>CM074514.1:46992624-47592624 GCA_037379345.1 Perna viridis | reverse complement strand
TTGCACAAAAAAAAACAGAATTAACTAACCTTGTTTAAAAATTCTTTTTAAAGAATTAAATATGTCTATATGGTCAACAAATCAAATTTGAAGAAAATTCATCAGCACTACACAACAAGACTACCAGTACCTAATTTGGATATCAACTGAAAATCAATTTTCTGTTTGGAAAATTCTATAATATTTAAATATTAAATTCATTTCAGTCTCTTCATCTTACCCTATAAACTCTGGCAGAAATTTACAAGATTGCATTTCAAGAAAGATTATCTTTCATTTACTATGATGGAAACCTGAAATTTTAAATTATGTGTTAAAAGAATACAGTCTTTATTTAAAAGGACATAGTTTAATATATTAGCCCACAATTCTTTACATTTACAAATTAAAACAACAACTAACCTTGAGTGTTCTTTTAGAGATCCCTGATCATGACCTCTTTACAAATATTCACTTACCGCAGATTTGCACACTCTAATTGCTTGAATAACTATGATTTTAAACAACAGTGCTTACCTGTTTTTAAACAGGCATGATTTTTTGGATTTTCTTACCTGTGTTTTTCAACAGGTTAGAAACTTTCCAGCTTTTTCCCCCATTACTCATAGCTTAACTTAATATTCTATAAAATAGATAAAAGAGAACACATTTAAAATAGATTAAAAGATGACTGTCTATTATCAGTAACGTCTCGACGTGTTCTGCGGAGGTCCATAGCCACTCTGGTTGTACATATTACCCATCATACCTGCAAAGAATCATTTTTTCACAGTAATAGTGCCACCAGGGTTCACATTAAATTAATACAAAAACCTTTCTCTTTTCATCTATTAATTAGCTTGTCACAACATTTTTACATTTAATTTGCATTACTGTACATGTGAATACATTCAAGCTTCTTTTATAAATGATAGCAGTTAAAACCTTATTGCTATCTGTTTCTTAAAGTGATTTCAATACATATCAGCAAATTCTTTCTTTCAATGTGGACAGCAATACACCAGGCTAATCAATATACTTTATGATGACAAGAAAAGTATGCAAAAGAGATAAACCCTAATAAAGCTGATTTAACACTATCTTATGGAAACCAAAATGAATCTGAAAAGCTATTTAAATCTGTCAGGAATTTTACCTTGACTTGTGTTGATAACACATTTTTTAAATTTGCTTTAATACATGCATCTTCCTAAAACAAAAGTTCAACTTGCTATATGTAAAATACATGTATTTTTGTAATAAAGACGCAACTCATTTTCAATTTGCTATAATACATATGACTTACTACAGGAGATTACTATGGGTCATGACATATTATTTACCTCCTTGTGACTGTTCATTCATCATACTCTGATATTTTGACATACTGACTTACAACAGGATACAAGTTTGGGTTGTGACATATTACATACATCCTTGTGACTGTTTATTCATCATACTCTGATATTTTGACATACTGACTTACAACAGGATATGAGTTTGGGTTGGGACATATTACTTACCTCCTTGTGACTGTTTATTCATCATACTCTGATATTTTGACATACTTGCTCTTTTCTCCTCCTGTAGGTAGACAAATACATTTTACAATGTCATGCATTGAATTTATTAAATGCTCTGTCAAATGCAGCTTGATATGACCAATGTCTTCAAACACTATACAGTTTGGACAAACGTAAATATACCAGTATATTCAACCTTGATATATCTATCAATTTGGAATTTGGATTGTAATTAATATTTGACACAAAGCAGTGCTATACCACTACATGTCCTGCAAGTCATGTTAAAATCATCTCTCAGCTTTTTATCAAGCCACAAGAAGCTTGATATCTGTATGTTAAGTATTTTGTACTAGAAATTATCATAAAGTTATGTTAAGTTATCATTTTTGAAAACATTTGAGGACTTAATAAGTTTGCAAATAGGAAAATGTGTACAATTATTTGATTAATTCGCATATGCATACCAGAAATTTCAGGGAGAAAATTACTGTTTTTTTTCTATTTGAAAACATATGACTTATGAAAATAGGAATAAATCCTAGGAAGTATTCATGTATTTACACTTTTGTCTAAAAGGGCAATACAAAAAACTTTACTTGCATTAATCTGTTATAAGTTCAAAATTATACAAAATGAGGTGTCATAGCAGAAAAACTTACCAAAGATATATCTTCATCAGGATGCATGAGTTTAGAGGTCAAACCTGAACTAGATTCGGGTTTCTTTATCTGGGGAGCCCCAGTGATTGTAGCACTAGCTGGGGGAGACGCTGATACTGCTGTGGCCGACGGAAATGTCGGCTTGGCAGAGATAGTAGGAGCTGGCGCTGATTTGAATAATGGTTCGGCAGATGACATTGGATTAGATGAACTAGACACTGATGATGATGGAGGGGCTGATGTCTGTAAAACAATTTAATGCAATTTTTTAATGGTGCTATGTAGAACTGTTTACCTTCACTGTGTCATTCTACTGTGAAAAGAAAAAAAGCAATTTCACCTATTTTCTCTACCTACATATTTATATTTATTCTAAGTGCTGTCAGATACACAAGCAGTTAACAAAACTGAGTAAATTTATCTTAACAGCTGTGTACAGAGTATTTTATTCTTTAACATGAATACAGTGGATTCCACTTAATTGTATAGCCTATTTGCCAGTAAAAATTATGCAAATAACCGGGCTATTCTTATAACCGAAATTACGATTTTACTGGAAGTGTGAGTTCAGGTAAGACGACGATACTGTGGATCAACCAGGGATATCACTGTTCAACATTTCTGATCTGGTATTTAATTGTTATAGACCTTCTCATTGTATTGCTCTTTCATCAATAAATAATAATATATATTGTGTTTGTCTTGTTTATTGACCTTCTTTACGTTGTGTGTATTTATAAGTAAAACTATGTGTTTCTCATCTATAAATAGTCAAGTAATTTCCTGACCTTTCTATGAAATTCCATATTTCATATTTCACCCAGGATTCAGTGTAATATTCATCAATGTTTACAGTTTGTGGGCTTTTGAAATGGTCTGTGTGTTTTTATTCCTCTGTTCATCACCACTGCACACTGATAGTTGTGCATTATACGTGTTATTGACCTCGATATATTCCTATGAAGTGTGGATAGTATAGGGCACCTTAGGGTAGTTGAATTTCATTAGACATTGTACTGAATAAATTATGACTTTTAATTTTCGGTTGATATTTATGCCTAGTAACCCAAGCTCACTAAAAACTGTTCAGCTCATTAAAGAAAATTAAATTTACATTGATAATCATTTGTAGTCGGAAGAATTTAAATAGGGACAAAAAATACCTCAAGCCGAACCCCAAGCTGCATCATAAGGTGATGTTTGGAATGTCGTCAAAAGTCATTGTTCACCTAGGTGCTTGTTTATTTTAATGTAATTAGAAATCATTTAAATTGTCTTTTATGTGCATTATGTTTTTAATCCATTATTAACACCTCCTGATTGATGATAATATAGTTTTTACAACAATAAATATGACTGACATATTTATGACCCGAAGGCTTAAAACAGAATTTGGGAAAATCTGTCTTTAACTGGATGAGGCAAAATTCTTTATGCAATAAACCGAAATGCACCTGCAAGGCCTATGCAAATAAGCGATTTTTTTCCTACTAGAATAATAGGAAATGGTTTTGTGCAGGAGAAAATTATGCTAATAACCGAAATATGCAATAAAGCGATATGTGATTAAGTGGAGTCGACTGTATTATGAATGCATTTTTGAAATTTAAATTACTAGTAAGCATTTCCATTTTTTTTAAATTGCAGTTCTTCCACCTTTTTCTGGAACAAAGATTTTCTAATTTTTTTTTAAGTTGACTTTAGACATCCCTCACCTGGACTGCTGAAGGAAATAATGGTTTAGATGGGACAGACATAGGCATGGGCCCTGGTCCTGGTCCAGGGCCTCCCATTGGGGGACCTCCCTGCATAAATGGTGGAGGTCTTGGAGGCATCGACATTCCAGGATGTCGTGGAGGCATACTGAAACAGAGAATTAATAACTTTTTACTAATTATGTATCCAAACTTTAACACTTAAAACAGTCAATTTAGTATGCGTAGACATCATTGTGTACTTTAATTTGTATATAGATACGACTCCTCTATCCTAATGCTAAATGCATTTCAATCTTAAAAGAGACATGACACAAAAAAAATTTTCTTTTCAATTTTTGGTTCATTTGATTTATTATACCCAATATATTTAATAAAATCGCCCCATGTAGTCACTAACGTCATTTAATTGAAGATAAATTGACGGTGACCAAGCCATACAAATTTTAATTAGCCATGTAGAGACATGACCATGTTACGTCATTGGTTCTCAATTCATTGATCAAGTGGTTGCATTTTTTACATGATTTCTACAAATGAGAGGGAAAATATTAAAAGTTGTGGTTTGCCAGGTTTGCCAGCAAATATACACTTTAAGCAGTGTCATTTTAAACCACTTCAAGATGAAAATGATAAACAAGGACAGAAATATTTAACTATTACATGTATGAAGACTAGACTATCCACAGTGAGACGACACCAATGCACAGAAATATTTCATTATGTTCAGTCATGTAAGATTAAACTTTTTACATAAAGTAAATAAAATTCATATTCTAAGTTTAAAAAACTGTTCAGATCTCGATCTTCATGCAAATATTGATTTCACTTCTTTCTACTGAAAGTTACTCCTGACAAATGTACCAGTCCCAGGGAGTGTAATATAAAGTACCCGCAAGTACAGCTAGAGGATAATATGAACATGTTTATTTTTTATTGGTTTTTGATAACTTTATTTCGGAACCCATAAGGGTTTCGTGCTGAAGTTTCTTCCTGTTCTAAATCTTCCTTGCTTAAATTAAATATTTTAACTGAAAAGCTCCCTTAAACTCACTTAGGGTCACCTATTATTAACTGTGTATTGTGTCAAATTCTCCATATAATATATTTTATTTCAAAAATCGTAAGACAAAAGAAATTCAATTATATTTCAATTATATTGAAGTTATACACCTGCTTCGCCACCTGTGTCACGAATTGCTGAACCATACAAAGATAAAAGAAGCCAACCACGCTTTCTCTTGGCCATAATTAAGTCTACCGGACTTGTTTATTAATATAACCCAGCAGCAAAGAAAAACTATAAACAGAGTGTCACTAAATAGTTGTACCCTTATGTTCGAGTCCAAAAATAGTGCAAAGAAGTTGTATATCTGCCACGTGGGGATGTATGCCTAACGAAAATGAAAAGCCGACAGAAAACGAGAAGAACATTAGTCTTCTTTCTAAACACGATTATCGCACTCATACACAGACCAATGGACCACTCTGCATCATATATACAAGCTATTTTCAGAGATTTATTAATTTTTTGGGGTGCGTGTATACATCTTCAATGCACCCAAATGCAGATTGAGAACCAATGACGTAGCACTTCTATATATGGTAAGTCAGCTTTACTTCCGGTTTCCATTTATGCATATTAATAAGGTCGTCGTGAAAACATAAATTAATCATTCTTACTTTATTTAATGCTACCCTGATTAGAAAATGTTTGTTACACTCATATCTAAACATACTATAGATTTTATAAACATAAACATTTATAAAATATTTTTGTGTCACATTTCCTTTAAGCTTTATTTTAGAAACATGTTAAAAATCAAACAACATCCAGGTCTTCAGAACTACTTCCGAGTATACATACATTTTTCAAGTCATATAATGAGTGAGATGCATTTGATTGAACATGTTAAAAGTTCTTTAACAAAATTTACACCTGTAGTCACTCTCCATTTAAGCAATAGAATAGGCACGAGGTAGGAATCTCAGTAAAAAAAGTGTTTTTATGAAAATATCATATATATAAATTAGCTGAAGTATACCCAAGAAAAAGCAAAATAAAAAGGTCTGTAAAAAACTTACCCCATAGGGCCCATTCCTGTAACAGAGAAAACAGAAATTTATGATTATGTGTGGATTTAAAACCATTCAGTTGCGAAACAAAACAATTTCTAAGCATTATAATAAAACCTAAAACTTTACCTGTTTGAAGCTTAAAATTGCATGATTTTTGGGACATTTGACTCAAAGAAAAAACATTTATGAAAAAAATTGAGACTTATAAAATCATTAAGAGAGGAAATATTTAAATAGAAATGAAATAGTGGTAATATCTATATTTATATATATAGTTGTGTTAACCATTCATCATGATCTGATTCATGTTTTCTTTCATTATACTCTTGTATTGTGTAGAGAAGGTGACAGACAAATCAAGTTCATTGTTGATATGTTTTACGATAATGCAATTTTTTGTAGGAGATAGCCATCATAATTACTAAACTTACCCATTGGAGGCATTGGGCCCATAGGACCACCCATAGGTCCCATCATTGGCCCTGGTCCCATCGGTCCATGAGGCATGGGTGGCATTCCAGGTCCAGGCATACCAAATGGCGGCATTGGTGCAGGAGGCATTGGTGGCATGTTACTGTTACTGGTAGGAGGGAAGCTACTATTGCTATCCTCATCATCACTATCTGTTTTCACTCGCTTTGCAGCTGGGTGATCTGTTGTTAATGGAAAATTGTAAATGTAAAATTCACTGAATGAATTAACAGTTTCACATTTTTATAGTTTTGAACCCCACCATTCAAAGTCAGTAAAAACAATAGTTAAGTGTCAAAAGTTATGATAAAAAAAATCAAGTTATAAAGAGTATTGTTAATGAAAAACTTTTAAAGATTAGATTTAGGCTTGCAAATAAAAAAAAAATAAGAAATGACTGAATCAATTTTAAATAAATAAGTTCAGAGAATAAGCAGTCTCTATTACACTTCTTTAAATGGCTACTGATACCTAAAAGACGGTAAACATTAACAATCAGTAACTTGTCAGGTAAAAAAGGTACCTTGTATTTCAACAAATATACTATACACTGTACTATTAATCTTCCACATACTCACAATTAAACCATTCTAAACAAGTTTTATAAAAATGATTAAAGAATTAAAATTTCTTGAATAAATCCAATTAAAAATAATCCATGAAGGTATGGTGTTGTACTCACTTGCACATGGGCTGTGTTTTCATATTCGATTATTTTATACCAAGCATTAGAGAAGTATAAAATACAAATATGAAAGCCAACCTGTATGTAAATGAGTACAATTACTTGCATAACATGAATTATTTCTAATCTAATATGACAAAAAAAGTATCTGAATTGCCATGGGGTAGATATAGAGTAATATATCATTTGACCTTTGTATATGTAAGACCACTTTAGAATTGCATACGAGACATACCTAACTTCTGTTTTTCATGTTGCTGAAGATCTTCTTCAGGAATTCCTTCCATCCCATAAATTTCAATTTCTGTGTTTTGTCTTCCTGGTAATGCATTTGGTACCTTGTCAATTTTTTCTTTGTGTACCTACAATGCAAAAAGTACATCACTGATACCCTAAAAAATACACAAATGAACAATACAACTTCTAGATATACATGTACTTTGAATCCATAGTATGTTAAAGTGCTTCAAGCAGAAATTTACAAGTCACATCACACTGCAGCAGTGTATGATAAATAATCATGATGCTGAGTTTCCATGAATACATGCACATCGTCATGTATGCACTTCTTGCTGTCCTGAGAGGTAAAATGTCAACATTCTTTGATCATGGTATATTTTTGTCCTAGATTTTTGTCTAAACATCACGTCTTCAGTAGCTATTGTCTTACTAAATGTAAAGGCAGACAAAATTTGAGTTGGGTTTGGTACATATTTTTAGGTGTACCAACAAATGCAAGATGATCGCTTGATTCAGCACTTTGTTGTTTGATGTGGTAATTATTGATTTGGCAAGGTGCATGACTGTACTAAGCTACAATGTAGCTAGATGAACTTTTAGAAAAATGTGTAGATGTGAATTCAAGAAAAGAATCCCATTTGATTGTTACATGTACACACACACATGTAAGCAACAAATTTCCATGGTAGTATATCCAAACTTGTACATTGCAGTTTAAGTAGATTCTACCTTACTTCCTATGGTGAAAGATGGCATCATATATACGTTTGGAGCCCAGTTACACACAATATTGAACAAACATAGTCAGGTCAAAAAAAATAATGTGTTCCTGATTAACCCTCTAAAATTTTGCAGGGTCTGCAGGGATTTTTTTTTTATTATTTTATTTCTTTAAATTTTGAAATGAAATAAGTGTGACATCAAACACAAAATACAATATAAACCAAATCTGCAAAGATTAAACATGTAATAGATTTAGTCCATGGCCAAAAGCACTCACATGTGTGTTTACAATCGATTCTAAATATAAACAACTATTGTAACATGAATCTTCTTTTTTCCTTTGATCTTTTTATGGAATAACATAGAGACGACAAGCATGTACCAAAATGTATGCTCTAAATTGAAGCAACCAAATAATATTGCATGAAAGGTCACATGGGCCTACATAATGCAATGAGGAAACAGCCATGAAATAACCAAAACACTAAAACCAATATTGCATGGGTAAGCTCCGCCTCTTTGGGAAAAAATTACGCCTACAAAAAAGCACACATACAAATGTCAATTTTATTAGTTATATTTGTTATATGCCTACATATTGTAGAAAATTGTAAATATGGAAAAATAAATAGATTTTTTTTTACATTTGGGCCAAAAAAGGGGGTCCATGCCCCGAATAGTTGTGTTTAAAAGCCTTCAAAAAGACAATTAGCGTTAATCAGTCTAACTCAATTAAAAAATACACACCTGAGAGAGAACCAAATCATCGCTTTCTACATTTTCAATGTCAAGCCAATCTGGTAGAGAGAATGCGTCTGCCATACTGCCTACTGTGCAGGTTATTAGATTTTCCCGCCAAACGTTATTTTTTTCTGCACGGACTGTCATGGGCGTGTCATTCATGTTACAAATCATTTATAGCAATGCCTTCCTCGTTAGCCAAATAAACTTCTCACGCTGCGCGTTCGAAAGTTTATTTGTCTAACTCGGAATACTATGCTATAAATATAACGTATTTCTAACTCTTTGTTTTTCCATCTAGGATAGAAAAAAAATATCTTTCTTTTCTTCTTTCTTCTCTAAGACAGTCGGCAGGCTATTTAATTTTTTTTTCAAAACCCCCAATAAAAACTTTTGGGTAGGGTTGGTAGGGTGACTGGAAACATCACAATTTTTTTAGGCCCCTAATTGGCTGATATGATACATGTAAAAATGTACATGTACTCTGCATAGCTTGTTCAGGACATCTTTGCACAATGGTAATGTTACACTGTGACTGATGTTATTCATGCATATGTACTTGATATGACGAGCATCATAATTTTTGTTGACACAATGTCATTCTAATTTTTTCGTTAAAATTCTTACCTGCATACAATGAATAGACAGGCCAGGTCCTGTGTACAACTTTTTATGACATATGTGACACTTAAAATGTTTCGCTTTCTGGTGTTGTATAAGAATCTTCTCATCATCAAATTCTCGGTTACAATACTTAAAAATACTGTCAAGGAAACAGTTATCTCTGTAGAATTTAAATAATGAGTGATAAGCACTGTAATTAGCTTCTTTATTTAACTGGCTATAAGTGTAATCTCCAATGAACTTGAAGAGTAATTTGGTCCAAGTACATAAATGCTGATTTTTGATCTTTCAAACTTTTGCCAAAGCTCACACATTAGTGTCTTGCAAGCTATAGCACTGCTATTACATGTACATAATACATTTTGTAACTGTGGGGAGTCTTTTTTGTTTGTTTGCTGGGGTTTAATGTCTGAGCAGCAATATTTCAGCTATATCCAGACGATGAACATGAAATTGACGATAAAATGAATATGAAATGAATATGAAATGAAAAAGGGATGGGACACAAGGACAATGAGGTCGACAAATTTTGATTGCCACTGGAAATAGGGAGAGAGGGGTAGGGTCAGGCAATTTAGCCTCCTGTGGCGGAGCCCTATGGTTTCTACTCCGGGAGAATACCACAGTAGGGTTCTTTAACGTACAAGGAACGTGGCATCTTTCCCAACACCGTGTACCACTATGGTTTGCGGTCAGATTTCCCGTATTATAGCCTGACAACCCCAGCATGTAACACGCCAGGGGTATCCCATTCAACCACCTGGGGTACACATCCCAGTTGCTCTGTGAGCATTAGTCGCCTTTTACGACAAGCTTAGCGCTGCTGCAGGCCTATACTTTTAACACCCGGACCTGCACGGGCGTGGGGAGTCAATGAGTATGCATATACTGCCATGAGGTACATGCATTTTACAATTAATGTCTCTACGGGAGCGTAAAAAGGTTTTACATTCCTCGTTTTAAAACAAAATTTACAGTCAGGCATTTTCTCTATATTTCTGACAAAAAAATCTATATAAAAATATTTCGATGCCGGTCTTGTTTTCGACAGAAACGTGAAGGGACCGAAGGCATCACTGGAATCTATTAAGATAAATGATTCAGAAATAAGGATATCAGCACCATGGCTTTAACTGCTTTTTCTTCTTTCTTCCCATGACTTAGAATAACAATAAAAATATGTCTTCCTGATCTGTCCTGATCGTTCCGACTACCCAAGCTAAAATGGCGATTGTTCGAGTCAAGCTAAATTCCGGAAAATAATACGAGCCCGTACCACAAAAGTCTACGAAATATATCGAATATCGAATTGGAACGGTTTATGTTCTTATCTAGGTCCCTTACAGTATGATAACTAAGATAGTTTACAATCATTCACAATCGATTACAATATATTTACACAATCATGATTGCGTAGGAAAAGAAGAAAGAAGCTATAGGAGAGTTCTTCATGACATCATCACTTTCCTGTGCTTCTGGTTTTGGTTGACAAAAAATCCATTGAGTGGCATGGGGCATCAACTTTAAATCATCATAATCATTATAACTTTTCCGTTTTTTAAGACAATTGTAAAATTAATTTGGTTCTCTACACTGCCAATAAAACTCTTTTTATCCATGGAAGTTTAAAATAAATATCCAGTAATCAGACTATATGAGCATTAAAAAAATTAAAATAATTTTGATTTGAAAATAGAGGTTTGCATATAAATATCATTTATACCTTTATATTTTGTTATTTCAAATCCAATTTCGGTTCTGTAAAATCTTTCATTTAGAAAAAATAATTCATATTTTGTATGTGAAATTGTAGCTCTTTTATTTGAAAAATGAATTTGTAATATTTATTGGTAAACCTCTATTTCCACATAAAATTATAAATTAAAATCTTATGCCTATATAGTCTAAATATTTTTTTAGAAATAACATGAATAAAAAGAATTATATTTGCAATTTTGGGAACCAAAAGAATTTTTCAATTTTTATCTTAAAAAATGAAAAAGATATGATGATTTTGTTGTCCCATACATCTCAATGGATTTTCGCCAATTGACCAAATCACAGGTGTTTAAGTGATGACATATCACAAAGAACTCTCCTTTTTCGTAACAATGATCATATTCAAATAAAAGCATTTCTATCTGAAACACATTTACACTTCTTGAGACATTTAGGCTTCCCACATGCATGATACCTAAATGCACTCTAAATGCTCAACAAATGCACGACAAACAAAGCTCTCAGCATGCGTTTAAACACATTATAAACAAACGCTCTGTGTGTGCGTTTAAACCCACGATAGAATAACAATGAAAAATAATAAAATCAACAAATATTAATGGAGGAAAAAAATCAAAAATAGAATTAATGAAAATACAAAAAAAAATAATAAATTAAAGTATATACTGAATGTTAAAAAATAAACAAATGCTTTTATCATGCTTTTAAATGAACACTCCCACATTTAAACAAACCCTCCTATCATGCATTTAAACAGACACTTCTATCGTGCATTTAAGCGAACGCAAAATGATATGTAAACACACGATAAACGATGCATGAACTCTTAAATGGGAACCATGAACATTTCAAGGAGTGTATATGGCTACAACATTTAGATAACTGTTCTGAGAAATTAGTTCATTTTTGGAGTATACATTCAAGTTTAATAACCCGAAGTTTTTTCCTGTGTTCATCACAATATATTCCCATATTTTAACTACATGTATATGGATATAGTCTAAAATTTGACTTTTTTTTTAAAGAAATCTTCTAAATAATTAAATTAAAAAGTACTTTTGTAGTGCATTCTTTGTTAACTTAATCCATGTATGAAGACCAATCATGTCTTGCTCTGTCTTTGATGGTATCTTTTTTTCACAAAAAAAAAAATCATATTTAAAATAAAAGTGTAAAATTAGATGCAAGTTTTGACATCATAATAAATCAAAGTATTGTGACAACTTCTTTATCAAATCAAGCACTTGAAAACATACCTTCTGGATCCTCTTTGCAGGAGATTTTGCTTGACAACATTTTTGACAAATATTTTGTATATCACATGTGTATATACAAGTCAGTATATATCTGTATGAAAGTGTTAAATATTTTATGCAGTTTTAACCAGAAAATACAAACACAAATTGGCAAATTTCAAACAGAATCAGGCATGACACATAAATATTTTTATTTTGCTCTGTCGGTTTTCGTTTTTTTTAAATTGAGAATCATCATAATCTGTACATCATACCAATAATGGATTTTCAATAAATTGTAATTTTGTTCTGTAATTTGTTTATTCCTTGATGTTCTATTTGTTTGTTCGTACTTTTTTGAATTTTGAACATAATTAAGCACTTTCTTGCTTGCTTTTTTCACCACATATTTACAGGGAAATATATAGGTAATCCTAGTATTAAACATAAACAGCTGTTTTTTTCTTAGATGAAAAAAGGCATAGATTTTGAGACTCAAGGGTTGTAAAGAGAATGAATTAATCATTTTCCTCTGTGTAGAATGGATTCAGATATGTTGTTTTTTTTGTGTGTTCCCAGTATTTGATAAATTAGTTGAAACAAGAGAATCATATAGAGTAGATCATAAATCATATGTCTATTGACACTGCTAACTTTGTCCTTACCCACCAGTTGAGTATTAAGATTCTTTAAGAATTCAACAGATGAATGAATGCCCTTATATTTTCAGAATTTCTACTTTATCGTACTATAACTAAGGAAAAAAATTATCAAAGGTAAGTATCCATTTGACAGATGTAAAAAAATAATAACAAACAATATATTTTGTTCACATGGATACCAGTATTTATTTTTCGCCACTTAGCAACACAACATTTGGACTTTAAAATTGTGTTCAGGTTACCAAGGTTCAAATTAGATTTACATTGATGTACATGGACTTCAAATTGTGTCCAGTCTTGACAGGTTTATGGATTTTTCAGGGTTCAGTTTATACAGGTGTCACTGTATAATGTATAACAAATAATAAGTATGTAGCAAAAATAATTTAATTTTATAAACATAATGCTCTATTAATGTTGGACCCAGGGTGATAAAAATGAAACTTTATCTTTAAAGTATAGAAATAATAAATAATCAATGCCACCTCATAATAATATTCAACAAAATCAAGCTAAATACAGACATGTCATTTTAAAACTGTTACACGGGAGATATCTCCCAAAATTACAATTTCACTCAAAGGGTGATGTACTTTTAAATACCTTTTCTTTTTTGAGTCAGTTTCTGGCACAAATACTCTTAACACAAATTACAACAAATGCATGTTGGAGGACTACTTTGAATTCTTTTGTATGAGTAAAATGGTTCAAGAGATTCTGAAACATAAAAATATGTGATAAAAAGAAACCAAAAACAGGTTAATCTTCTCTAACAAAGAACATTGAAGTTGACATATCTTTTGTTTGGAAAAGAAAAATGTTTCTATGACACCAGCTTAAAAACAGCTATGCTAAAGCACATGACCTTCCTAGTTTTGGCATTTAAAATTTCCAAACTCATAAATGAAAAAAAAACGGAAATGGTGAAAATACACGTTACTCTTCCATCAAGCGCTATTTTCATATTTATTGAATTTCACAAAAAAAACTTAGAAAAAGATACCAAATAAACACAGAAGTTTTCTTTAATTTACCACTGTTCTTAAGTTTGGCATGCATTCAACCTATATACTAGAAAAAAAGTTCTAAAACTAATATGTTCAAGCAAAGCATACAAATAATTTTATTCTATCACAGTTTGAATACAATATAAACATGTATAAGAAAATGGTAAGATATTTAAGTAACTTGTTTCCCCTCTCTCTTCCAGATAATCACCATCCCTTGCTCATCACATGATGCTAATAAACTCTCGTCACAATTAAAACACACGTCCAGTACTGGGGCAGAATGGCCAAGAAGTTTGTTAACACACGGTTTTGTTTCCTTACACACATCAAAGAAATAAACACACATATCTTCACTGCCAGATACTGAAACAACAAAAGGAAGAAAATTAAGAAAATGTAATTACCACAGTAAATTTGATAACTGATAAAAATTCTTAATTTAGCAATTGTGGAAGTGTAAAAATTGTATTTCTGGTCATCAATATCTTCCACTATTTATTTCTTTTTTACACATTTAAATGCATCTTTCTATAAAAACACATCTACAATTTAAACTAAGTATGCATTTTTGTTTATAGACAATGTCCCATCATTAAACATGTTCATTGTAAATTTGTTTTTAGAGTTAAGTCAAGGATTTATTTGGGTAATTTGGGAAATACCTTATTCAGGCTTTTTAGGGAATAAATTATCTGCAAATTTACCATTTCACCGTCAAAATTAGGGGGTAAAGGTGAAATTTTTTTAATATTGCATGATTTTGATATAAATTCCTTTGGGAAAGGATCCTTTTACAGGACCTGCTGAATGCTAGAAAAATCTATGTTAAATGTGAAATTATAAATACTAATTTCAAATTAAGATTTTCTTCCACTAGTGTAATAAATGCCATCTTAGTACAAGTATAGTGAACCAGAAGGAGTAAAAGAGGATGAATTTCTTCCAGGTGAGGAAGAAATCCAATAAATTCAATAATATTGAAGCTATCAATTGAATCCAGGCTGCATATCTCTTTGTTTTCTGTATATTTCCTGTCAATTTCTACATGTTATGGAATTTGTCTCTATTTCCAGACTATTGTCTTCGCCACTGATACTAACCTTATTGCTATAAATTTTGTAGCCATGAATTTCACCTACCACACAATATGTATAGAGACTAAGTTTTAACTTTACTTACTGACACAAGCTCCCTGTCTGAAAGACATCAGTGGACAAAATGTACTCTTAATATTGCACTTCTTCTGTTTTACAGGAAATCTCTTCTTTAATTGAAGCCCTCCATCTTCTGTCACAATTCTAAAATTAAAGATAATTGAAATTATTCAATGTCAACTTAGATTTGAACTTTTCACTCATAACCAATTTGTTTGTAATTTCCATAGAATATTCATATACATGTATATGTATATACAGATTATTATGTTTCAATTCTATGAAAAACTTGACATATACAATTTTTTTTAAATCAATCACTGCTTCCTGGTTTAGTACTTTTAATTATAGATGCTCTTTTCTTTTCTGTCTGTGTACCTGGAAACTTTAGTTCATAACTGATATTCATGTTATACATTAGCTGGTACTGTGCTGTTTAAATTACTGACATTTCAATATTGGAAATTATATGATTTCAGGCTTTTACTATAATGGACAGAGTTATTTGTGTTAAACTTCATGTTAATACCTGTACACATAATAAGTGTCAGACACAATAACAGGCTTTCCTTATTTGAAATGCATGTACATGTGTATAGATTTTTAAAAAAAAACTGTTATTGCAAAACATATCATTTATTAGTTGTCATTTAGAAATAAGTCATGCAAGCTAAACTTTGTTGTAATTTTAATATTTTCAGGACTTAGAAACAATCTTGTTAATGATATATCATTGCCAACTTGTTGGGTAATGTAACTACCAGCAGAGAACAGCAAGACTTCGATGATTTTGAGCCATTCTTGTTTCAGACCTATTTCCTACATATGAAATCACTGATACTCCGTCCATATTAACATTATATAGACAATAATAGTGTCTTGACTTCACATAAAAGGAATAAAAGGATGAGGCGAAGAAACAGGGTAACTGTGAGGCCCTGGCCCTGTTTTGTGACAAAGCCTTGTATTCTTTTTATGTGAAGTCAAGACATTATTATTGTGTTTATACTGCAATAAAAAAAATTTCATGAACTGGGAATGTTATTCCCAATACAAATTCTATAATATGTTCCCTGTGTGGTGCCTCCAATATGGGCAGAATAATATAGATGATGTTGACAGGTGCAAATTTGTTAATCCATTCACAAACAATTGGAGTGTGACAGATTGTGCTAATTATTTACAAATAACTGACTCATGTTTATTTCTAGTCAATATACTGTTATTGTCTTTGTACTGCAATTTTAATTCTAATATGACATGTTTATTACATTTATTTACCACTAATTGCCCCCCTATAGTGACAGTATGATAAACAAGTAGTTTCATAGGAAAGGAGGCAAAAGTGTTATATACTGTCAATGCATAATGGTTGCTCAAACAGAACAATTGCAGTATAAATAATTTTCTACAGACAAACTTACTTAAACAAACATAAAGCATTAACACAACAATTGACCAATAAAGAGGGGTCTCTTGCCTCTCTACTAATCCAAGACCTAGCTGAAATACTAGTCACTGGTAATCCTTCACATACAGATATTCTGAAAAACAAACAATATGATACATAAACCAAAGCTATATTTTGAAAACTCTCTTTATAAATTTAATGAATTTCAAGTCTCTGGATATTGGGAGATTAAATCAATTCTGAATTTGTTGCTTACTCTTAAAATTGCATGAATAACTGACAACACTGTGGACATTAATTTCACCACTTTAATGGCATATTTAAGGTTTAAAGTACATGTATGTCGAAAAAGTATCTAACATATTAGTAAGAAGATAATTAAATTTCTCTAAACTATTAGTAACTGTTAATCTCTAATTAAGAATTTTACTTAATTAGTTACTAAGTTAGTAGCAATATTTGTATTTTTTTACCTTTACCAGAAGCAATGCATCAATCCCAAGAATTATATCAATACCTTCTAGCCTTGACCAGTTTCCCTCTTGCTACATCTACAGTGAACGAATGTATAGACCCTTTATCATCACCTGTCCATAAAATATGTCCTGTACTGTCAAAAGCTAAAGCCATAACTTTACCTGTAACTTTACTGGATCCACCCTGAAAATATATATTACAAGTAAACCTGTATAAATCTTACTGTGAAAACCTATGTAAGACAGACACCTGTTTGGATCACACAATTATTTCAGTCTTCAACGTTTTGTTGTTAAGACAGGACCTGACAGGTTAAACTGTGTTTTCCTTTATGTATCCATTTAAATTAAAAAAAAAACAAACAAAAATAATTGTCCTCTATAATGAAGTGCTCCAATTATATTGTAAACTTTGTATGCAAATATTAGTTTAAGTAGACACTTAAATCATGATAATTTGTCTGAAATGATGAATTTGAAAATTTATTCACAACACTTTCACTTGCTTGTTGGACTTATCAGGAAAATGTGTCAATGTATGGAATTATTTTCAGTCTTAAATTCTGAATTATAACTGAGTGAAACAGAATCAATATTTATAATACAAACCTTATATCCTTTCCCTGTTGATATGTTCAATACCTGAACATAGCATTTACTGTTTCCAGTCTGATAAATGTTAAGGTAAATTATTTCTCAATTTATCAGTTTCTGTTAAATTATTAGTAACAAAAATATTAAAAATGATAAACTGAGATTAATAATACTTACTTTAATCATACTTTCAAATATACCACAGATTTCACATTTTCTGTGATATAAAATGTGTTAACAATTTTCTTTTATGAATAATTTTTACTGTCAGATGAAAAACTTACAAAACAAGAGGCTCCAAGGAGCCTGAATCGCTCACCTAATTAAAGTTTGTCTTTCAAGGGCAATAAATTTGACAAGGAGTTGTTCAACAATTTTGACTCAAGAAGACTTTGGTAGGACTATCATTAGGATCATTTCGCGATAGAAAGTTTCTTTCTTTTAGTTTTAAAGATATTGGCTGAAAACTGTAAAAAAAGCTGTCATTTTTCATCTTTCAAGGGCAATAAATCTTACAGGAGTCACCTGACAACTTTTGAAGGCCTGAAAATAAATGTCATTTCAGCTATAGAAATAATTTTGCTAAACCTAATGGTTTTGGAGATACTTGTGAAAAACTATTGTCTGACCTCTATGTTCTATTTTTAGTAACAGCAGCCATGTTTTTCGACAGATCAAAAATCCCCACATCAGTTCTATGCATGATACCCCCAAGGAACATTCATAACAAGTTTGGTTCCAATTGGTCAGGTGGTATCAGAGGAGAAGATTTTTGAAAGAAAGAACATTCAAAATAGCAAAAAAAAAAACGTCAAAAAAAGGGCAATAACTCCAACATGGCTTAACCTATTAAAATAAAAATTTGACCACAGATAGATCTCATCATGCTGAACACTTATACCCCATGTCAGAATTTGGCTAAACCTAATGGTTTTAAAGATATGTGCAAAAAACTATTGTCTGACCCGTTTTATTTTTAGTAAAGATGGCCATGTTTTTCAACGGATCAAAAATCCCCAAATCAGTTCTATGCATGATACTCCAAGGAACATTCATACCAAGTTTGGTTCCAATTGGTCAGGTGGTGTCAGAGGAGAAGAGTTTTGAAAAATTGTTAACGACGATGATGCTGGACGCCAAGTGATGACAATAAAATGGCTAAAAAGAGGGGTTTTTTAATAGCAATTTACTTCCCTTGCATCACTGAACCTTCTTTACGAATTTATGAAATTTCCCATGATATGATATCAAGCAACCTTTTATCTTTGCATATTTAAGATATACCCAAAGGCAGATGCAGATATTCTCGTTTGTTTGGTTTAGGTGCTTATCAAAATTAATCAGTTTGCATGAACAACCAAAATATTTTGTTTAACATGCTACCGGTATATTGATTTGTCAGAAGTATTATTCTAGTGGATGAATTTGACATAAACTGAACATGTCCTATTCAAATTTTTCCACTAAAGGTATACATTTGTAGATTCAAACTTTTCTTATCATGTATTTTCTTATAATGCTGCTGATGAGATGTTACTCCTTGGAACACATGTACAGCATATCAAAATTTGCAATGTTATCTGATTAGCACTTTTGTATTTGATATTACTTATTTTGGTGAATCTAATCATTATTCATTTTTATTACTCAGATTGTAACTTTCTAGCTTGCTATCCCACATATTGTCATAGCAAATCAAAACTAATTAAAATGAGAGCAAAGCTCACTGTAGGAAACCCCTTGTTCCTAACCAGTTACCTTCAGGTCAAAAAATGAACAAAGTCATCAAACAGGAAGTTGATATTGCTTCAGTCTATATATAAAGTCCTAAGATATGGTATGCCTATATAAAGCTTCTGTCAAAATATGAATTGGAAAAACATTGTGGAAGTAAAAGGATGGATAGACATTATGATCACTATATAAAACGTACCTCCTGCAGTGGGGGAAGGGGGTAAATAAATAATCAAGGATACAACAAACATGTTGTTATTGAGTGGATGGAAGATACAGGACATGAGTTCAGCAGACATACTATCTTCTATAACTCTCATACACTTTCCAGCAGCTATGTCCCAGATTCTGGCAGTGGCATCCAAGGAAACGGACAAAATCACATCATTAGACAAGGAGAACACAAAATCTGAAAAAAAGGATTGAAGTATTGTGATTCAAGTACATTCAACATGCGCTAAGCAACCAAAAATTTTCTTACTTAATGGTGTCCATTCATCTTTTTCACACAATTTGATGGTTATTGTATACAGTAAGCTAGAATGAGATACAAAACATAGGATACCAAAGCATATGATGTTGTTTATTCCTTTCATTGAAAACATTTCTACTACTACAGCTAATTGGGACATTTTGGTCATAATTTTATTTTGGTTTGTTTTGCACCTCTCTTAAAGTGCCAAAATTAATTGCACCAAAATATAATGTATGTGAATTTTACACAGCCAATAGGTATATATATTGGTGTATTGATAGGCATTGGCGAGAACAAGATTAATGTCCTTACATGTGTATTACTTGCATATAAGATGTTATAGATGAATAAATCCCAAAGAGATTAATGTAATTTACAATGCATCCTAAATTTGACTTGTAATTTGAAAATTCAAAATGTCACTTAAAATGATTAACATAAACTGAAAATGAAAATGATAAAGATTTGCAATCTAGCATGTTATTTAGGCTAATTATTTTGAATGGTTTGGACAACTTCATTAGTGAGAATATAATTGTTGATAATTATCTTTATGTTATTTCCATTGTAATAAAACAATAATAATGGCTAGATTAACACATGTCAATTATTCATATACCATGAAATTGGACCAAATCAATTATCATGAGTAGCAGACAAAAGGTATCCAGTGTTTACACTTTACACACCAACTAAATTGACCCTTAGAAGTGTTGGATAACTATGGATAATGTGAATAAAATACAAAAATAAAACACTTATTATTCTGAATGCACCAAAACTAAACACACCAATATTTAACATGCACATTTTGACAGAAAACCATATATTACCCAAAAATAACCCAAAGCCAAAGTATCCAAATTTATGTTATTCTATTGGTCAATCAGTACTATCTTTTATTGTTACATAGATAGATGTCATTAATCAAATGTTCCCTGTGTAACAAATTTCAATAAATCAAACAGAAATAAATCATGTAACATCATAACATTTTTCTCTTGTGATGTTAACTTACTTCAACATGATTGATGATGTGGAATATTTCCATCCACTGATCACAAAATTTAAAATTCATTTGAAAATGAAAAAAAAAACGTTAAGAAAATCTTTAAAATAAATATGCATATCTATTGGCTATAATGAAAAATGAAAATATCATCACTCTTGCTAAGAACTCTTGGAGATTTAACTCGTGCACAAAAGAAGTTCCCCAAACTCATCAAATATTGGAGTATTCTTGATTATATATTGGCTATTCAGTCTTTCCAATCAATTATCCTTTTACTATATGTCACATTCAACCTGAAAACTAGAAATACTATCACTAAGGTACCAAAGACAATACTCCAAGCAGACTTGATCATGTAAAATCCTTTAAGTTAGGTAATCTGCACTTGCTGAAATGACCTCACATTAAATATCTTTATTCATGATCCATACCCTTCTTATAAAAGGTGGAGATACATTTATGGATGAAATTGGCCCTTTCATTTTTGAAGTTTGAGTCACAGAAAACTTGTACTTGCTGAACAAAAGTTTCAAACAATTTCTAATTGCCTACATTGATACCTTATCTGTACTGAACATTTTGATTATAATTATTTCTCAAAATAGCTGTTTTTTGTTTTTTTGTAAATTTATATTCCGGTAAATAACTACCTATTCAACATAAAATACAAGTGTTTGCAGCAATATAAAACCATGTATTACCTTGGCATTCTTAGTGGATTTACATTGATGCAGGCAAAAATATATTTGTTGCTTTTTTTTGCAAAAAATTGTGTTTTATCTACTGCATTTATCTTGTCACTATTCAACAAAAACTTACTGAGCAAAGGTAGTGTAATTGTACTCCATTAAGTCCTTAACAAATACGCTAAATTCATGTTTTAAAATTTTGCCTAGAAGGGGACCAAAAACAGCCCTAAGAGTATGATGTCCCTTCCCTAAAATCCAATTTAGGAGAAGTGGTGCTTACAAAGTTTTTTAAAGACATATTTCCTTACGATGGATAACTTCCTAATAAAACTGAAATAACATTGTAATAGCTAAGAATAACAAGATGGCAAGAGCTAATATATACTGTACAAACCTGTGACCCCAGCAGAGTGCCCTCTTAGCATACAAATAACAGTAGCAGGGTCTGGAATGACTTGACAGATTGATAGTGTACCATCCATAGAGGAACAAGCTAGCCTGGTCTTATCATCATTACCAAACTTTACATTAGTCACTGAAAATGAATTTATAACATGTATGTCAGTTAACCATGTAACTGATACAATACAATATACATATATGTCAGTTATCCATGTTACTGATACAATACGATATACATGTATGTCAGTTAACCATATACTTGATACAATACAATATACATGTATGTCAGTTAACCATGTAACTGATACAATACGATATAAATGTTATAGTGTTATGTTGTAGTGTGTTTAATAGCTAAGAAACAGTGATCAGACATTATTTTATAAATCAGTGAAGGATTCACTAAAAGTCCTTCAATTTATATAGAGATAAATACATGTAGTGTATAGCTAAATTAATCCATGGTGTATGGCCATAGTGGCATTCTAATCAAACCATGTCTAGAATTTTTTTTTTATTTTGCTATTGTTATTTTGACGATAAGTTTTGTTCACATGGGTACTCATACCTAAATATCTTATGGAAAACTTTACAATATATTTTTATTATACATTGTATTAGTAATATTTCATTGTTTTGAATTTCTATTGACAGTTTTCCAACCATTAAATACTGATACGTCTTGGTGTTAGTCAGGGATAATTTAAGACATCTAAAGATAATTTTGGTCATTTCTATTGTATAAAACACTTCTACTACAATGACCTGCAGCTGTGTGTTGATCAAATATGTGGTGCATCCCAGCAAAAGCATAGTTCTCTGATACGGTTTTTCCTCCTGCCATGGCCCTGAAAAGAAAGTCAAGTATTAAACATGTTAAACCATAATAGTAAACAAATCAAATAAAAACATAATTTGGACATTTAAAGTTTTTTAATGTATGAATTACTATTTTGTTGCTAAAGCATTAAATTCAATTTCTAAGAAAAACTTATTGAGAAACACTGTCCATTTTGTTTTGGTATTTTAGCCATGTCCACTAATTATAGAACTATATACACAGTATCAAAATACACTAAAGCATTAGTGTATTTTGATACTGTGTATACAGTGAAAAATGTCAGTCACATATGGCACTAATTATTAGTCTCTTTGGTACGTACCACATCTACACCACCAAACACCCAACTGATTGGTCCCTCAAACAAATGGACCCTAGAGACTCACTAAGTTAACCTATTTGCCTTAGCCACCTTGGTTTGCATCACCTCTATATCATCAAATACCCTGTTCATTGATTCTTAAAAAATGAACCCTAGCAACCCACCCCTCAAATGTTTGATGCTTACCTGCTAGCTTCAGCCTCTTTGGTTGGAACCACCTCTATACTGTCAAATACCCTCTTCATTGGTCCCTCAAACATAAACCCTAATGATCCACTACTTAGGTTTCTACGATGTTTCTTACTGTCATTTAATGATAACATTTCAAAGTTCTGTAAGTAAAAATGTAGTAGTGTCTCCAAAATACGGATCTGTATACAGAGTGGGCTACATTTACATAAGAAATATGGCATATGTAGATAGAAAAAAGTATCTTTGTTAGATGGGTTTTTCTGCCATTAGAATCAATGGCAGTGCCTGAATTTTATATGGACTAAAGGTACTGAAACAATCTTAACATGTTCTTTTTATAAACTGCACTGAAAAAAAATCAGGCAACCTAAACCTTGATCTTAGCAATGTAGCAAAATAGTACAGTGATTGGGGTGCATCATTCAATACATGCACATAGTAAAAATAATATTGTAAATTGATTGGGTTCTCCTCAAAATAAGAAAAACTAAAAATTTTAAAATCAATTTTTGACAAATAATTGACAAAAAAATGTATTTACTATCCCTTTTAAAACAATGTTATTTATGTATATTTTTATAATTTAATTTGAATTGCAACAAGCTTTCTGGATGGTTGGTTCAATTAAGTCGAAATTCAAATAATTCAGATATCTCCAAACAAAAAACATTTTGATTATGAATCAAACCTTCATACAAGAATGTAAATTGGCTTTTAACTTGTTCAAAAATAGAAACATTCCTTTATTAAAAAAAAAGGGGCAGCCATTTTCTGATCACAGCTTTTAAGTTGTTTTTTTTATACAGCTGTGCTAGAAGTTATTGAGCACTGAGCCATTCCAGATCTATGGGAAGATCTGATTTCAAGGATACACTTACAACATATCTGTATAATAAAACAAGGTTCTAAACAGGTTTATCTGTCCCAGAACTGAATGAAAATACTGTGAAAGTACTTATATTCATAGGTATCAATTTTCATGGAAAAGCACATGTTAGTGGATTCTTAAATTCGAGGTTTTGAAGATCCTGTCATACAATAAAAAGTAAATAATCCTTTTGGTTGGGAACGAAATTTTATGGTTTACCTTAATTGAGAAATCCACAAAGATTGGTACCTAACTAACAATAGTACTTTCACAGTACATACTTATACTCCTATCATCAAACAGTAAATACTTACATCAAGGGCACTTCTTCCACCACTCCTTAAACTGATGGACCTGCTTCTAATGCTCCTTTAAAATGCAAACAAAATGCTACAATATTTAGTGGATATTTCCAACTTATATTAAATGGTTGTGTTGATTTCTTTCTCAACATAACACTATGACTATTCTATAATTTGAGTTGGAGTCATTATTTAGACATCTAAAATATAGTTTTTCTGTACAAAAGGTAGACAATGAATACTATCATACAGATTTAGTGGTAAGTAATTCTCTAAAATGCTTTGATGTATTTAAGTGTTTCTTTGGAAAATTCATGATCTTTGACTTAGGTCTGATTAACAGCCATTTGATCCCAAATCACATCTAGGGGCCAGGCATACTGTGTGCTTAAATTAATTCACATGCATATTAATCAACTATGGTACAGTACCTGAACTGACCTGTGCAACAAAAATTGCAATCGGTCATTGATCATCAATCAGTTTCTAGTCAGTCATCGATCCATCAAACCAATCCATTAAACTGGTGATGGCATCATGTGACCACAGAACGGTCAATGTATTTTAGGGTTTTTACTGTTTTCTTCGTCAAGTTTACACATATTTACATAATGTAATAGATTTAAACATTAATTTATGCCTTTATTTTACTTTTTTTATTTTAAACAGATCAAACACTATTTTACATGACAAAACTGCGATCAAATCGGTCACCGGTCATCGATCCATCAGAGATCAATCAGTCAACAGTCATCGATCCATCAAATTGTTGGGCGGATCAGTTCAAGGATTGTACATCATGTAGTCTTACCCTCCATCTGAGAATGATGGACTTCCATATCTAGCATTCAATAACTGGGCTCTTGTGTGTAGAAGTTCCTTTCTGACTGATGGATCTTTCTGTAAAATACACAGCTGAACATAAAACATAGAACATCATTTGAAATTTTTTAAAGAATGAATTATGATATAGCAATTGGACATTAGAAAGCTTCCAGTGCTTTTCTTTGTTCGGTTGAATTTACTACAATGTACAGTACATATGTAATACTGCAACTATTTCATTGTACCTGTGTATGTTGTTTTGGGGGCAGCCTTCCCAGTGGTATGAGGGTTTCCTTATTGTTAAAGATCCATGAGTGGCCTTGTGCTGACATTTTTCATCCTGCTATGGTCGTAGTCTCTTTGACATATTCACCATATCCATTCTCCTTATTAAACAACTTTTTGACCTAATTATCACCAAGAATTAATGTAAATGCATCTCACACTTAAAAGGTGTTAACAGGTACATTTGTACCTGTATGGATAAATCATGACTCTGCTTTGCAAGGTCTTCTGGGGGACAATTTTTCAAATGAATTAACTATGACCATTAGTGATTTTTTCAATTACTGTTTTGAAGGAAAATTAGTAAATTTTGTCACAGAAATATTCTTACTTTAAAAAAATTTAAAATACATAAAGTTTGATACCCTAGTTGTAAAGTTGAATATTATTGCAATTTTATTGTTTGGTATTTAAAAGAATGGCACAGGCAATTAAAACTATCATTGTAAAACTTAATAGTTTAAATAATCTCTGATAATTCTCAATCACAAACATAAAAATCATAATTTTTGTCTCACTGTGAAAGTACTTTAATTTCTGGATACCAGTTTACTAGATTAGGGAAGAAACACCAGTTCATGGATCTTTGAAATTGTGGTTTTGTGGATTTCCATATACAAATCAATTGAAATCTCCTTTTCGTTCAGAACAAATTTAGTGGTTTGGCCTACCCATAAAAACCATGAAAATTGTTACCCCACGAACAATAGTACTTTCACAGTAAATAAACTACAAAACTGCAAAAACAAAAGCAACCAACTACATTTTTTTTAAACATTCACAGTACATGTACATGTATTGGCCAATTATACAAATCACCACTGATGATTTGATGGTTAATATAAAAAGATAAACCATTGTTTAATCATGATCATGTACTTACACCGGATTTCGCACATTCTCTTAACAACTGACTTCTCCTACGAATGTATAAGGTTCCTGTCAAAAAATAATAAAATGGCAAGAAAGTGGCATGGTATGATATGGAAATCTAGAAGTGCATATCTTTCATTTCAGGCTTGTGTAAAATAAAGTTATGACTCAAGTTAACAGCAAAAACATCTCTCATTATGAGAGAGAATATATAGGTCAGAAAGAAGTGATGGTAGTGAAGAGGTCTGACAGAGGAGATTATTATCTTGACTTGCAACTTTCACTAACTATATGTATTTCATGTTATAATTTCAAAGTAAATGATGTTAGGTTCATGTACATGTGCATGTAGACTGTGGTGATGTTTATCTTCAGAAGATAAAATAGAAACACTGACTCACATTTATTTTCTCTTGGGAAAATCTATTTCTTTAGCTAGAAGTGTAAAATGATTTAGAGACAATGGGAAGAATGACTTACAGTGGTAGAAAATTTACATACACCAAACAGTTTTTGAATGTAGACACTCTAGCAAAGTCTGATCTAATTGTCTGCATAATACTTTAGTGTAGGATACAATATCAGAAACACAAGCTTTGCACTGATCACACTGAAACTTAGTATGAACAATTACTAATCCTACTACATGTACATTTTATCTTCCTATTCTGTGATCGAACAATATGATACTAGTGCCATCTCAAATGCTCCCAAAGATACAGAATTTACAAGAATAATCGGGGCAGTTTTACAGTTTATGGTAAAATCAGTTTTTAGTCCTACTTGTGGCTTGTCTCATTTTAGCAGGAGTTTACTAAATTTTACACCCATTTTCAGGATGGTTATTCACTGCTTATTAAAGAATTTTTACTTGAAAAATGTATTTGTAATGATATTTACAAGTAAACTTCTTCTTCCATGTGAAATCATTAGTAAAATTTTATGCTCATATAGTCTAACTACTGAGTATTTATTGAAAAATTGTATGGGTATAGAGAGTTTTATTTGCAGTTTAGGGAACCAAAAGAGTTTTTTTTCAATTATCTAAGAATGAAATAGAATATAATGAATTAAGGTTGATTTCCCATGCCACTCAAAGGATTTTTTGCCAACTAAATCACTAGTAAGTGATGACATCACGAAGATCTCTCCTATGGGCTATATAACACCTTATGAAAATTGAAGACACATGTAACGTTCGAGTATGTTTGTGCTAACGTACTGAATTGAGGGTTGTTTGGAGTTCTATATGCATTAAATTTGGCGTCTAAAGCCAATGCTTGTTGCCAGACAGCTGCCATTCTCCATATCAGTGAGTTCAACTTATTTCCTTGAAATTCAATAATGGGGTGTGCTTACTGCTGGGAAATGAAACTTACACAATGACGTGTCTACATAGATCAACTCGTCCCATCACTATGTTGTACCATGCATGCGTTATAAAATGTATATATCCCAAAAAAAAGTAAATGTAGGCACATATTTTATAATACTGAGTTCAAAAATATGAATAACAGAAGAATCAGCTTTGAACTGACAGCGGTGGAACCAAAGATTTACAAAAGCCTTTAAGGGAAGAGTAACCCGGGTCCCAAATTTTCGGTATGGTCTAAAATGTGTAACCCGTACCCGTACCAACTTTTCCCCGTACCGAAATACTATTTTGTCAATTTCTTCATTATTACATGATATTTCCAGCTGAAAATTGGTACATACTTACAAAATGATATGATGGTTAGGTTAGATTTAACAATATTTAAAATGTTTGTCAAAAAAATTGATTTTGTTCTATTTTCTCTGTTCAAAAGGTCTAAAATGTGAAACCTGAATTTCCCGTACCCAAAATCAAAGTCCAGTATTTTTGTTATCTGTACAATTTTAAAGCATATTTGACATTAGAATATCATGATTTTATCAAAATTTTCATTGAAGATAAATTAAAATCGCATAAGACTCTGTTTATGAGACTGTTTTTTTATTCTGAATAAGATCATATCCATTCTTTGCTGGTATGGGGATTGAAGCTACATGTAGGTACGCTCAAAATTCAAACTCAATCACTTCTTTTTTTAAAACAATATCAAATCTTTCAAAATTTTACCCAAAGTCTTAAAATGAAGTTTTAACCTCTTAATGATTTTAGAAAACCGTAAGATTGGGATAGGAAAGTGAGAAATAGTCAATACATTGTAATTAGTTTGGTACGGTAACTTCACATTTTAGACCTTTTAACTTCAGAAAACCGATCAAACAAGAAATAATAGTAAAAATATACATCATTTTCTTAATTAGAAATTAATTGAAACGGACTTTTCCACACCTCATGCGATTTTCAGTTTTTAACATACCGTAAAAATGAATATATTAGCAAAACATTATTTGGGTACGGGGAAAAGTTGGTACGGGTACGGGTACGGGTTACACATTTTAGACGATACCCAAATTTTCGTGCAAAAAATAATGTAAAAAAAAATGTCACGTACATCTACGCATCTTATCAATTTATACTATTACACAATGTTAAATAATGAACTTGCTTGATATTTATTGGATTGTATTGCTTTCTTTTGTCACTGTTAAACTTTCAAGCACTTTGATTGAGCAGGGGTATACATCCATGGCGCTTGCACAGATGTTGCAAAAGTAAAGTCAGTTTACATTTCCCATGTAGGTTCTATTGCTGTTCAGTTTACATATTGCAATTGCTTCTCTGCGGATACCAAAGAACGGCAAGATTCAGCAATGCTTTAGCAGTGGTGGATCCGTCACCCGGAACCACAATTGATAAATCTTATTCATATCGCGCATGATTCGAGCAAAATGAACATATAATAAATCCTTTTCATATTCTACGGATCCAACTTTTATAGATTTTTACTGTTTACCGACTTGGTGCCATCTTAGAAAACTAGAAGAATGGAATTCAAACATCTTAGAAATGAATGTTACTATAAATGGGATAGGGATACGGGAGTTAAGCGGATGAGAGTCGATGGGCGGAGGGGTGGAGAACAGTGGTGGAAGGGGGCGTGAACAGTGGTTGAAGGGGCGGGGACCATGGAGGTAAAAATACGAGTAGCGGGGGTTATGGTTGGGAACCATAGCCGGGGGTAAAATGAAAGGGGTGGTGAAGCGGTGGTCAGGAGGGTCGGAGGCGGTGGTCTAGGAGGAGGGAAGCGGGTATATAGTACCTCCTGGCGACCCTCATAAACTTCACTCCAAATCATATGTATATATCGATACCTTTAATCTGTAGTTTAATTATTGTTATAAACATCTTTATTTTTTTTTTGCCCGACACTTTTTTCAATACGCGTAGACAAAAACTGATTTTGAACAACCTGAAAGGTCTTACAACGAATTAGTCTAAAGTTAAAAATAAAAGTAAAAGGATTATTAAAGATAAATACGAAGACCTCTTAATAAATAAAATATCCAACTTCAATAACACAACTAATTCTTTATATAGCAAACTAAAAACAGATATTAAACCAAAAGAGTACTTGAAAAATCAGAATAAATAACATGAAAATGGTATCAAAGTTTCGCATTATAGCGATCATAAGCTATAGAAGTGGATTCTAAAAAATATATATCACGCGAGCAGATTAAGTATTAGTCGACGAGGAACATTTCTTTTCCAATTGTCAAACAAACGATGGTTTAAGAGCTGACTTTTTAAATCCAATGTCTCATAAATACTCAGATTTAAAGTTCATGATCAGATTTATGGCAATTTTTGGAGATGAGAAAATAAGGTCTATATTGGTCAAAGGCATACCTTTATATGCAATGGTTGCATTGTGTTTGTCTAACCTTTGAAAGGTTATCGAGGGTACAGTGCATGGTCAAAGGAAATCGAGTGGTGCAAAAAAAGAGTTAAGTTACATCGATGTTCGCGATAATTATAGTTTCGTTTTTTTAACTCACTGGCCAACTCTCTACGTGCACCTTATACATTAAAATTACGTATGCGTCTTGATCCAAATAAAACGAAAGGGCGCGTACTTTCTTTTCATATAGTACTCCAGCAGTGCTAGAGGTTATCTGGCAAGCTATTTTCTGACTTGATGCCATCCTAACCTCTTGCATCTGACATGTTGAAAGATACCGCAAATGTAAATGAGCTAAATAAGTGTTTTAACTTGATGTATGGAGGAACGGAATTCCAATCACCTATGGTTTGAATTGTCAGATTCAAAATTTTGATAAAACAGTTAACTTTATGTTATAATTAAAAATATCTTTATTTTTTTCAAATATCAACTGACTCTATTTGCATTATCTAAAAAGGAAGAATCGATCGAGGGTTCATTCAGTGCATGGTAAAATTAAGGAAGATCAGATCGGTAGACATCGATGTTCGTGATAATTTCCTTTATAAAAATGCATGCTGCATCTTGCATGCTTGCTTAATTGAAGTCATTGACAAACTCAAGATCTGCTCTCTTTACCTTAAACAGTGGCGGATCCAGAGGGTGGTGCCGGCCGGAGGTTGGCTAGATCCTTCCCTATTTATTGAAAAGAAAGTCGTTAATTTTCATGTGTAAAATTGACAAAAATGGCAAATAATGTCTTAACACCCCCTAATTCTTAGGAACCTCGGCTGACACCCCCTTTTTCAAAGTGTCTGGATGCGACCCTGCCTCAAAGTATGCGTTTTGATCCAAATTAAACGAAGAGAGTCCAGAGGAAATTGGGACTACCTATAGTCATCTATTTATTTTTCATATATAGAACATATAACAAATAGAAAATATTTATATTTTTCAAATTCAAGGGCCCACAGAACTTCATGGGAATACATCAATAAAGGACCACTGTTCAGAAAGTTAATAGTTGATCCCGGGTTGTGGATCTGCTCCTGCGATGGTTGGAATCTATTTTGATTTGAATATATCAGTGGCGGATCCAGAGAGGATGTAGGAGGTAGGTACCCCCTTTTGATTGGAAAATTTGACCTTTTTATTTGTAAAATTGACAAAAAAGTGGCAAATAATATCCTAGCACCCCCCTTTTTTTTAGGAACCTCGGCTGGCACCCTTTTTCAAAGTATCTGGATCCGACCCTGATATATTGTCAATTTCGTTCATGGGGGCTGCATCTGAAAGTCTTCCAACCTGAAGTAAAACAATTGTTGTTGCTTTACTTCTTTAGTGTACTTTAACGATTTAAATAGAAAATTGAGAAAATAAAAAAAAACTGAGTTTTAAAATTACCTCCCTTAGTATGGCATAATTTTAGAAATGACCCTAATAGAAGTTCACAAATTAATATTGTAATTTTTATCAAACAGCTTATTTTAATCAATAGGGGATAAATAATACTTTGTCTTTTTTTATATCCGTCTGTGATTATTTTGCTAAATTTATTTCTTAAATGAACCTTGATCTAAGCCCCGGTAAAATCAAAATTGGTTTGTTGAAATACCATTGCCCGATTGTATGTACATTTTAGTTATTAAATTTGTGTAAATATTTGCCAAAAAATGTCGCCCAGGTGCGACATTAGTAAACTGCACGGCCACAGGCCGCTCCTTGTTTAATATACGCAAAAATTCATAGACTGTGAAAAAAGAAATTAATGAGTCTGCATGTGGTACAGGTCTCTGATGCTAACACGACACGTTCAATGTTCAGTAAAGTGAAACCTGTCTAAACCAAAGCTCTCGTGATTCGGTTTAAAAAGGTGATCAGTTTACCATGGTTCAAGATACCTAGTGTCTGGTTTAGACAAGTTTCACATGTTCTGCTGCACTGAATGGGTTAGAAATAGTTTTGCTAACCCTGAAAAGATATGGGACAAATATGAACACGAAATTCAAGCTTGATGCAACTCTGAATATGATTGTGACTAAATATTTGACACCGAATGTCCATTCAAAATAAAAAAAAGAAGCTTTTAATTTACAACATATTTGTCCAGTGTGGTGGACGTGTTTTTCAACAAACGGTCGGCATTCCAATGGGAACAAATTGTGCTCCTTACTTGCTGACCTATTCCTACACTCTTATGAGGCTGACTTTATAGCTGATCTGATCTGAAAGATAGAATATCGTTTGGCTAGATCCTTTAATCTCAGTTTCCGCTATATAGATGACGTAATATCTTCAAACAATCATAATTTCGGGGATTTGATACATCGCATCTACCCCCAAAGAACTTGAGATAAAGGATACTACAGACAGTGAGAAGTCAGCATCATATCTTGACCTACACTTAGAAATCGATGGTAAAGGAAAACTATTGACCAAAATTTACGACAAACGTGATGATTTTTCATTCAAAATTGTCCATCTGTGTCAACATCCCTTCACCACCTGCGTATGGAGTGTTCATATCAAAACTCATACGTTATGCCAGAGCTTGCCGAAACTACACCGACTTTTTGTATCGCGCTAGAACTCTAACAAATAGGCTTCTGGAGCAGGGTTATGTTGCTACAAGATTGAAGTCATCACTACAGAAGTTTTATGGTCGTCATCATGAACTCGTGGATCGTTATGGTGTATCCATCTGCACCATGAAGACTGATTTATTCAGCGGGTCATAGTTTCCTTTCCTCGTTTGTCTACGCTGGACTTGACTTTTTATGAGCAACTCGAAGGGTGTTTCTATAAAAAAAAAAAAAGCAGAGGACTCTTAACCTACCGGTGCACCTGGTCCATGCTCCCAGTTTTTAGTGGAGTTCGAGTTGCTCATCTGCTTTTGTTACTTTGTATGTATGATTTTAGTTACTTTATGTTCTTTGTTGTGCATGTCTCTTTTCCATGTCTGGTCTTTGTCCCTGGATTACACTATTTTGATTTCTGCTATAACCTTGGTTCCCCTGATTACTCTTACATTACTAAAATCAAAGCACCGAAGGTGCTGTAACTCGGAAGTCGCTTGGCGTGCAATCTGCAAGATAGGTTCCCGATGTCTATCTTTTAAGCAGTGTGCTAGTGTGCCGGTCATGACATGGACCAAGGTTTGAGAATGTTTTGGTGTTGAACCCATATTTCCCTTGCAACCTGCAGCAAAACTAAACAAAGCTGTACACAAATATCGTGAAAATAAGATTATTGCATTTGTTTACGTTCTTGAGACCTTAAACTTGAAAAAAGACAGCTGCTGATGTTGATTGTGACGCTTCTTCATAAAATGATTTTGATTATAATACCATTCACCACCCAAAGAGAGATAACTCCAATTAAATTGTATTGGCTTTTAACTATCTTCTTTGAAATGACTACGCGGCCAAGCGCAAAAATAATTTGGCGTCTCGATTTACCAGTTCGGAATATTTAGCTGAAAATCAACACTTAAAATGTTAAAGTCCGATAAAATGCTTTATGGAGCGCAGCTAGATACACTCGCAGAATTCGAACCCTGAATAGAGGGGCATTGCCTTCAATTTTGTGCTGAAATACATGACACACGATAATCTATTACACAGAATGGGAAATGGTCAAACAACTTAAATACTTGCAATGAGACGTAAAATGACATGAACGAACAAACAGACGAACGATGAAATGCTTTTATATGGGTCCCAGAATTTTGTTTCTATATATGGCATGGTATAATAAAAAAAATCAAAAAATTAAATCAAAAGAAATATACACAATGCGCAATGTCATGGCGTTCAGCGAGCGCTTTTTAGTTCAAAGGGGGAATTGAGCCAAATTTGTATGAATTAAGTCCAAACACAAATTCAAAAATCAAGAATATAAAAAAACCTGAAAGGATCGAGCTTACATTAATAGACTTTTCATAAAAAATTCAAAAAATTTCTGATTATTGGCCAAATGTAGCACATCTCTTCTTTTTTATGAATAAAGGCTCATAACTAAAAAAAATGAAAAATCAGAAATTAACAAAAAATGAAAGGGAGCAATGTTAAAACACTTAACCTTCAAGAAAACAGGTGCAACCATTGAAACTACGAAATTAATCTTTTTATGAATAAAGTCCCATAATTAAATTAACCAATTTTAAAAAATGAAAGGGAGATTTCGCCGATATGAAGAAACAATTCACCAAAGTTTTACTGAAATTGCTGCAAGGATTTTTGAGTTACAGCCCTGAAAACAGAAAATCACTCATTTAAATAAAGTTTCATAACTCAAAAACTATAAATTGGAAATGTATAAAAATGGAAAGGGAGCTCACATCAATCCAAAGAGTCAATCCACCGAAGTTTTGGTGGGAGAAAGCTCGAGAGTGAAATTATCAAATTAATTTCACAGTGTAAATTATCGAAATTTATTACACTGGGAACATTAGATAAAAACTGCTATCTATATAATAAATATCGTTATTACTGCAGAAAAGACGGTATACATAGATACAGATACGTAGTGCTTGGCAGAGATTCACCGTACTTTAAATCATATATAAAAATGTTTCTTCAAAATATACCGAAGAAGATAGCATCAGAACGCTGGTACTTTTTATCGACAACATATTTATTCAGTGTGGTGGACGCGTTTTTTCAACAAACAGTTGGCATTCAAATGGGACCAATTGTGCTAATCACCGATCTATTTCTTCACTCTTATGAGACTGACTTTATAACTGATCTGATCGAAAAGAAGGATCACCATTTGGTAAGATCATTAGATCTCAGTTTCAGCTACAAAGATGATGTATTATCATAAAACAACACTAGGTTAAGGGATTTTATACATCACATCAACCCCTAAGAACTTGAGATAACGGAAACTGCAGACACTATGAAGTCAGCCACATATCTTGGCCTTCGTTTACAGATCGATGGTAAAGGAATATACAATAAACACGAAAACTTCTCATTCTATATCGTCAACTTCCCTATCATCTGTGGCAATTAAGCTTCTGGAATGAGATTACGTTGATATAAGATTGAAGTAATCACCACAGTAGTTTGATGGTATATGAACCATGAAACCAATTTGTTTAGCTGTTTCATAGTTTTCCTTTCCCCATTTATCTATCCCAGACTTGACATTTCGTGAGCAACTCGGCAGGCGTTTCTAGAAAAGCCAAGGTCGCTTACCCTATCGATACATCTGGTCGATGCCTCCAGTTTTTGGTGGAGTCGGCATTGCTCATTTTCTTTGTCCCGGTACATGTTATTTTGGTATTTCGTATTCTTTGATGTGTGTGTCTGTTTCCCCTGTTTAGTGTTTATCCTTGATACTTTTTATTTCTACTTGAATCTTGGTTGTACCCTTGACTACTCTTCCGTGAAAATTGGTGCAACAACTACTGAGTTATAGTCCGATTACTCTTAACTCCCCATAAACTCTAAACCATAAAGTCAGAAATTACAAAAATTGAAAGGAAGCTTACATCCATATGAATAAGCAAGCCACTAAAGTTCGACACTGCTGCGAGGATTTTTTATTTATAAAAAAAACATAATATCGCCACAATCATCCCATAGCTAAAAAAATAATGATAATACAGCAGAAATACAAAAATCATAAGGAATCTCACATCAAAAGTAATAAACTATTTTCCAAATTTTCATGAAAATGTTGTAATCTTTAAACTGCGAAACCCCCATTTTTTAAGAACAGTTCCATAACTCCTAATCGTAAAGTCTGAAAGTTTCATTGACATTGCTGCAAGGGTTTTTGGGTTTTAATAAAAAAACATAATCCCATTTTGTGAAATAGAGTTTCATAGCTCGATCAAAAATAATAATAATAATAATAATAATAATAAAACAAAATAAAATTTAAAAAATTTAAAAAAAAAAAATAATAAAAAAAAAATAAAAAGAAATTAATAAATGTATCAAGACCAATGTTTCACAAAAACTGAGTTATTGTGTTAAGTATGACTGACATATGGACAGATGAACAGCGGTATACCACAATATGTCCCATCTAGACAGACGTATAAAATTGTTAAGAAAGACTGTTTGCATAAATCTTACTTTTTCATAAAATTTTACCCCAAGTATTTTATCTTGCCTTGCTTTGCTCACCGTTTACTTCTATTTACATTCTCCTGAAATCCTGTCCCTGATGTTGTTTGTAAGATTTGTTCTGTCATCAGTCATTTTTGTAATTTCAGAATTGTTTGATCAGCAGAGATTTCCCCCTTGCTTGCTACTGTGGAAGCAACCATTTGATTTATGGGGGAAAAGGCTAGGATGAAATTGTGTATCCTGCCTTTTCATCATATCCACTACCCCCAAACCAATCCATAGAAATCAATTCCCTTTAATATGTTTATTTTTGAGTTTTCCTATGATATGTAGTAGAATTGTCAGACCAACAACAGTATTCAGTAAGCTGTGATCATACCACACATCCCAAAATGGAAATCAAATGATCAGTATCTTCAAACTTAAAATATTGGCTCCAATTGGACGTGATCTCGAAATTCTGGCATAAGAGAGGATCTGTTCCAGCGTTTCCTTTGATTTTCTATATAATCAACAAAATTGTTCAACATATCTAAGTTGAGCAGTCCATCCATTGGATATGTCAATAAGTAGTTCTATTGTGTTTTACTTGTATTTAACCTTTGCTATTACAGTAAAATAATTAACAAAACAAGTCTGAATATAACTATAACTTCTTTATTAGGTCTCCAGACTGACATTAACTGGTGGCAAACTGGCAATGTACATTGTTCATACATTACAAGGTATGACAGATGTGTACATATGTACAATATTCTACCAGTATGCACGTTATTCCTACATCACCGCAAACATACAATGCATACTGTACATACAAAACTTTGATGGATTAGAACCATATTGTTTATTTGAATGCTACATTTAAACCTGCACTTAACTTAGTACAATCTAAGTATATATATATATGTATAAAGGTCTGAAAAATTCCCAACGATGTTAGAACTGTCAAATTCGCGATGCAAATTTTTGGTCATTCCCTCCGCGGGACTCGAACTCGCACCACCTGCAAAAATGTCCAGCGCCCTAGACCACTCGGCCAGCTAGGCTACATAAAATACTTTGTGCAGGCGATGTTGCCATAGATGTCACAGCGGTACGAGTTCGAATGCCGCAGAGGGAACGACCAAAAATTTGCATCGCAAATTTGAGTTCTAACATCGTTGGGAATTTTTCAGACCTTTCTATATGTTTACATATCTTCCCTATATCAATATGACCCGATGGAGCAGTGTAGTGAATAGAGTCGTCAAATTCTGACATATATATATACATATATTTCAACATCCCTCCCGTTTAAATATACATTATCCTAGTGAATATTTAGTTAATGGGGAGCAGTATTTCAGTTTATATTGAGATTGTGTATTCAACTATTCATTGACAGATCTGACTTCTATACAAATCAGTCGTTGTTGGATGTTCTGTGCATAGAAAATGTCAAGTTTACTTATCTATCAAAGCTTTGATGCAGCTTGACATTTCACACACTGGAGTTGTTTCTTGTATATTTTTTGCATTTAATACTACATGTCTATCACAAACAGCTATGTATAACATCCAGGAAGGCAGAGATTTTTAAAGGTGCAATGAAAGTACATAGTAACTTGAATCAACAAAATACACAGTAATATCAACTTATAAGTATGTATTGGTACTCTTATTGGTATCACAGAGGCTGAAATTCCATTACTTAAAACCAGGAAAAATCAAGAAGCAGCTGACTGCATGCCACATTTGTTGAACTGCATCAATATTTATACATATTTACAGTAATAATTTTTAAAAGATACTAGTTTTAATAAAGATAGTATTCATTTTTTTTTTATAATTTATCCACATGAATGTGAAATAAATGTAGCAGAGTTCAGAATTCAGCTCGTCATGAAATGAAGTAGCTCCTAGATACTGGTATATTAAAATAATATTCCAAGAGAAATTCATTTTTGCTTACAATGGTAAAGGGACATAATCATGTAAATATACGATTTAATCTGTTGTAGCATCAGAGGTAGATCAAGGACAGTTAAACACCATATTCTACTGAGTACAAGTACATGTAAGGATTAGAAAGACTTAATTTAATAAGATTTTTTTAACGGGGAATTTTTCATTGCTTAAATACATTCTCAACTGACAGAAATTAAATCTTCACACAAATAAAAGTTGATATAGAGAAAATTTTTATTAAACATTTAGAAAAAAAATGGCAAGGAAACATTGAATTTCATTGTAAACAATTTCAAAATGATCAAATCTTTTTTCAATCATCCGTAATCTGCAGAATGAAGCACAAAAAGGACTGTTTTGGAGGTGCCCTGAATACAATTTAGCAATAAAAGGTTCTGTAGCGTATTTAAAAAGAAATATATATCCATATTAATGCTATGTCTCCCTGATTTTTACATCAATCTGTACAGAACAGTCATTGGCAAATGAGCATTAGACTGAATAAAGTTTTACAAATAGTAACAATTGTAAATAATCCTACCAGGGAATTACACATAGCTGTACTTATAAATATCACAGAATACAACATTAAAACAGATGTTTATATTTTCTCTTATGAGAATAACAATAATTTATAGCAAACAATTGTAAGGATTTGTCCTACGTCTCACAATACATTAGTTCAAGCAGAACATTCTATTAAGCTTCTTTCTAGAAAGCAGGAATACAGATTATTACAAATGATTTGATTTGATAGAACCAACTAATGTTATTCATATTTCACCCCATACAAAAGGCAATGTTGTTACTATTAAGATACCTAAATTGTTTAAAATGTCATTAAGATTGTCACACTGATCTGACAAACAGGCATGGTGAACACAGTACATACATGCAGCCCCTTTTACATCTTACAAAAGTTTTTTTTAATCAGTTATAGATTCGATTACTGTAAACGTAATAATTTTTGTGATTTCCGTGGTGGACAAAAAAATGTAAAAATAGTGTTAAAAAATATCACTGTATTGCGCTCTGAATTATGTTAACATGACAAAATTAGCAACCGTGAAAATTAATATGCTTACAGTATATAGCTTGTTACATTGTTACAAGAAGATTATTGTTAAATGATGGTATTTTCGGCACCAATTTAAGCAAGTTCTTAAAACGCCTTCTTTTAAATATCAAGATTTGATAAATCTGATACTCCATAAGTTACAATGTAAGATACTCTTTCTTTAATTAACGACATTCATTATGTACTCCTTATCAGGAAGACATTAGTTTACGATTATATACTAAACAAAGGTTTTTAGATGTGAAGAAAACAAGACCAGTCACTGTAAAGTGGAAATACATCTCCAAGCACAATAATATCTGAAATGCTTCTATAATAATGTATCATTGAACAATTCTTTGGGTTAATCAATTGACGTTTTTGTTCCATTGGCTCCCATAGCAATGCCTCCTGATCTTACAAGTAATGAAACCAGTTGACCTTGATTTAAATATTTTGATAACTTTTCTGAAACCAAAGTGAAAGTTGTATATTTCTTAAAACAACATAATCTGAAACTGGTTAAAATTATCCAAACCTTTAAACATAAAATCATAAAATAAAATATCATACTTTAAATATATTTCAATGATGTTACAATAGAAACCAAATCAACATCTGCCAAGAATGAAAAACTTGCATGTGAGAATACCAGTATTTATACACCATGTTGAAAGATGGTTAATACATTTGTTGGAAATTAAAAGAAATACAATTTTCTGGTTGTGAGTTTTCTATTTGTCTGTTATGATACTCCATGGGAGTAAAACCTGCCAAATATATTTCAATGAGTGGCAAGAAAAGTCTGATTGATCATATTTGAAGTTTCTAAAATGATGGTGCATTTGCTTAATAAAATAAAGTTTAACACATGCTTTATTATGTAACAGTAGCTAGTGACAATCTTACAATTATCAACTTCCCAGGTTGAACAAATTATAAAATATCAATCTTGATAGTCAAATATTCAAAATCAATTATCTTACCAAGGCTCATGAATAAAAATTTTCCTATACAAGACCTCTCAATCACTTCTTATCTTGATTCAGTATTTTGCTCTAGTATAGTAATACCACAGAACAAGACACATTTCTCCCTAATGAAGTGCAGCAAGATGAATATGGAGAAAATGACAGTAAGACAACCAGTGGCAGATCTAGAGGGGGTGCAGGGGGTTGGCATCCCCTTTTTTATTGGGAAATTCGTCATTTTCAAGTGTAAAATTCAAAGTGTCTGGATCTGGCTCTGGATAACCAATGAAATAGTCATTTATCCACATAAAAAGACTTACTGAATCCATTACATTTACATCTTTCAATATCCAATTTTAAATACAGTATAAATCAGCAAATCTATATCATAAACAAAAAAATATTACTGAGAGTTATAAAATTAATTTTTGAAGTTAAATACTGTATACATAATAATTTTTGCTATTCACGCAGTGGACCGTTAAAAGCCAGAATAGTACCAACAAAATTTATTTAACATAAATAACACTGATAATTTGTTGAAACTGTGAATATGTTCACTTGACAGAATCTGCAAAATAAGCCTGAGAAAATTAAAATATAATTCAGTGGACAACCTTATTTAATGCCATAGGTTGACAAGATCTGAACTTCATGTATTCTTTACCAGTTTAAAATATATCAGATTTATATTTATCCATTATTTACAAAAATTGGTCTTACTGTGTAAAAATGCATCAAAATCATCCAGTGATCACATGTCCTTGTCTGATAAATTAGTTGCAATATTTTTTTCCTTAGTTACAGATGATATATACACATTCTAATTATTGATAAAAACTGCTTTCACAGTTATGACCAGTATCACAAAACAAAAATCAAAATTTTGGTCCTAAACCGATAAAATACAGAAGTAATGCAAGAGGATATTTTGATGAAAAGTCCATCATTAACAAACAGACATGGCAAATTACAGCAGTAGCATACAAGGGCTAGTAATGGCTCTTCTACAGGATTGAACATTTATGTATATAAAGTGGTAGACCCAGAGAGAATGGGGTTCCAAAAAATAAGGGGGGGGGGTGTTCCAGTCTATAATTTGTATTGTCAATTTATATTCCAAAATCCATGAAATTCATAATTTTTTCTTTGACAAATGATTGGATTCCAACCCCAAACCTCTCAAATCCACCACTGTTTATATTCTGTTAAGACAGGTAATCGTGATGTTGTATTACCTGAGAAGCTATCCTCCAATGTTACTAGTTTAATTATTCACTGTCTTCATCTTTATTACCTAATACAGGCGTTTCTTCTGGAGATGGTGATTTAAATGTCACTACATTTCCCTTCAAAAGATCCTCTCTTGATATTTTCAGTGCTGGATTTATCTGCCCTTTGGTCTCAATGGTCGGCGTAATTGCAGTGAGTTCAGATGGACCTTTGTAAGCCAAAGAAACAGCTTCCTCTGGAATATTTACTATACACTGGAATACATCCCAGTTTCGAGGAAGCCTCCCACTCTCAAACAGATATTTCATTGGATATGATACACATATAATGGATGCAAATGAGATTATCATACACAATGTCTTAAAGGGAAACAACTGTGATTGCCCCACCTCATCAAACCATGGATATTTGACTAACGGTGGAATTTTCAAGCTTTTTTCTCCACCAGTTATCCTGAAGATCCATCCGGTGATAAATCCTGCCAGTGATCCATAAGTGTTGGTTCCAGATAAATAAACAACGGAAACCAACTGTGGGAACAAAATGACATAAACTAAATCAGAACACAGGAACCAAAGGTCATAAATTGAGTCTACTGTAATCGCCATCGCAGTTGCCATAGCACCTACACCAAATATACCAAATCTCATCACCCAAATTATCTCCCTTTCTGATGCCTGAAAAAAGACAACAAAAGCTTTATTTACAACTAATTCATAATAAAAATTGTTTCCATTTCCACCTTAGATCTGCCGGACACACCTAGGAGGATCTCCACAACATTGTTGTTACGATCATAGAACATAATAAAAACTGGTCAAAATGTAAAAGAGTGTCTCGGGAAAGCTTTTGGATGAAGAAATTACAAACAACTTCCCCAGATGGAATAAACGAGAAAAAATAATCCATTTTTAGGTCTTGGTCTAAGGCTGGTACAGCACTACATGCTATACATCAATACGCCGTACTACTATACTTTGACTTTTTTTTAATTGTTTTCCACAGTTAATTTTTATTTTTAATTTTGATATAAAGACCCCCTCTGTTATTTTCAATCAGGCTCCTTATCATTTGCTTATGATAAAGGTACAATCACCCACAGCGTACGTGATTCAGCTTCTGAATCTGTTTTGATCTTGAACTTTGTGAGTTTTATGCTCATAAGGTTTTATGAGTTTTACCCTGAAGAAGGACATCAGTTATCCGAAATATTCAATGTAAATTTTACCATCTTCTGGTGATGTTTAACATATTTAGATGTTATTTAATTTATTGTTGATTTTTAACGATCCATCTCTTAACTGAATTCCTTTTGAAATTGGTTATATTTGGCTAGGTGTTAGGTTTACCTAAGTTAGAAAGTTAGAAATGCATTCAAATTGGTACCTAAGAACTTTGAAAAGTGTCTGGTTTAGACAGGTTTCCTTATTATTCAGGATTCTGTTTAAACATGCTTCACTGTGCTTTCTTAGGCTGGGGACAAACAGAACTACTCAGCCTATCTCATTACCCACAAACAAAAAATACCTTGTATGCACTAGGTGGAGGAATTTATCAAAATTTTGTCCAAATTGATTCTAAAATTATACTTTAACTTATTGATTTTTTTTCCGTCTAAGGTACTCTGTTTGCACCAAAATTCTTGAAGGAGTTACTGTTCTTTATTTCTAATGATGTCTAGCTAAAATGATAAGCGCCACCTGGATGATTGAATTACCTTGGTCTGAAGATTGCTACATCTCTTCCAAATAATTTAATAAGATTTTTCTTTCTGCATCTGAAGTTATTGTTTAGTGTAACTGAAATAGCTGAGGTTCTAACCAATGCTTACCTGTTGTCGAAAAACACATTTGTAAATGTTTCTAGCAAACATGGCACTAGCAGAGAGAATGGAGGAATCAGCAGACGACATCACGGCAGCAGATACAGCTCCAAGTCCAAAAAATGAAACCCAAACAGGGCATAAGTACTGAAGTACTAATGGTAAAATTAACTTGATATTCTCACTTGTAAATTCACCACTGTGACCTTCAACTCGGACATAATCTGTCATATTCCAGTCTAGAAATAGAAGAATGCTGTATATGGTAAGTGGTTATATTTGAGGTGATTTAATTTTTGCTATATGCAAAAATTAAATCACACAAAATATTTTTGAAAATAAAATAGAGTTAGTCTTTGTCTTATACATTGAACTGTCTGTCTGCCACGAAAATAACATAACACAAAAAGCCACACCCAGTTAATGTGAAAAAATACACTAATACAGTAAAACTTGCATGTTTAATATGCTCTGGTTTACTGCTTTGTATAATTTCATTCCTAGAATTAAGCCTGGCAAACCTAAAATATGGAGTTGCATGCTTTGTTGTTCTAGAGTAATTGAGGGAACCAAGGTTATAGCGGTAATCAAAAGAATTGTAATCCAGGGACAAAGACCAGACATGGAAAACAGACATACACAACAAAGAACATAAAGTAAATAAAATCATACAAACAAAGTAACAAAAGCAAATGAGCAACTCAGACTCCACTAAAAACTGGGAGCATGGACCAGGTGCACTGGTAGGGTAAGCGTCCTCTGCTTTTCTAGAAACACCTTCCGAGTTGCTCATAAAAAGTCAAGTCCGGGGGAGACAAACAAGGAAAGGAAAACTATGGCCCATTGAATAAATCAGTTGTCATGCTGTAGATGGATACACCATAACGATCCACGAGTTTATGATGACGACAATAAAATTTCTGTAGTGATGACTTCAATCTTGTAGCAACATAACCCTGCTCCAGATGCCTATTTGTTAGAGTTCTAGCACGATTCAAAAAGTCTGCATAGTTTTGGCAAGCTCTGGCATAACGTATGAGTTGTGATATGAACACTCCATACACAGGTGCTGAAGGGATGTTGCCACAGATGAAATGAAACTTGACAATTCTGAATGAAAAGTCATCACGTTTGTCATAAAGTTTGGTCAATAGTTTTCCTTTACCATTTGATTTCTAAGTGTAGGTCAAGATATGAGGCAGACAGGTGTCTGTAGTATCCTTTATCTCAAGTTCTAGGGATACCCCACTCATAAAGGAAGCTGATTTTAGATAGCACAAAAATTTACTTGCAAAGTATGTCCTGTCTAAATAAAGACACATACCAAATAATATTTGAACCCAATCCGTCTAAGTGCAGATTTTTGTGACAATTTTTTCTATCATTCTGTGTAGTGAAAATTGGTCCCATGAAACAGGAAGTTGATATCATAAAGCTTATCAAAACTGCTTATCAGGTACAGTATGCCCCAAATATATCAAGCCACACACCAAATTTGAAATCAATGCATTCATTGAGAGCCAAGATAATTGCAACGGAATTTTAACAGACAGAATGATAGAATAATAGACAGAATGATGGATGGACAGAAAAGATGATGATCAGAAAAACCCTCTACTTGTTGAATGGGCATATAATAAAGACTCACTAGTTTCTGTTGCTATGGCACCAATGAGAACAGCAGGTATTGCCATGACAACACATCCTACAGCAGCAACATAGGATAGAATCTGTGCATTGGCAGCAGTCTTGGCTGAGAGTACTCTTTGAAAGTATACCTGTAATAATGAAAATCAATATTTGTAACTTCTATACACAGGCAAAATATTTTCAAAAGATTTTCTTCTAAATTGAGTAAATAAATTTTGTCAAGTCTTCACATGAAATTCATGTGAAATTTTCATTTGAAAATCATATGAAGTGAATTTCACAAAAAAGTTAAAAAAATATTTTTATATCCAAGATATATAGATTTAAAACTACAAATACCTACACACGTGTGAAAGAAACACAATTTTGGCGACCTATGTTGGAAGATAAAAAGTTAAAAACTAAAAATTTGTAAAAAATTCTTTCTCAAGTAATTAGAAAAACACAGACTAATGAATAAATTCTAAAAAAAAAGAGCCTTCTACCTGCCAAGGTATTCCACCAAAAATCAAAAGTAGATAACTGTCTATATAGGTTCCAGCAGAACTTAATTCTAAATCCTTTATCCACAATGTTGAAGCATTGTTCAGTATACTGCCTGTAGCCTCATTTGTCATGGCAAATGGAATGGTCACCCACTGGAAGACAAAGCAATCAAATCTAATCAAATTAAATTTTAACAATATGGCAACAACCCTATATTGTGATATTGGGTGAGATGTCCATGCTCACACGGTTCTGCAAGAATCAGACAAAATGGAAAAAAATCAGAAACATAAATGTCAAAAACCCACCAAACTGACAATTTAATATCACTCAAGGCTACTCTCTCCTACTTTCTCTATTTGAAAAGATGTTATTTGATCTCTGCATTATGGATTTTTCAACAGAATGTTAAAACAAATGAAGTTTTCCACATTATCTGTCCTCCAAATGTTCATTTTCATTTCAATGCAATTATAACTAAATTTACAAAAGTGATATGGAAAATCTTGTCTTTTTTCCTTGATTCTGATGGTGCAAATGGTCAAAATAAACTTACAAAATGCTCTTTTTCTTCATATCATGTTTCACCCACTGCCTGATTCTTACTGAGAATGGCACTTATACAGTATTTTATTCAGATCTTAAGAAAATTAAAGAAAATTAGTCACATATCCAGTATACCTAATATTTTTCTATGCAAAAATGAAGAAAATAATTCTTATAATATAAGCAAAGCATGGTGTAATAAGAACTCACATTTAATATGAGTAATCAAGCAACATCGACAACATATTTGTCCAGTGTGGTGAACCCATTTTTCAGCAAAATTCAGCATTCCAATAGGAACAATTGTGCTCTTCTACTCGCTGACCTATATCTTCACTCTTATGAGGCTAACTTTATAGCTAATCTGATCCAAAGGAAGAGCCATCCTTTAGCCAGATCTTTTGATCTCAATTTCTGCTGTATAGATGATGTATTGTTGTTAAACAATCCTAGTTTCATCTACCCCAAAGAACTTGAGATAAAGAATACTACAGACATTGTGAAATCAGTCTCATATCTTGACCTTCACTTAGAGATAAATGTACAGGAAAACTATTAACCACACTATATGACATACACATTCTGTATTGTCAACTTTCTTTTCATCTGTGGCAATGTCCCTTCACAACCTGCATATGGAGTTTTCATATTACAACTCATACATTATGCCATAACTACACAGACTTTTTGTATCACACTAGACTTCTTACAATTAAGCTTCTAGAACAGGGTTATGTTGCTTCTAGATGAAGTCACTATGGTCATCATCATAAACTTGTGGATTGTTATGGAGTATCCATCTGCACCATGAGAATCGATTTGTTAAACATGTCATAGTTTTCTCTTCCATTTTCGTCTACCCCAGATATAACTTTTTATAATCAACTCTACAGGTTTTTCTAGAATAGCAGAGGACACTTACCCCACACGTGCAGTTGGTGCAGTTTTTAGCGGAAATCAAGTTGCTCATTCACTTTTGTTTCTTTGTACTGGTACATGTTATTTTGGTTATTTCATGTTCATTGTTGTGTGTGTGGCTATTTTCCCTGTCTAAAACTTGTCCCTGGATTACATTCTTTTGATTTCCACTAGAATCTTGGTTCCCTTGATAACTCTTTAACATGTCTGGTGGGCAGAAATGTAAATGTATATTTTAGATATGTCCTGGGTCATTGCAATACAAGTACTAGTCAAGAAATTAGTACTCGCCCCCTAGGGAGTGCTCAAATCATGAAAAAGCAACTATATAGAAGACTGTAAATGGGTTATAGACGTCATTTAAAAATCAAGACCTAAAGACCAAAATTCTCATACCACATACCATATTATTTATACATGCATTTGTCTCTATTTTAGCTCTGAGTCTTAATACTGAAATGTGAGTTACAGAATAATATTGTTTAGGCTATCATAAAAAAAATCAAAGGTAGGAAAATTTTATTTTTAATTTTATTCATCAATTTATGTGAAAAATGCTGTCAATTATTAAGGATATTTACCTTAATTGCAAAAAAATAAAAAAAATTAAAAAATTGGGAAGGGTGAAAAAATTTGGTCAGAAGGGGATGAGAATTCAGGATATTTTTTTTTACTTTGGCCTTAAAGACAAAGTCTTGAAGAAACAGATTCTGGTTTTTAAACCGAATTGCTTGCTTTAGAATTTGTCTCTGATCTAGATGAGTTTAAGAATAAACCTGCTTACAGATCAAGACAAAGAAGTCCTCAAGACCAAGATTCTGTTCTTGTACAAAACTGTGTGAATGATTTCAGGTTTTGGCCTAGGGAAGATTCTGTGTATAAATGTTACAGACCTGACAAATAACACTCTATTATTTTTCATCCATTAGGTATAAGGCTTAGCCAATTCAATAATATGCCCTAAACAACTGGATAACCTTCAACAATGTTTAAACATATTATTTAATATCATACTGAAAGAACAAGCCCCAGAAGACACTCTAAGAAATCAATAACACCTTATTAACTGTCAATGAAATTCAAGACCTGATTTAAACTCAGAGATGATGAGAGACAATGTCACTCCTGAAGAACTGTCACATGAAAACTGTCAATAATTAGGACTATTCAAGTTACAGTACACACAAAGATGATGTTCAGGAGATAGAGTTATATTTTCTTTGATTACTAGTAAATGACAATCTCCTGATGAACTTCATAGGAAATAAACTAGACAAATGCATTTATTATTTTAATAGAAAGTAAAAATCTCATTCTCAGATAAATACCTGAGGAATTCTCATTAAATCGATGGCAGACCAATTCCATCCCTTGAAATTCACCATTGTACCATTATTTTAAGAAAATGATATAGAGTCAATCAGCAGCATGACTGCAAATTTTATGATTTCAAATAAGCAAATATTCTAACCTAACATCTGATGCCATTCAAAATGCATTATTATACTATAACCCTGTTTGAATTTGGGCACTTTTTGAAGTTGCAGTAAAATCTAGCCAAATCACATTGTAAAGTACATATACTTTTGACCATCAACAAAACTACAAATTTTGGAGGCCAGCTTTTCCAACCAAGAGAGGATAGAAAACTATCATATTCAACCAATCTTTTCTGATTTGCCCACAAAGAGACTATAAATTCAACAAAATTGCTTCTATAGAAGTGTTGTAACACTTGAAGTTATTTCTAAGCATGGTCATAAATTGAAAGGAGAAGAAATACAGACTCCATAGTGTTAACCTTTGGAACAGTTCATGTGGAAGATTCTCCCTCATAAACACTGACTCATGTGGGAGATTTTTAGATAAAAGCAATTTTATTGATGTAAAATTCAATTATGTAGTATTTTTTCACAGAAAATATAGTAATTTTAACCAAAAGTCCCCCACAAATCTATCTTTTTTAATGTGAGAGATTCAATTTTTTTCTTTGATTCTGTGGGAGTATCCCCATAAAGTGGAGGCTTAACAAGTATGAGATTTCCTTTTAGGTAGAAGTGTTTTCAATTATTTCTCAACTACATATAATGAATTCAAATTTCAATGTGCATTTGTTAGTGGGCATGCTAAAATCTAAATGTTACTATTACTATATAATTAAACATGTTTCTCAAATGAATATGGAATAAAAACAGCCAATATAAAAAAAATCTTGAATTCTCAAAAAGGAAGGGATAGATTCACTAACACTACTTTCTGGTCTATCATTTTGTAAAAATATCACGTTACCTGGTTGGTTCTGAAAAGTCCTTTAAGACTAGTTTATAGTTTACATAATGTTGAAAGACTTCTTGTAAACAGAATTTAAAAGGTGGTATATCATTATTATGCCCCAACATACTATTTCTTACATTAAGATTTGTATTTTTAAAATTTTTTAATCAATAAATAGCTCTACTGCGCATGTCTTACCAGTTTGTAAGTGATTTTTTCATCTTTGATGCATATCCTTATTTATATCATAATATAATAAGGGTAACAAAAAAATCACCGTATAGTAATCCAATCAAGTCATCCAAATCTGGCAAAATAGATAATACACCACCGTAAGAGACATTATGAGATGCATTTCCTCATACCCCTGATTCCGAAGTCTGTTACGCAGATATTTATGTTATTCAAGGAAATCAGAGTAGGTACTTGCTCTGGTATAGTGAATCAATTATGAAATATAAACACAACATACTGGAGATGAAAGTATACTGCTGCATAGGTCGGGAAAATTTATATTACAATTTAAGTCATCTCTTCTATCATAAATCTAGGTGCTGAGATGACCACTGTTGTGGTGTCGAGACGTAAGTAAAAAAATACAGTACAAGCTGTTTCTGTAGTCTTCTTTATCTTGAACTCTGGTTGATATATTGACAGTAACCATTTATCAAAGGAAGGATTGTTAATGGACAATACATCATCAATATGTATGGATGTAAAAATTAAAGGATTTAGCATCTTTTATATTTTTATTCCTCATGTCACAAACCTGTTTTTTGTGCAGCATACTTTATCCTTCTGCCATGTTTTAGATTCACATTAGAAGTATACTCTATTCTATACCTCTCACTCCACTACACTCCTTTTACAAAACAAGTCTTGACACTCCTGTTTCTGACCCTACCTCATCATTATACAGACTTGTTGCCATTATTTTAGATATTGGTTTCCACAGACTCTTTAAACCAGTTTGTGTGAAAAGTCAAGATGAAGAAAAATGATCATTTCTTCCACTACCGTTTGTCAACAAAGGTGTAGATGCAATTAATTTGGCTAACATCCTCCATCACAAAAACATTACCAACAAAATTTCCCCATATTTCAAGGACAAATTCATACTAATTATTTCATATTCCTATACTTCACCCATCACATCCAAAATTTTCAATTATAAAAGGCTATTGCAGAACCTCGAGATTGATGACTTCAAGGCTAAAACACCTGACTGTTCTTGCAAAAACTTTCCATTCAAATATGGTCCTTCTGGTCATGTGGTTACAGGAGATTTATCCATCATCGAATACGAATCTCTGCGTAATACCCTTTATAAAGGTCCCACTACCATGAACCACGCTCCATAAATTGGAACTATAACTTTAAAGTTCTTATGGATGCTGTGGAGGACTATGCAAGACCAAGAAGACATTGATTCGCTGTCAGAGTGGTTAAAGGCCGTGAGGGCTTTAATTTTGAAACGAATGAAAGTTTTAAGTAGGTCAATGAGTGCAATGCTACATCAGTTTTCAAAGACCCTGATGTAGCAAAAACATTGTCTACTATACATTACAAATATGTTGTCATACCAGCAGACAAAGCCCAAAACAACATTGTTTTTGTCTGCAAAGTTTTATATCCAATGTTTATTATCAGAGGTAGACGTGGAAAATAATAGCAGTGACAAGACCTATACTGCTACTACACTCTCCAAAGAAGAAATTGTGGAAAACCATAAATCTGTGCTATCCTCTTTTGGTCTCTCTACCAAGGATCATGACTGTGATTTACCGTCTATGTACTGAATTCCTAAACTCCGCAAGAATCCATACAAATAACGTTACACAGCTGGATCTGCAAAATGTACCACCAAACCTCTTTCAAAACTTCGATACTCACAGCTGTCAAAGAGGGTTTGCAGTCAATACCACAACACTTTTTACTCCCGTAGTGGTATTAATTCAATGTGGATCCTAAAAAATTTGAAAGATCTTTTGGAGACAATCAGTTCTAGACTATTATCAGAATATAATAGCATTAAAACCTATGATTTTTTAACACTGTATACTTCTATTCCACATACTCAGTTAAAATCCCGACATAAAAACATCACAAATCGTTGTTTTTCCAAAACAGATAGTACACCTAGATACAAATATATAGTTCTTGGTAGATATTCCTCATACTTTGTAAGAAATAACTCCAAATCATCTTCCAAATATACAGAAGAAGATGTTTGCAAAATGCTGAAATTTTTAATCAACAACATATTTGTCCAGTGTGATGGACGCGTTTTTCAACAGATACTGTGAAGTCAGCCTCAAATCTTGATCTACACTTTATGGTAAAGGAAAACTATTGACCAAACTTTATGACAAATGTGATGACTTTTCATTCAAAATTTTCAACTTTCCTTTTATCTGTGGCAAGATCCCTTCAGCACCTACATATGAAGTGTTCATATCACAACTCATTTGTTATGCCAGAGCTTGCCGAGACTACGTAGACTTTTTGTTTCACACTAGAATTCTAACAAATAGGCTTCTGGAGCAGGAATTAAGGTCATCAGTACAAAAGTTTTATGGTCATCATCATAAACTTGTGGATCATTACGGTGTATCCATCTGTGCCATGAAAACTGATTTATTCAACCTGTCATAGTTTTCCTTACCTCTTTCGTCTACCCTGGACATGACTTTTTATGTGCAACTCGGCCGGTGTTTCTAGAAAAGCAGAGGATGCTAACCCTACTGGTGCACCTGGTCCATGCTCCCAGTTTTTAGTGGAGTCCGAGTTGCTCATTTACTTTTGTTACTTTGTATGTATGATTTTAGTTACTTTATGTTCTTTGTTGTGTATGTCTGTTTTCCATGTCTGGTCTTTGTCCCTGGATAACATTCTTTTGATTACTCTTAGCAAAAACAATGGATGTGTAACCAAGAACAACATAATCTTTCGAATCACAAAAGATTTATGACTAAGTCTTTTCAAACGAGATTTCAATTTATCATATGACAATGTAGTGTGAAGAGTTGAAAAGTGAAAAGTTTGGAGAGAACTAATTTCTGAAGAGCTGCAGGATTTTAGGTTTTGAAGTAAATCTTCAGAATTTTTACGTGTCTACATATGATTAATGCCACTACAAGAGTACATATCAGACATGAAGAAAAATGTTCAAATTTCTTCATTATTTATCAATTTGTGTAACAGTAATAGAAGAAATTAGAACAATGTGCTATTATGCAATTTTTTAGGACAGACTAGTCACTGACACAAACTTCCTTCATATTTAAACATCTGTAAATATCTATGAAAGTTTGATAACATTATTTTAGTTGATTTTAATTTCCTGAAGGAATATCCTACGGGAAACTCCAGAATTAATGTGATTTGATATAAGTGAAACTGAACACACATTGCAATACCATATGAGTACACATTCTTACGAAGCCAAGAACCCTATAAATATTGGGCTCTTTACATTCATTTCAATCAGCTAGGTCATGACCAATGTTTGAACATGAAGGTTTGTTTCATCAAGAAAATTTACCATCATACTAACAGCCCTAAACTTAGAAGACCATACATCACAGATAGAGAGTTGTTTTGGATTAAAGCATTAGGTACTGCAATGTTTTTTTGTCAACAACTATTAAGTGTTCATTACATTAGAAAAAAATCTTTTTTCACAACATTTTCCATTTCCTTTTTAAACAAATCTTATATTTTATGTTTGTCAGTCATAGACTTTTCCAATTGAGTTCACCCCAGTTTTTTGGTCAGGTTTGTGCCATTGAAATAAAATTAGACCTATCAGTTCTTCCATCCAATCACTGCATGTAGAACTTAATGCAGTGACTGGATGGAACAATTGATAGGTCTAATTTAAATTAAATTGAGGTTTGTGCTGCTTACCTCTGGGTGTATTTTAATCTTTTTTGTAAGTCATTTTGTTTGTCTTTGTCTGTTTATATATTCTTGAACATGTTTAAGCTCATGGAATCCCCTCTCTGAAATCCTCTCTTTTCATTGTCTTTGGTATTAATTTTTGTTTGTTTTGGACAGGATTTGGGTTCAAACTTGAATTTACTGAACTAAAAAATATGTAAGCAGCACAACTATTGTCCAAATTGAGCTTTTCCAATAGATTTACCAAAACAATGCTGGAAATACAAAGAGAACAACGACAAAGTAAATGTCGTATGTCACATCTCACAAAGAAACTACTATCCAAACCAAACCTCATTTAAGGAGGTAGACCTAAGTTAAGGGACACAATTTTTACAAATAATTGGAATGTTTGAATTCAGCATTTTACATCAATCTCATGTAAACATAACTTGGATTGATTTCATTCTGTTTCAAATGAAAGCTTGATAGGCTTTGGTGAAATTGAATATGATTCAAACATATCACTAATTTCACAAGCAATAAATAGCCCTACTACACGTTTGACCTTGCATTGAAACTGATAAGAATAAACTTCAGAAGAAGTCTGGTTTACACAGGGTTGTGGTTTTATGCAGGTTTGATTTTACTGTACATAGCAGACACAAACAGTATAAAAATGTCTGCAGTGAAACCAATCTCAATTAACTATGAACCCCTAAAAGACTTGGGCAATGGTTCAAAGGCACTGATAATGATAAAAGGAACTCTAGAGGCTGTCTATGTAGTTTGACAGATATTCAGTAGGCTCATAGTTCCAGTAAGACATGAACCATTACAGATAATATTTGCAAATATACAGATTTCATCCCAATTTTTTTTATATTGAGTTTAGCTACTCTCCATAACTTTTGTGTAAATAATTTAATCAAACTTAAATTGATCTGAATTTTATAATAATAACTGTACAAAGTTTGAAAAGGATCCATCAATATCTTCTAAATGTATCATCTGGAAACCATCAGGTGACAATCAGACAGACAGACAAAGGGATAACACACAACATTTTGGAGAGTATCACATACCTCACCACTTTGTATGGCAGGGCAAAAAAATGCTTTTCCCAGAAATATTACTGACAATGCAACAAATTTTTTGGTACATGTAAAATACTCACCAATCCAACAAATATGCAGAACAGTTGTACAACATCAGTATAGGCTACAGAATATAGTCCACCAAATAATGTGTAGAATACAGCTATACACGATGATATTACTATAGACGAATTTGTATCTAAATCTATGATAACAGATAAAGTAGCACCTAAAATAAAAACACATAATTGTTATTAAACAGTAACAGTTGAAAAAGATGATTAATGACTGTAAAGACATCCAATTGATTAATTGATTGATTGTTGGGGTTTAATGCCCAAAGCAGCAATATTTCAACTATATGTAGGCAATAAACATGAAATGGATAATAAAATGGACAAGAAATGATGATTAAATGAAAAATGGGATTGGACACAAGGATAATTGGGTCGACAAGTTTTCATTGCCCCTGGAAATAGGGACAGGAGGTAAGGGTCGGTCAATATAGCTTCCTGCCGCGGAGCCCTGAGATTCCTCTGCCAATGGAATAGCATAGCAGGGTTCTTAAATATGCAAGGCACATGACATCTTTCCTATCACGGTGCACCACTATGGTTTGCAATCAGGTTTTCCATATTATGGCCTGACTTCGCCAGCATGAAGCATGTAACATGTACCCCATTCCACCACCTGGAGCACACAACCTAAATTTTAGTTTACATCTTGCAACACATATAATCTAACATATACTTACTTGTACATTACCACAAAATTGATCTTTATTTTATTCATCAACTTATGAAAAAACGAGAATAAGAAGACATGTATTCAAAAATTAAATAAAAAGAATGTTTAAATATGCATGTCTTTGACATATATTTCAGCTATTTTAACAATAAAATTTTTAGTTGAGCACAAACGGCATATTGTGAAATATTTCTGTTCTGGTATACATATACATTGCTCAAAATGTGGGGTGGTTAACAGGTATGAAACCCTATAATCACATTAATAAACATACCTAAAGCACCTAATATAGCTGCTGACCAGAAGACTTCTCCTAACAAAGCAGGTATATACAGTAAACCACCCATTCTCTCACCATACTTAATCTGGAAGGGATCCAACATCGTTACATACCCCTGTGCTCTCATTCTCTTGGCAAAGAACAAACCACCTGTATATAAAATAAATATCAAATAATTAAGAATTGACTGTTTCATTTTTGATAAAACATCAAAATGAAACATTCAATTTCATGTTTCTATTCTATTTTAGATATACATAGAAAATAGACAATACACAGTCATCAATAAAAGTAGTCAACTTAATTGATGGCATGGCCTATATAACTTGTTCAAAGATGTGTTTCATGGACTAATGAAACATTCTTTAAAACCGATTATCCAATGCAATAAGAATATTTTAATGATATGCAAAGTAAATGTAATTATTCTTATACTTTATACTTATTTTATGTAGATCAACAATTGAATTTCTAAGAGGTACATTGTTTTAAAACTACTTTACCACACCTTTTCATAGTGGTTTTTTGGCTTACTTTCATGTTGAGATTCATAGATAAATTCTCACTAAGTCAACAATCCAAGAACCAATGAAATTGATACATTGTGAACCAACAAATATAAGCCACTTCACAATAGTTACCTACCAAAAACAAGACTTAAGGCATAACCAAATGGAGCCTGGCACCACACAAAACCATAGGTATATATAACTTCAGCTGTTCCATTAATAAATCCACCACCAACCCATGTAGCTATAATAATAAAGTATCAAGGTTACAGTGGACTACAACTAAAGGACCAATATTATATGTTAATAAATGTGTAATTTCATATTGGCCCAGTTATAGGTTTAAGGTTTGTCATATAGAACAAGATGGTCAAATTGGTCCTGAGGCATTGCTGAGGGCTAATACGGCTGTCGAGGCCAATTAACCGAAACCTATAACAGGGCCAATGTGAAATTACATATTTATTGACAATTTTATTAACCAACTCAACTAGATGATTTGTAGAACAGTTGTTTTCATGTTTTACCAAGAACATGTAGGTTTATTTGCATTATTCAGTCTTAAATATCCTTTTTGTATAAAATGGAAGATTTTTTTGTGTTTCTGCAGCTTTTAGTTCTGGTGATCAAAGTTCATTAAATCCAATTCTAACTCAAAATGGCGGTGTCAAACGACCGGAAGTTATGATGCCGTATTGGCATTTGATCCATATTTGATCCATATTAGCCCTCTTTTTTCATATTGGCCCCGTATAGATGCCAGTTTAACATATTTGAACGTATTTTGGTAGTTGGTTAATAATGAGCATTACAAAGCCAAGTTTGGGGGGGGGGAGGGGATACAGGGATATTATCATATCCCACCAATAATTCATTGGTAATTCTGAAAATCAAAATTTCCATTCTGGAATTTTTAACATAATGGAAGTTGTAAAAATTAAAATCACATTTAGACAACTTGCAATAATTTTGAATTTACCACATAACTTCATAAAGAATAAACATCCTGTAAAACAGCGCAAAACATCAACAGGAAATGATTACTTTAATAACATTTCCAATTTAATACTTTTGTCAAGGAGAGATAACGAGATAGCTTGTACAGAATTCAAAGTGAATAATTGAAAGTTGGGATACATATCTGCTTTAAGACTAGTTAAACCATATCTTTTCTTATGGAAATTTTGAAGAAAAAAATGTACATTATATATATAGAAGTATACATAAATTTTATATTTATTGTGAATCACGACTGATCAACTTTCTGTTGTATAACTATTTACACTTACTTTTATCCATCTGCACCATGAAAACTGATTTGTTCAACATGTCATAATTTTCCTTTCCTCTTTCATCTACTCTGGACTTGACTTTTTGTGAGCAACATACCTGGTGTTTCTAGAATAGCAGAGGACGCTTATCCAACCGGTACACCTGGTCCATGCTCTCATTTTTTATTGGAGTCTGAGTTGCTCATTTAGTTCTGTTACTTTGAATGTATTATTTTGGTTATTTTATGTTCTTTGTTTTGTTTGTCTGTTTTCCATATCTGGTCTTTGTCCCTGGATTACATTCTTTTGATTTCCGCTAAAATCTTGGTTCCCTTGATTACTCTTTCAAATAGATGAAGCTCTGTGTGTGAAATTATATTGTCAGATTGGCAGGGTTTTGACATGCATATTCCTATTTTTTCCCCATTTGCCTGATTCTAACGATAGCTTACACTTAAAACAAAACTTGTTAGGATCAGATGTAGTTCAAACAAATTAATATTAATCAGAATTTCAAATGTTATAAAAAGATATTAGCTCAGTTTATTGACAATCAACTGCTAATTTACTCAAACATTATTGTCTTGAATTCCCCATTACAAAGAGTGATGATTATTATGACCAATTAGAAGCAATCTAACAGAATTCTCCATTTTCTTCACTTGAACGATTCCAGTCTTTACAATAATTACCTGTCATTGTAAAAGTGCCAACAAGCAATCCGATATTCCGTCCCGCCAACATGACATCCTCGCTCTCTAGATTGGATTCTCCTGTTGTTGTTTTCTTCTTCCTCCGTGCTGCCCATAATCCGACAAGAAGTATCAGAATGTAGAATAGAATTACAGAAATCAAACCAGGAATGTTGATTGTCATTTTCTTCTAAACTTCTGAAAGTAGTTTTTTTAATTAATTCTTCAAGTAAGAATCCAAGAACATTCTAATATTTATAAACTCAGGTAAAAAATAGTTCATATGAATATAATGTGAATCTAGGTTCATGTGAATCATGATATTAATGTGAATATAAGTTCAAATGAATTCAATATTAAATTTATGTGATTTATGAGTGAAATTCACTATACATGATTTTATGTGAAAATTTCACATGAAGTCTGTAACAAAATTTATTAGCACAATTCAGGTGAAAATCATGTGACATTAATGATAAAACATTTTGCCTGGGTATTTCTGCCTTTATGTCGGGTTATCACAGAAATAAAGCAAAATTTACTTTTCAACCTACAAACTTGAAAAATAGAAATAAATAGAAATTAATGAACATGCATTCTATAAATGGAAATGATACAACAAATAATGAGTGATGTTATAAATACTTAACTTAAAATTACTGCAATCAATAAACAAAATATATCCTCTCAAAAATATATATTGAATTACAGTCAAACCAGCAGTGTCAGCATTTACCCTATATTTAGCAATATCCTGTCTTAAAATATCCCTCTGATGTGCATTGCAAGTAAAATTAAACTGTAGATAAAAACCACCTGTCATATGTGACAATGATTTTGCTCTCCCGTAGACAGTTGCTTGAGGCAGGTTTTACTGTATTTGAAACTTAGCTAAGATAGTTGTTGTTGAGTGAAATTTGAGATATCATTATAACTCATGATAGGTTCAAAGTCATTTTCTTTCATATGAAAGTGATTCAGGAATATTTAAGTTTTAAAGATCAACATACATGTACTTCATATTTTTTTTTTTTGGGGGGGGGGGGGAGGGTCAAATAGGTTAAAGTGCCTTTGCTCCTATGAAAACTTGTTTGATACAAAAATATGTTCCCTCTTTAACCACGGGAAACCAAGATATTATATTTTGGAAATTCAAATGTGTTTTCTACATTCAGAACTCTGAAAGTATTCATCTTAATTTGATATACAAACTAAGTGATTTGTGAGTTTCATATAAAAAACATAGGATCAGATGAACAGCCTCCAAGAAGTGTTAAAATAACGACATTCACATGATGTGTATTTATATAAGTATGAATGATTCATTCTTCACATTGCTGTTTAAGCAGACATAATTACTTCCCTAAATAGATACAATTTGTATTTAAAGTACAAGTAGTGGTAAAATTATAATGATTTTCTCCGATTTGAAATATTGTATATCTAAGTAAACAATAAGACAAAAAGAATAACACAGCACATAAATAAAACAAGAGGGCAAAGGTAAGTCTAAAAATAGACAATATAGCGAAATTGAGCAAATAATAGCCTGGACCCCCTATCTTTCTGAAACACCTCTGGAAGCCCCGGCTTAAAAGCTTTGGATCCATCTCCGATTGAATAGGTTTAAAGTTATATCTCAAACATTTATTCTGCTAGTTTCTAATACTTTTTTTTAAATTGAAAAAGAATGAAAATTTAACTCTCTACAGAGTTTTTCTGGAAATAAATAAAATCTTGCTTACTATTTTTGGCAGGTGAATGAGAACTTGATAAATAAAATGACCTTTGAGTGTTTTCGCAGTAATAAAGTTATGGTAATCAGCTTTACCAATTCTTAATTGATGAAGACACCATACCATTTAGCCCACGTAATCAGCATTTCACGAGTTAATAAAATGCAGTTCAGTCAGTACAAAAGAAAGTATTTTCTTTAAAAAGGATGCTATATTTTGTTAAAACACAATTGTATAAATTTGATGGGATAGTTCCTTAAAAAAAACCAGATAAATGTGAAGGTGAAATTTTTCAGAGATTTGATTTTTTTCTAAGCTTTGATTCCATCTACAAAAGAAATCAATTGCCCCTAAGTCAAATCCATTTAAGTAGTACTTTACCAACATCAGACAGAAGGTGGTCCATGTATGTTAAAGATCCACAAAGATTCTAATTCAGAAACAGTTACAAACCACATAGTTTTTCATTTGGTTGTTGCACTTTTGAGACAAAAAATATATATCCTGTATATGAAATAGTTGTCGATTTGGTTTATTATCCAGGGTGATGAATGCACATTTACCAAAATATAGCTATATATTAATAGCTACTGTTTCTTACAGTTCTTTCAAAAAATTTAGATAAATGAGAAGGTAAAATTTTTCCAAGAATTTGATTTTTTTTTTTTTTAAGTTTTGGTTTCTGATCTAAGTAGAAGACTACCAACATCAGACAGAATATGATTCATGTATGTCAAAAACTCACAAATTCTAATTCAGAAACAACTACAGACCACATAACCAGACTGAGCATGTCATTAGGTTGTTGGGACAAAACTACATACTACAGACTGTATATGAAATTGGCACTTATTGGAAGTTCTTGATTTGGTTCATTTTCAAGGTGAATGTATGGCATTCTCCAAAATACAGCTCTATATACAGCAAAGGCTACAGCTAATGACATGTAAATATACTGTATATATGGATAAAAAAAGCATAGTTTGTTCAGTGGGTTTTTCTGCACTTTGAATCACCTCATAACCATTGGCAGTGTCTGAATCTTGTACATATTGGTACTTGAATCATCAGCAATCCTGTGAATATAAATCAAGACTACTGCACCCTTATGAACTGTTTGTAGTATCTAATGACTAATTAGTCAATAATAGATAAGCTGGAAAAATACTGTTTGACAAGTAAATAAACTTCTATTTGCCAATAAAGTGTTGTTTAATCAATTTCAAGGGTCCTCTTCCTGGAATTAGCACTTGTCAAAGAACACTTCTCTAAGATAAGACACGCCACTCTATTCAGTAACAAAGGAAGTACATTTCTGAACAAAGTGGCTGTTTTGCTATTCAGACTGTTATTAGGAATGTCTAGAAAAAGTGAAACCGGAACCTTTAACTACTCAAATATTTTACTCTGTTTGTGATATCCAATAATCCTATAATTCAAGTTGTGATACATTGAACACTTTCTATGTATAGAACAAGCAGTTGTTTGTGTATGCTGAGTTTCCCGTTACAAGCTTTCTTTAATCAATACAAGCACAAATACATCAAATTGACTGATTCGTTATCAAGCTTATAACGGCAGAATCAATTTAGTGATTTGGCGCTGTGTAAAGCTAGTTGCTTAGACAATATTTCACATAATAAGACCTTCTAGCTTTCAATTAACGATTTTATGTATGGATTTTACATGAATGTCACAAAATCGTTTCCGAAGCCTTTTAAAACACCCACTAGATTTATGCAAAATAATGTTCTTTCATTGAATGCTAAAATGTAATGTTTAAAGAGTACATAACATCTTTATTAACGATTTTTTTTTGTGAAAAGTTTAAAAGGCATAAAATAGCTGTTTAATTTTTTTTCTTTAAAACAGAAAAAATATCCCATCCAAAAGAGTAAGTAAATATAAAGAGCAGTTTGGAAATAATTAAATAATTTATCAAAATACCACAAAAATGAAGCTTAAAACAAAGAGCTTTGGACCATAATAAAAAACACTAAATCTTTTCAGATGGAATGCAATGTGGTTTAAAAAAACCTTCGCTTGTAAATGGCAAAAACCATATCTGCACATAAAAATGCAAATGTCACGAAGCAATGTGATTTGACAATGTGATGAAAATGCCAAAAGCAATAAATAAGCAGTGAATTCTCCCAACATATAATCCTACAATAGGTGATTAAGACAATGTATCTCTGGGGTACTCCAAACAAAGCAATTAATTAATATGATCTCCCAGAAGGATGACACATGTCAGCATTGGTCTTTAACAAAGATATGTATCAGAATCTAGACACAAACCAACAAGGAATCAAACATATTGTTTCTTACAGCATCATCCATTCGTAGATTAACATCTATAAACTTAAACTCTAATAAATATTTCTGAGTATTAATCTATGATAATACAACAACTTAAAAGTAAAAAAAACTTTTCATCTTGACTGTGACATGCCAAATATATACTGCTCAGAGGAAAATGCTTTTGTTCTATCCAAAGCCTTATCTGACAGGTGTCTTGCATGCTTATCAACTACCCCACAGTTAGTAATGATTTGTTCTATCCATAGCCTGATCTTACAGAAGTAAATATCTTACATGCTTATCTCCACAGTTAGTAGTGATTTGTTCTATCCATAGCCTGATCTTACAGAAGTAAATATCTTACATGCTTATCTCCACAGTTAGTAGTGATTTGTTCTATCCATAGCCTGATCTTACAGAAGTAAATATCTTACATGCTTACCTCCACAGTTAGTAGTGATTTATTCTATCCAAAACCTTATTTTACAGAAGTAAATATCTTACATGCTTACCTCCACAGTTAGTAGTGATTTGTTCTATCCATAGCCTTATCTTACAAAAGTAAATGTCTTGCATGCTTATCAACTATCACATATTTAGTAGTGATTTGTTCTATCCAAAGCCTTATCTTACAGAAGTAAATGTCTTATCCACTACCCCACAGTTAGTAGTGATTTCTTCTATCCAAAGCCTTATCTAACAGAAGTAAATTTCTTATCCACTACCCCACAGTTAGCAGTGATTTGTTCTATCCAAAGCCTTATCTTACAGAAGTAAATATCTTACATGCTTACCTCCACAGTTAGTAGTGATCTGTTCTATCCATAGCCTTATCTTACAAAAGTAAATGTCTTGCATGCTTATCAACTATCACATATTTAGTAGTGATTTGTTCTATCCAAAGCCTTATCTTACAGAAGTAAATGTCTTATCCACTACCCCACAGTTAGTAGTGATTTCTTCTATCCAAAGCCTTATCTAACAGAAGTAAATTTCTTATCCACTACCCCACAGTTAGTAGTGATTTGTTCTATCCAAAGCCTTATCTTACAGAAGTAAATATCTTACATGCTTACCTCCACAGTTAGTAGTGATTTGTTCTATCCATAGCCTTATCTTACAAAAGTAAATGTCTTGCATGCTTATCAACTATCACATATTTAGTAGTGATTTGTTCTATCCAAAGCCTTATCTTACAGAAGTAAATGTCTTATCCACTACCCCACAGTTAGTAGTGATTTCTTCTATCCAAAGCCTTATCTAACAGAAGTAAATGTCTTATCCACTACCCCACAGTTAGTAGTGATTTGTTCTATCCAAAGCCTTATCTAACAGAAGTAAATTTCTTATCCACTACCCCACAGTTAGTAGTGATTTGTTCTATCCAAAGCCTTATCTTACAATAGTAAATGTCTTATCCACTACCCCACAGTTAGTAGTGATTTGTTCTATCCAAAGCCTTATCTAACAGAAGTAAATGTCTTATCCACTACCCCACAGTTAGTAGTGATTTGTTCTATCCAAAGCCTTATCTTACAGAAGTAAATGTCTTATCCACTACCCCACAGTTAGTAGTGATTTGTTTCTTTTTTTCAATGTTTCAAATTGCTGTACATTTTTCAATTAAGGATTGGTTTAATATAAACAATGCAATGTCCTACTGGTTTTCCAAGAACTTTGTTTTCTCACTATCCTGCGTTAACTAGTTATTACTGTTAGTCCTTGTTTCTAGGGTATTCAGCTCACATTTTCTTTTTAAACCCATCAGTTTCATTTTAAAATATGATACAAGATGTTTCAAAGAGCAAAATACACCTGCCTTTTAGGAAAAAACAACATAAAATCAGTCAAAACAAAATGATGGTGTTATTTAATCAAGTTTAACCCCCTGTAGGCTTTAATGAGATACAATAGCTGATCTCAGAAGGTTCCACTAAGTACCCATGACTGACAGATGGGTTGGGTTCCACAAAGTACCCATGACTGACAGATGGATGGACACAGAATGAATGCAGACTATTACAAATTCTAATATGACATGCTTCAAAGCTTCAAAGAATTGAAATAAGTCACTGGCCATTTATGTTGTTATTTAACAATGTGACATAAATGACGAGCCCATGGTAAAACAATGATTAAATAGTTTCCATGATTTATTTCTTAAATATATCTATGGCATTGTAAACCCAGCCAAAAAAGAGCAATAATCTCTGGTCTTTCAAAGTCAATAAGATCTGTAAGGAAGTGAAACTTTGATCCAGACTTTTGGTTTGTCATTAGAATTGTTTAATATATTAAGTTTCTTCCTGTCTATAAACAATACCAAAAATAATGAAACTGATTTTTTTTGCACCCCAAGGACAAAAACTCTTAAAAATAAATGTCATATAACTTCACCCAATAGGTTTTTGTATACTATGCCGCAAGATCATTTTATCAACTGAAAGTTTCTTTCCATTTATCATTGTGTTCATGATACAAAACCAAAGAAGCAAATCTTTTTTTCTTTTTCCATTAAGGAGTTGTCATACAGCTTTTATCCAAGCACACTTTTGTAGGTATTGTCCGGAGGATCATCTTACTAAAGTTTCTTTCCATAGGGTTCAAGACAGAAGCCAAAAACAGGAAAAATCATCAATTTTGACCTTCCAAGAATAATTCATACCTATAAATGTTCATACAACTTCTACGGGGCACCGAATGGGACTTGATCTTTTTGTGATCAAAATCAACTTTTTGTACACAAATTTGAATTCCGTCATAACAAAATCATTTTTGTCATACAAAATCATGTTACACAGACTTGTTTTAAGATCACTTCAATTTGGTGCCACAAAATTCACAATATTCAACTTTGTGAGACAAAAGTTAACTTCAACCCAATGTAGACTTTAATATGAAGGTGGCAAGTTTATACATGCATTCTTGTTTAGTTTATTTTTTAAGTTACTTTAGTATATAGGGGCAACTATTCGTTGTACCTGTGTATCATGTTGTTTTGGGACCAGCTGCAGCCTGCCCTGTGGTGTTAGGGTTTCCTTGTTGTTTTGGGGCCAGCTGCCCTGTGGTGTGAGGGTTTCCTTGTTGTTCATTGTAGACCGATGGATGACCTTTTGCTGACATTTTCATCCTGGTCGGACTATTGTCTCTTTGACATCTACATCATACCTATTCTTGTTATATTTCTCATATAATTTTGGAGATATGTTGAAACTGGTAACTATACCCATATACCAATGTATTCTAAAAATAGAATTGGTGACTGGGTTTAATGCTCAATTAGTGTAATGGACATTATTTTCAAGAACATAATTTAATGATGGTTTGTATACAAATTTGATTACATTCTGTTTAGTAGTTTAAATGAAAGAGAATATTTTTGAAGAAAACAATAAACAACAAATCTAAGATAGTGAAGACAACTAAAGATGGAAATAGCTTTTTGACATTTTTTATTACATCATCAATATTAATTTTAGAAAATACTTTCTATTCATATTTAAGACAGAACTGTTATTAAAATCTAAACAAAGCCCAATTAAAGTTGGTTATTAAGAAATAAGCAACTCCTAAGCAGTTTACACCCAGTTTTTTTTATGAAAATATATGTTTCTGGACCCTTATGGTCACTAATTCTTTAATGATTGAGGCAAAAAATTCAAAATCAATCAATTCCTCATGTAGTATTCAAGTGTTTTTCCATTGTTCTTACTGCCAGATAATTTTTATCTCGTACTACTGCTGTGATACTGAAAAATATCAGCAATATAACCAATGAAACCCTACTTCAAATCAACTGTGACATCACTGTTAAACAGAATAATGTCAGTTTTAAATATCTTAGCAAAACATCACATCGCAAGCTAACAGGCTCAGTGTGACATTTCCTGTCTAAACTACAAAACATCACATCCCACACTTACAGTCTCACTGTGATACTTCCCTCTAGACTACAAAACATCACATCCCATGCTAACAGTCTCAGTGTGACACTTCCTGTCCAGACTATAAAACATCACATCCCACCCTAACAGTCACACTGTGATACTTCCCGTCTAGACTACAAAACATCACATCCAAACTTACAGTCTCACTGTGATACTTCCTGTCTAGACTACAAAACATCACATCCCAGGCTAACAGTCTCAGTATGACACTTCCTGTCCAGACTACAAAACATCACATCCCATGCTAACAGGCTCACTGTGATGCTTTCTGTCTAGACTACAAAACATCACATCCCACACTTACAGTCTCACTGTGATACTTCCTGTCTAGACTACAAAACATGACATCCCACGCTAACAGTCTCAGTGTGACACTTCCTGTCCAGACTACAAAACATTACATCCCATGCTAACAGGCTCACAGTGATGCTTTCTTCGTAGACTACAAAACACCACATCCCATGCTTACAGTCTCAGCGTGACACTTCCTGTCTAGGCTACAAAACATGACATTCCACCCTAACAGATTCACTGTGACACTTCCTGTCTAGACTACAAAACATGACATCCCACCCTAACAGATTCACTGTGACACTTCCAGTCTAGACTACAAAACATGACATTCCACCCTAACAGATTCACTGTGACACTTCCTGTCTAGACTACAAAACATGACATTCCACCCTAACAGATTTACTGTGACACTCCCTGTCTAGACTACAAAACATCACATCCCACCCTAACAGTCTCACTGTGATACTTCATGTCTAGACTACAAAACATCACATCCCACGCTAAAAGGCTCACTGTAACACTTCCTTCCAAACTACAAAACATCACATCCCACGCTAACAGTCTCAGTGTGACACTTCCTGTCTAGACTACAAAACATCACATCCCATGCTAACAGGCTCACTGTGATGCTTTCTGTGTAGACTACAAAACATCACATCCCATGCTTACAGTCTCAGCATGACACTTCCTGTCTAGGCTACAAAACATGACATTCCACCTTAACAGATTCACTGTAACACTTCCTGTCTAGACTACAAAACATGACATTCCACCCTAATAGATTCACTATGACACTCCCTGTCTAGACTACAAAACATCACATCCCACCCTAACAGTCTCACTGTGATACTTCATGTCTAGACTACAAATCATCACATCCCACGCTAAAAGGCTCACTGTGACACTTCCTTCCAAACTACAAAACATCACATCCCATGCTAACAGGCTCACTGTGATACATCCTGTCTAGACTACAAAACATCACATCCCACACTAACAGCTCACTGTGACACTTCCTTCCAGACTACAAAACATCACATCCAATGCTAACTGTCTCACTGTGATACTTTCTGGCTCGACTACAAAACATCACATCCCATGCTAACAGTCTCAGTGTGACGCTTCCTGTCCAGACTACAAAACATCACATCCCATGCTAACAGTCTCACTGTGACACTTCCTGTTCAGACTACAAAACATCACATCCCACCTTAACAGTCTCACTGACACTTCCTGTCCAGACTACAAAACATTACATCCCACCCTCACAGATTCACTGTGATACCTCCTGGCTCGACTACAAAACATTACATCCCACCCTCACAGATTCACTGTGATACTTCCTGGCTCAACTACAAAACATTATATCCCACCCTCACAGATTCACTGTGATACTTCCTGGCTCGACTACAAAACATCTACAATCTGGAAATCTTGACATTTCACAATCCAAAAAAATTGTCTTGCCTTGCTTCACTTGGCTTTTACTGGTAATTCTATTTATGCACATCTCACCTGAAATACTGGGTCTGCCTCTGTTTTATATCTGTACAAGGGCATTTAGAACTTGTGTTAACAGGCTTCTTAAACTGAACAAACCTACATATTCATCCATACAGGTTTCACCATATTTTCACTATTTTTCTTTCATGAGACAATTTTATCTTCTCTTTTATGAAGTTATATCACAATCCCGTGCTTTAATCTGTGATGCATACATTGACCGAATTTGTTTATAGAGAGATTCCATATTAATATGACTCCTTGTCTACAGAGAATAAAATTGAATGGGATGTCACATCTAAATTAGGAACTTTGCCTACAATGGCATTAATTTTAATCTAAATTTCAACATCTATAGTTTCTAAAATGATTGTAAAGACCTGTCTAATCAAAACATGTATTTCAAAATCTTGTCAAATCTGGCACTTTAAGAAGGTTCTTTTTGGTACAGTTCCATCAAAGAATCATGCAAAAGTAAACAAAAAAATGATACATGGACACCTTTTGCAAAAAACATTTTTGCCCAATAAACCCTTGAGACTGCAGATCCAAGAGGGTCGATGGTAATTGGAACCGACCTACAATTGCCAAGAATACCATCAAACTGCAGTTATTATCAATGTCCAGTTTCCCACACATATCGGAAACTGTACATGGATAGTAACTGCAGTTTGGTGGTATTTTTGGCATTTCTATTGACCCATGTTGTATAGAAAGAGGGGAAAAAACAAAAAATATGTGAAAAGTATGTCAATTATAGAAAAAAAATGGGGAGGGGCACGAAGAGGCTCATATAGGGACCTGTCCTAAACTAGGCACAAACTGACCAATATGTGCATTTAAACCTCCCCATCAAAGTCTATTCAATAGTCTAGACTACTTAAGATTACCGGTAAGTTTCTGCCTGATTTTTAGACAGAACCATACCTAAATTTATACTTAATTGTTTTTCAACAACTTGTACGAATATGCTTAACTTTCTAGGCCTAATACAAGCTTTAATAATTGCATGAATAAATTTGTTGATTTAATTCAACTAGGAAATATCTAAAGGAAGCTCTTAAAAGTAATGATAACCCAGACACTTAGTTCCTTACATCATTGATTTATTAGTATAGAACCAAATTTGATAAAATAAAATCACAAAATGATGATTTTTCATTTAACATAAGGAAAATCTTTAATGCTTATTAGTATTACAAACTATGACTGAATCAGCTCTCTCCATCCTAGACTCTGTAATTGGAATACTTTATATTACGAATTGAAATTCTGTCTTTGAATTGCACCATCAGTTTTGAAAAATTGTTATTGTATAAGTATACAATAGAATTTTAATTAGCATGGATTGAATAATACATGAAGATTGACATTAATTAAATCAGAATATATTTTAAGAAGTTCTCATTTCCATGATGGACCAATTTCACTGTTTTCACAGTGGACAGACATTCCTGGAAAAAAACACCTGTGAAATAGATTTTTTCAAACAATAATGAATCACTGAATTAAAAAAAAAACACAAATGCTGACAACTGCAAATATGTTCACTTCAGAAATTAGCTAGGAAGAAAACCCCTCCTTGGCTTTTTTTTTCCTTTATTTTTGTTGTTTGTTTTATTTTATTTCTTTTATGTGGGCGAGGAGGGAGAGATTGGTGGATGTAAAATGATTAAATGACTACTTGTGGTGTTTTTCTAAGTAGGACGGGTAAGTTGGGACAATATCCAATTTACACATCCACAGTAACCTGACCAACAAAATTGTTTTTTTTTATAGTCTTCAACCAATATTTCTACAATTTATGAATTTTTTTAAGGTTCTTAATCAAAGTAAATTGCAGTCTTTAAATTTACATGCCAGATTCCAAGAAATTACAATATCTGGTTGAGCATAACTGCTAATTCAAGATATTGTACAAGCCTGAACTGTGAAAATTAAATTAGAAATAAACCTATATCAATTTAAATAAACACCTAAGTTACCCCTTTCACCCCTTCTTGCATATAATGGCAGGGCCATGACCCCATTTTAATTAACAAGCTTCCTTCAGCAGCAAGTAATAATATATCAAAATTTCAAGATATTTAGTCCACTACAACTAAAACAATCACATGGAAATGAAAAATTGAACAATAACGACAACAACATCAAAACATAATATGACTGCATTTTTTTCCAGTCTTAAAAAGAAACCTCAACAGAATTAAACAGAACATGATGACAACAGATGTTATAAAGACGATTCCCACTATACAACTTACAATATCATAAACAACTTCCAGTCTACAACCAAATGTAAACATATTTCCATAACGCTATGTTTCAACTTCAATTTTTTTTTCACAAATATAATGGTAGTAGAAATGAAATGTTTAACAAGGAAGTATTTTACAAGGATTGGGTGTTTATACAGATTGTAATGATACAAAAACCTTAAAAAAAACCCCAAAAAAACGGGTCAAAAGTGTTAGTTTTTTTCTTCCATATAAAATAGAAAGAAAGACAATACTTTGAGGCAAAACTAAAAAATGAAGATCTTTATTACTTATTACCAGTATCTTAATGTTTTCCATTCTTTATGTGAAATTTCCTGACAGTTTCATAATAAATATTAACCTCTTCAAAAATAACCGTTCTATTCTAGAACAACAATTGTTATTTTATCAGTTTCAGTCTGAAAGAAATTTGGTCATTGGCATTCCTTAATTTTCTCTTGAATTTTTCTTTGTGAAATTGATTAAAATTTACAAAAACCTTGTATAACACACAGACTAACTTCTACTGTTGATAGTAATGATAAATGTTCACCATTTTTCTACATGACAAAAACAATGAAAAAAAAAAAAAACCTTTTTACAACAAACATATAACTTTCCCATTTAAACAAAGAAAATGATGTTTTAGATAATGTGTTCAGTAGTACTCTATCTAAGAATCATGCAAAATATGATTCATGGTACTAAAGCCTACATATTTTATTTTTGATACTTTGTTTAAAATTTTATAGTAAACAGATATAAACATGTGGCTTTTCTTATAACCCCTGTTCATAGGAGATATGATTTATAAGAAATGTACTACACAACAATATCAAGGGAGATAACTCTGTAAATGACACTGAAATACAATAGAAACTAATTAGTTTTCAATGTAAATTATCTTTTAAGAATAGATGGATTGGAATGAATGATTATATATTTCATCATATAGATCCATAAAACAACTTAATAACAAAAATAAAAATGTGTAGCCTTTTTTGGGTTGTATCACATATTACAGCATTTGCATGATTCTAACAAAGGCTACTACTTATCTCCAAATCTACCATAATTTGATACGCTTATGTTTATTAGAAAAAGAATAACAAAGTACCACACCAAAGTCCTCTGTAAAATTGTTACTTTTTTTTACAGATTTAGTAAAAGGAATCAAAAATGTAATAATTATATTTGTCACAAACAAAAAACAAATAACAAGGTATTACATGAATTAAGAATTATTTTGGAATTTAGAAAATGAGTAAAAAAAAATAATTTGTAAAACAAACCTTCACTAAGGTGATTAGTGATGCCAGCATGGCTAAGGAGTTAGGTTAGCTGAATAAGGCAAGGACAACTTACTAATCCAACTTACACAATTTCTAAGTATTGAACTAAAAATCCTAAGTTTCAAAATGAAAGTTCCAATAATGTACCAATATATATATTAAAACAAAAAGTTCATAATTGCCAAAAGGAAAATAGTTACCTTTAAATTCAGTAATTACCAAAAAGATATTGTTCCCAAATCCAGTTGTCACTAACTCAAGGAATGTCTGTGGCGCCAATCCCAAAAATTGTTCTTACACTCTAAAATAAATCCTGAAAATCTTTCTTCCCCAATCAATGAAGATTTCCAACGTATTGATCTCGTGCTCCTATTTTGGAAATGACAAAAGTGGTATTTATTGATTCCTGTACCTCATTAAAGGGACCGATATCTCATTTTTGCAATATCCTCATTAGCTAAGATTTCATATGCTTTGATCTCGTTGTAATCTTTATTTCATGGTAAAGTTATTCCAAATTATTATATTTTTCTAGAGGGAAACATTTTACATTATTCAACAAGAACATTGCAGGGCTTTTCTTATCAATTATAGTTGTGTTTATTTTATTGGCTTTGTTAACCTGATTGATTCCGAAACAGCGTACAAGTGACGTGGAAAATGTGCTCCATCACTGTCTCCGGCTCTGAAGCATTACTTTCTACAATTTTTCAGTCAATAAGTCTTTAGTGCTGCAATTGATTATTTTATCTCTTATAAATTTCCAAACAATGAAAACACTTGTCTCAGTGTGTATCTGGACTCAATGTAAATACAGGAAAGGATTTAAAAAATGAAAATTCAAAAATTGATTTGGATATACTCTATTGCAGAACATTTCGGATTGACAATGAAAAAACTCAGTTATGAATTTCTTTCTTTTATATTCAATAGTTGATTCTTTCAACACTTTTCAAATAAATAAGACAATTATTGAGTAAAACAAACATGCTTTCATTAAGTATTCTAATGCATGTTATAGATTAACTTACATTTCTACCTCTAATGATGAAGACTTAAAAAAAACAAATTCAACTTAAGAACTAAAACTCTACAATAAGTGGCACAAATGAGCCATGTATACTGGTTCCAGTATTGAACAAATTAAACAAGAGAAACTTGAGACACCCCTGCTTCATATAGTCATCATACAGGAAGTTGATGTTGCTGGAGTTTGAAATGGAATCCAACAATAATTGGCATACCTATATAAAGCTTCTCTGAAAATAATCAAGTGTGTTTTTTACCACCACCACCACCCAGGCACACCCACAACCACTCCTATGTTAGTGCAATGGTTGCTTCCTTCAGGTATTTCCTGTCTTTTGGACTTAATGATGCATTTGTTGTGTTTCATAATATCCACTCTTTTCTCCATCATAAATGATATCCTTGCCTAATTACCTCATTATCAGAACTAAACCTTTTTCATAACATAAACATCATCAAATGTTAAGAATTAGAAAATATTATTATCAGTAAGTAAATATACCTAAGTGGCTCACACAGACACTACTGGAACAAGGAAATGTGCAATAATGGAAGTCATCATTTTGAAAGTTCTAAGGTCTTCATCATGACACTGTTGATCATTATGACATACTTGTCTTCAGAATGACCAATGAACTACATTTATCATGGATTTTCTTCCTCATTCACCACACAACACAGTGAGTGCCTTGCAAAAAGCAGGTACTGCTCACCTTCTAAAGCACCTGGGTTCTTCCTGTTTTTTTAGGTTTTTTTACCTTTAGCATGGTTCAAGCTGTGTGTCTCTCCATGTATTTATTTTTTGTTTTTCTTCATGTTTACTCTTGTCAGTTCATGTTTTCTAAAGCATTTTTTTGCCGATGGATTTCCCCCTTTAGATATATCCCCCTTTTCATTGGTACTTAAGTATATTTTCCTTTTGCTCTTTAAACTTATTATAAAAGAAATACTGATTAGATTTAGTTTGAAATGATGCATGGACAAGAATACACAATCAATGACCTGTATACTCAACATGAAGACTTGAGTACAGTATCTAAGAATTTAAGCATAAACTTTCCCTTCCTCAAGTACCCAGTAATGAATTGAGCACTGAGTGACACATTGATTGATTTTGTTAATCATACGATCTGTGATAGACATTTTGTAAAATTATTAATTAGAAAAAAGAAATGAAAAGACTCTTTGTTGCAAATAAGTATGTTTTTTTTTAAGAAAATTATTTAGATCTTCAAAATAATACATCTTACAAGTTCATTCAGTTAGTGTAAAGACTGCTGCCGCTTTTTTTTTTTTTAACAAAAGAAGATTGAGCCAAATATGGAATCTTTGTAGAATTTAAAATACCTCAAAACAAAAAAATAAAAATGATGTTGGATTATAATCTGACCAGGAACAATCACAGAGAATGTGAAGTTTATTTTCTGTAGTTCACTCAGTAAAAAAGCAAATAAACAAAACCTGACAGGTCAAAGGGGTATAACTCCAACAAAATTCAGTGGATCATAAGGTCATAGATATATGCACAACAACATATCATGTCCTAACTAGTTACAAAGTTTCATGAAATTTGGGGCAGTAGTTTCCAAGGAATTGCACAAAAGTGTGACGGACAGACAGAAAGACATATAGACAGACAGACAATGCAAAAACAAGATGTCTCCCAAACCAAAGATAACATTTTTAGAGTTCAGGAAAAATGGTTGGTCCTGTCTGTCCTGATTGGCAAAATATCTGCATTATTTGTTCTGGAACGGCAATATCTTCGAAGTTTGCAATAGTGATGTTAGATAGAACTGACAGGATTTCTTGAAGGACCACCAGAATGGAGCACAAGTTTTCATGAAATCTGCAGTTAGTGTTTCTCCACTGCTACAGTCCTATTGGCCCCTGATGAACAAGAATAAAGCCAAAAATTTGAGTCTCCATTTTTCTTTTTGTTTTATCTGTATTTAGTTTCTTTTTTACTTTTTAAATATGCCAGAACTTTTTGCTTATTTTTGTTAACCATGTCACAACTTATGTTCTTATTTTCATTATTCAAACTATCAACATTTTTAGACTACTCAAGATATTATTCCAATAATTAATTACTAAATTCAAGAAAGAAGAAGTGGAAAAAGAAAAAAATGCCTACTTGACTGAAAGTTTAAGATATATTTCAACGACATTAGTCGCAGCAAATAAACATACTCAAATCTGAGAAACAATTTTGTTACCTGAATTACCACTACCTAATATTACTTTTAAGACAGATTAAATTAAAAAGAACAAAACCAACTTGCCTTTGAGACAAATGAAAAAAAAAATCTTAAAATTTTATGGAAATGCATAAACCTAAATAAAAAAAATATTATGAAGGTTCATCCTCATATTGTTTTTTTTACATCATATGATTAAGCATAAATTGGTGGCCATATTTCAGTAAAAATACAAGTATGTGTTATAAGTCTCATATACAGACAAGTGTTAAGTGGAACTACATTAATATACAAGTCTTGTACTAGCAGTATACTACTACTAGTACCTTATAATAATCTTCTTCAGTTACCAATTTTCATGGTTTTATATGTTTGAATGATATTCAAATTTGCAACAACATGTAAACAAATTCTATTTAAAACACAGAGGCTACAATACAATCTGCAAATTAGGAACTCCACAGATATGCAAAATCATCACAAATAATGACAACTGAAACACAAGTACATAAACACTTTACAAATAATTGTTTATGAAAAAACTTCATTGATGGTACTCCTTTGATTCAATTAAAAAGCAAGAATATTAGAAAATCCATGCAATACAAGGAAACTATATTCTGGAGAAAATATATAAACAAGTACAGTTGAATAACATACTATGAAATATTATAAATCACAGCTTTGAGGCAGCATCAGCCAGAAAATTTACATCACTTATTTATTTTTACAATGGCAGTTGAAGTGTGAAAATATCAAAACTATTGCAAAATATATAAACTGTACACAAATCATATAAAAGCAGACAGGAACATGTGAATTTAATATAGTAATAGGATAATTAATTAGAAAAAGTGGGTAACTAAAATATGATCAGGAGTGCCAAAGAACACCTAGATCTCATAAGCGTGCAGAACTTGTAAAGTGCATCAATCTCATAGCACTCCTACATATCATTGCACAAGAAATGGCATTACAGTCCCATATAAATGTTTCCTTTAAAGGTCAAATAATAATTTTGTAAGAGCAAAGCAAAAGTTGCTGCCATTTAATACAAGGAAAAGCTGTATAAGCAATAAAAGTGTCAGGGTAATGCAATTGTTGTCTCTATTATATTATTTCCATATACTATAATATTATATTATTAACTGAAAGATTCCATTACAATGTGGTGAAGACCTACTAATTAGTGACAGAACAGACAACTGTTTTCTTGTAAACCAGTGGACCTTTGTTTGAAGTAAATTTAACCAAAATTGACAAAAATATTTTCCTTGAAAGAGTAATCAAGCGAATGCAGATTCTAGCAGAAATTAAAAAAAATGGTGCAATCCAGGGACAAAGACCAGACATTGAAAACAAACACACACAACAAAGAACTTTATATGGTATAAAGAGTTGAAAAATCATAGGTAAAACTGGCTCGGACGTCACCCAGTATAAAAAGGTCCGAACCTGACAGCAGATCGGACACTCTGTTGTCTTGTAAGTATGTGGTGTCCCCAGATGGGAATCTTAGCACACTCACATCTGGTATGGAACGTGCCCCAACCAATTCAACTGAAAGTACCCAATCACACGTTCAGTCTGCAGACAATCTATTCAAGTACAAAAATTCGGACTATTTCAAAATTATCAAACCATGTTCCATCACTTTAAATGATATATTTGACTACAACGATGACGAACCACATTGTACCATATCAAAATGTGGTATTAAAAATTGCAAAACATGCAACATTCTTATAACCGACCCTTACTTCTCCAGTTCCCTTACAAACAAAACCTTCCATACAAGAAGTCACGATGACTTAAGTTGCAAATCAACAAACTTAATATATGGATTAGAATGCAACTTATGTGGTTTAGTATATGTCGGAGAAACGCAAGAACGATTAAACAAAAGAATGTGCGGTCATCGTTCGGGAATTAAGGCTAAAAACCACTAATTCCACTTCCCATAGGCTTCTATGCTAATTTCACAATATTCAATGGCTTCTCTGGACTTTACCTTAACTTTAACCTGCAGAGGACTATATATCAGCATGATTCTACATATGTCAGCTCACAATCCTCAGAATGGCATGTGGGGTTAGCAGACTTGCAGTGCAGTACTGGTCACCGGAAGTGAAGTGTCTATAAATAGCATGGGAAATCCCAGTGTTTTCACAAGATAGGGGTATATTTAGAAATCATTATGGAGATTAGGCTTCACATCACAAGAAGCAAAATGCACCTATAAAATGTACAGAAATGTTTTTCCTTCAGAAACTGTTTAAATTTTTTAAATGAGATGAGAACTTTTTTCACAGCACTATGAGGAACAGGGGTAATTTCTGCGTAGGACTATTTTTGCGTACGTTCCAAATGCTCATTGGTTGAATTGGTGGTCTGTAACCTAAAGAGTCACTTTTTGTCTTAGAAAAAATAAATAACTATACGGGTATCTTCCTACACACATACTGAATGCATTTGCAAAGTTTCAGTGAAATGTGACAAGCACTTTTTTAAATATTTGATTTTTAAATATAGGTTGTGCGAGCAAAAAAGTGACAATATTCTACCATACTTAAATGATTAAATATTTGCAAAGAACTTTTTCTGACTTTTCAAATAAAAAATATCAATCACAACTTGTTTTTTAACAATATTAATGAAGAAATAGTTTTAAAAGTAATCATTTTCTGAGAAATTGGTCTATTTTTAAAAATTTATTTCTGACATGCCTCCCCCTTTTTCTTGATCACATGTCAAAAATCCTAAATCTTTAAATTTTCACAAAAGGTGATATATTTGGCTTTAAATTTGTAAATACAGTGTTTTCACATTAAAACATGACCAGTAAAGGCCACCTAAAGCAAAAAAAGTACTCAATAATGGATTTTCCATGTTGCCATAGGGGAATGCTTATATGGCCTTAACCGCAGTAATGAAGGTGAGTTTTTCCTCATTTCTAACCTAATTTTTGCTCAAATCTACACAAAACTTGATTTCAAGTACTTATTACCACCATATTTAGGTAAATATAGCCCTCAAAGTTTAATATTTGATATTTTTACTAAATTTTCTACACTTTTTACAATATAGGACATAAAAATCAGCCAAAAAAACCAATTTTCCATAATTTAGACCTATAACTTAAAAAAAATCATATTTTGAAGGATTTTTGTAGTGTATTCCTCTCATGGCAAAGTTAACAAGATCTTCAAGTAGTTTAAAGCTATTTCAAGAAACTTTTCATTTTGCCATGGCTTCAGCTTAAGGCTAAAAACCACCAATTCCACTTCCCATAGGCTTCTATGCTAATTTCACAATATTCAATGGCTTCTCTGGACTTTACCTTAACTTTAACCTGCAGAGGACTATATATCAGCATGATTCTACATATGTCAGCTCACAATCCTCAGAATGGCATGTGGGGTTAGCAGACTTGCAGTGCAAGTACTGGTCACCGGAAGTGAAGGGTCTATAAATAGCATGGGAAATCCCAGTGTTTTCACAAAAAATTACCATCCTACAAACAGTCCCGTTCTAAGTAAAAACTATCGTAGGGAAAGAGAAGAGTACTGGATACGCAGACTAGGTACTGCAATACCTTACGGATGCAATGACAACATCAAAAGTATACGAAACCTTCAAGCCAATAAATGTGATGAATTTATTTGACAAAACTCCAAGACAGGAAAGGAGTCATGGCCATCGCCACTATACGTCACCTAAGTTACATGATGTCTCCATAGATGGTCTCCTTCCTTTCATACAAAAATCTCTTGACTTCATCACATTAGAACCAAACTTTATTCTATACCTCTCACTCTACTACACTCCCTTTACAAAACAGGTCTTGACACTCCTGTTTCTGACCCCACCTCATCATTATACAGACTTGTTGCCATCATTTTGGATATTGGTTTCCACAGACTCTTTAAACCAGTTTGTGTGAAAAGTCAAGATGAAGAAAAATAATTATTTCTTCCACAACCGTTTGTCAACAAAGGTATAGTTGCAATTAATTTGGCTAACGTCCTCCATCACAAAAACTTTACCAACAAAATTCCCCCATATTTCAAAGACAAATCCATACCAATTATTTCATATTACTATACTTCACCCATTGCATCCAAAATTTTCAATTATAAAAGGTTATTGCAGAACCTCGAGATTGAGGACTTCAAGGCTAAACCAAATGACTGTTCTTGCAAAACCTCTCCATTCAAATATGGTCCTTCTGGTCACGTCGTTACGGGAGATTTAACCATCATCGAAAACGAATCTCTTCGTAATATCCTTTCTAAAGATCCCAAGTACCGAGAACCACGCTCCATAAATTGGAATTATAACTTTAAAGTTTTTATGGATGCCGTCGAGGACTATGCAAGAAAATGGATAAAACGAGAACAAGAAGACATTGATTCTCTGTCCGAGTGGTTAAAGGTCGTGAGGTCTTTAATTTTGAAACGAATGAAAGTTTTAAGTAGGTCAATGAGTGCCAAGGACTACATCAGTTTTTAAAGACCCCGATGTAGCAAAAACATTGTCTACTATACATGAGAAATATGTTGTCGTACCAGCAGACAAAGCCCAAAACAACATTGTTTTTGTCTGCAAAACGTTTTACATCCAATGTTTACTATCAGAGGTAGATGGAGAAAATAATAGCAGTGATAAGACCTATACTGCTATCACACTCTCCAAAGAAGAGATTGTGGAAAACCATAAATCTGTGCTATCCTCTTTTGATTCACCACCTACGTACTGGATTCCTAAACTCCACAAGAATCCATACAAACAACGTTTCATAGCTGGATCTGCAAAATGTACCACCAAACCTCTTTCAAAACTTTTAACTTCTATACTCACAACTGTCAAAGAGGGTTTGCAGTACTACCACCACACTTGTTACTCCCATAGTGGTATAAATTCAATGTGGATCCTGAAAAATTTGAAAGATATTTTGGAAACAATCAGTTCAAGACTATTATCTGAATATAATAGCATTAGAACCTATGATTTTCCAACACTGAATACTTCTATTCCCCATACTCAGTTAAAATCCCTACTTAAAAACATTATACATCGTTATTTTTCAAAAAAAGATGGTAAACCTAGATACAAATATATAGTTCTTGGTAGAGATTCCTCATACTTTGTAAGAAATAATTCCAAATCATCTTCCAAATATACAGAGGACGATGTTTACAAAATGCTGGAATTTTTAATCGACAACATATATGTCCAGTGTGGTGGACGTGTTTTTCAACAAACGGTCGGCATTCCAATAGGAACAAATTGTGCTCCTTTACTTGCCGACCTATTCCTTCACTCTTATGAGGCTAACTTTATAGCTGATCTGATCAGAAAGAAAGAATATCGTTTGGCTAGATCCCTCAATCTCAGTTTCCGCTATATAGATGACGTATTATCTTTAAACAATCCTAATTTCGGGGATGTGATACATCGCATCTACCCAAAAGAACTTGAGATAAAGGATAATACAGAAACTGTGAAGTCAGCCTCTTATCTTGACCTACACTTAGAAATCGATGGTAAAGGAAAACTATTGACCAAACTTTATGACAAACGTGATGACTTTTCATTCAGAATTGTCAAGTTTCCTTTCATCTGTGGCAACATCCCTTCAGCACCTGCGTATGGAGTGTTCATATCACAACTCATACGTTATGCCAGAGCTTGCTGAAACTACGCAGACTTTTTGTATCGCACTAGAACTCTAACAAATAGGCTTCTGGAACAGGGTTATGTTGCTACAAGATTGAAGTCATCACTACAGAAGTTCTATGGTCGTCATCATGAACTTGTGGATCGTTATGGTGTATCCATCTGCACCACGAAAACTGATTTATTCAACGGGTCATAGTTTTCCTTTCCTCGTTTGTCTACCCCGGACTTAACTTTTTTATGAGCAACTCGGCGGGTGTTTCTAGAAAAGCAGAGGACGCTTACCCTACCAGTGCACCTGGTCCATGCTCCCAGTTTTTAGTGGAGTCCGAGTTGCTCATTTGCTTTTGTTACTTTGTATATATGATTTTAGTTACTGTATGTTCTTTGTTGTGTATGTCTGTTTTCCATGTCGGGTCTTTGTCCCTGGATTACATTCTTTTGATTACCGCTATAACCTTGATTCCCTTGGTTGCTCTTTTAATGCCATTGTATTCTAATAAAGAACTTGAACTGAAGGTTTCCAGAAGATCTTCCAAATTTGTCAGGATCCACATTGAATTATGGAAGGGGTTAAAATTTTCAATTATAAAAGGTTATTGCAGAACCTCGAGATTGAGGACTTCAAGGCTAAACCAAATGACTGTTCTTGCAAAACCTCTCCATTCAAATATGGTCCTTCTGGTCACGTCGTTACGGGAGATTTAACCATCATCGAAAACGAATCTCTTCGTAATATCCTTTCTAAAGATCCCAAGTACCACGGCATGAGTAACAAGTACGACTGGAGACCCTTTTTTTACAACTGTGAGTATAGAAGTATAGAAGTTACAAGCTCTGAAAGTGGTTTGTTGGAACATTTTGGAGACCCAGTTATGTAGGCTTGTTTGTATGGATTGTTCTAGCTAGCAGTTAAGAACCAGCTCAGCATGTTGGTTTAGTACAAAGCAGGGTCTATTTGATTAGTTAATTATTCTGTTCATTAAATGCATTAAAGTTAAACTATATTCAATCAATGAATCTTATGCAGACGGCTACTTCAGAATGTTCAGATAATACTCTGACTATTCACAGACCAAAGTGTAGTGTAATATTTAGAACTCTAAATTTAATCCACCTTATCATTACAGATTAAAAATTTATTGATTTCAAATACATGATATTTGTATAATACTGTATTGGTCTTTCAAGCTCCTATTTCTAGGTTATGAACTTTCATGTTCATAATATGACATGTCATTAAAATATTTTCATAACCTATAAAAATCATTGATTACTTACCAGTACATTTTCTTACTACACAATAATCAGTAAATCAATCTTGAAAGTTAACTTTAACATCCCCAGACTAAAACCATATATTTTGAAGAAAAAAAATAAATAGATATGTATTAATTGAAATTTTTGCAGGCCTACCAGTATTATTCCAGCTTCTGGATTTTGACTGGTTTATTCTGAAGGCAGGTTAATATGTCTGTACCCCACAACAAGAGCATTTGTTAATAAAGGTTCCTAATGATTACAAATATACAGCTTGCAGTCTGCGCCTTTAGCCAATAGCCCTACATATATGTCTGTGAAAAACATTAGGGCTTGTGGAATTTCAGTGAAATCTTGCTTAGTTTATTTAAAGTTAATTTAACTCAATTTGTGGCAGGTGAAACCTGTTAGAGGACAAAGTTGAATACATTGATATTTTATGTCTTTTACAGTTAAACAACAACTTGAATTTATTTTTTTCATAATTCAACAAAACTTTAAGATGTGATCCATAACAGATGTATAACTTGCTATAGACATGAATCTAGTACAGTAAAGATCTTTACTCCATATTACAGGTAAACTTCCTGCCAGACCAAAGCTTCTCTAAGGTCAAAGATTTAATGTGTCATATTACAAGTAAACTTCCTGCCAGACCAAAGCTTCTCTAAGGTCAAAGATTCAATGTGACATATTACAGGTAAACTTCCTGCCAGACCAAAGCTTCTCTAAGGTCAAAGGTTAATGTGCCATATTACAGATAAACTCCCTGCCAGACCAAAGCTTCCCTAATGTCAAAGGTTTAATGTGTATTACATATTACTGATATGTGATATTACAACCATTACCAGGAAAGGAAATTTATGAAATTACGAAAAAATTCTAAAATCATATGATAATTGTAAGAATTAAAATAATAAAAATGACAGTGTACTAACCATTGAATTAAACAAAAAAGATTGAAGGAAAAAGATAATGCTGAGAAAGAAATGACAGAATCATCTTCAAGTGAAATAAGTAGAAACATTTGTATACTAAGTGAAGGAGAAAAGACAAATAAGAGAGGACTAGACATATTGACAGCTTAACTGGTACATCATTTGTATGTAGTAGCAATGACTATTGAAATTTTACACAAGCACTGAACTTGATCATATCTAAATTGCATTGATTATCTCCCATTTCTAATTTTTCAACCCAGAAAATCAAAAACTTTTGTCAATAAATCAGTTGTAAAAATTCTCCTAGGAAGAAAATACATAAAGTTCCTTCCATAACATGTAATTTATTTATTCCTTAGAAGGAAATGTGGTAGATCTTAAGTAGATTAAACATACTACTAATCAAGCATAAAAAACATAACAGACAAAGCATAAAAAACATAACAGACAAGAATCAATGAAACAATTTGGCATCTATCCACCACAGCATTTTTTCATCAAAACACTACAGAACAGTAAGAATATTTCACAAAAATGATATTGGGAACAGGTGAATTTACAGGGTTGGAAATAGACAGAAATTTAACTAACCCTGAGATCAAATTTAATGTTTTTTTACAAATTTACGCAAATCCTGCCCAAAAGTTACCAGTTGCAGGCTAAGAGTAAGCTAGGCTAGTATTCAAAACACTAGGTGAAACTTAAATCACAAAAATAAGTAATGGCAAATTACTTACTTTACAAAAGTTCTGCAAACTTGGAAGGGGTTAAAATTTTTGTAGGTTCAAGATCTGGGACCCTCAATTTCTGACTTTCAAAATTAATGTAACCAGGTTCAAACCGTCAAAGTTCAATGTAACCAGGTTCTGACCTGCAATCCTTTTCTTTGGCACATTACTCAGGACTTCTGGTATTCCCCCAAGTGGACCATTGTTTTCAAATTGGGAAAAAATCAAGGACCTTTCAAATCTCTCCAAAAAAAAATTTGAACCCCTAAAACTATCAAATTTGAAATTCTGAAACCTTTAAAGTCAGAATATTACCATCTAGTGTTGTTATCTTGTTATAATTTAATTTCAAAAGTAACATGGTTTCTGATTGGATCAAAATTTTTGGTTATCATCTCATAGAGCAGATTTTGTAATGACTGCAATGTCACCAAACTTTTTTAATGATATATCATTGAATTTTAGTACTTAAATTAAATTTAAGGAATGACTGTTATATTTTTTTCAGCCTATTTGAAATACCCTCAATGCTATGCAGGTTATTTAGTGTGCACCACATGATTGAGGTTATTTCTTCATAGACTGAAAAATATAACAGTCAATCCTTAAACAGTCCAAGGGTTTGACATTAAAATAATTAGTATTCTGATATAACAAACATACATCTGGCCTTAGTATCCATAATCAATTTACCAGTCCTCAAGAATTTCCTAAAGTAGTTTTAACTTAGTAAGTCAACCTAGATAAGAGGTATAACTCTTAGACATAACAAAATACATCATTTCAACTCGTGCTTTTAGACTAACATTTGAAATTCGACCAATGGCTTACTCCCCATAACTACATACACATAAGCTCATTCTTGGCCATTATATCTCCCCCTCCCATCCCCCCCCCAAAAAAAAATATATATATATCATCATTCTTTGTCTCATTCAGCTTCAGAATCTATTTATTGATTTTGAACTTTGTGCTGATGAAGGATATCAGTAATCCAAAATATTCAATGTACACCCCAAATCTGGAATCGATGCGAGGTTGCAAATTTGGTAGCTTCCTCAGCTGGGTTCTAACCCCTTCCCTGACATCTATGGTAACACGGCCAAGCTAGCTGCACTAAGTCCAATGCTTCAGACTACTCTACCAACTAGGCTATATATAAGCTACTACCATTTTAACTAAAAAAATCATGATCCAAAACACATTTATGGAAAAAAAATCAAAACCAAAAAGTAGCAGACTAATACAACAAATATAAAAACAAACATTATCAAATAATTTTACAAACACAAAAAAAAAAATCTAAGGCATTCATAACTTTTGTACCCCAAAGAGAACAAAGTTTTGAAAACAACCTTGAACAATATTCCCAGTCATTCAGTATAAATGAATCACCTTTATTCTCCCAACTATTATGTTGATAATTCTGAAATTCAAGTTTATCACCCTTGCACCTTTAACAGGGGGTGAAGAAGATTCAGGCATGAATTTCTCCATGACAGTAACACAGATCTTCATTTTCTCACACTACACACATCAACTACACCAGTATAGTTTCTATACACTCTGGTTAGAATCAATTAGTGTCTTCTGAAATAAAGAGAGACATTAAGAACCATGGAGAATGTAAGAAAACACATAGGCTTTACAATCATTAGAGGTCACTGAAATCCAAGGTTGGCGGTTATTTCCTCACCTTGTATTTTCTTACTGAGAGTGATCCTTTTTCTCACTTTTAGAATTAATAGATCCTTTTTTTCTTACTATTTTTCCAACATAAGCTGTATGTAGATCACCATTGTTTAATGTGTACATGTCAATGAAATTTGAAGTACATTTGTATTGGAATCATCCCACTACTGATACTTAGGTATTTTTTTTGGCTGATATTTGGTATTTCTGCAAGATTAGGCATAACACCTTCCTGTAAAAGTTTTTACCATTTGTTACAGGAAGGTGTAACATTCATTTTGCCTAAATATCAACTAAGCCAGCTCAGAAAATTAGATAAAAATGGTCTGTTTTGTAATAATTACATTTTTGTAACTAATGCTATTGTGGCATCACAAAAGCAACATGTTTATCCAATGCCTGGGTGAGACATTAAGAATAAAACACCGCTGAGAGTGCAGGACAGAAATCTTCGACACCCAAGAGTATATCATGTTCTCTAATGAGGCTTTGATGAGTAAGAATAAATTTAAAGTCTACCAGAGATTGTCTAAGATTTTCAAATCTTGCAATTTCTAGTAGTGTTTGAGTAATTATGTAATTAATACACAAATTTAGAATGCCCAAATTTCCTTTGTAATATACTCAATATCATAAAAACATTTGAGTTGTGACATCACTGGTGAGATTATAGGTTACAGACCACCAATTCAACCAATGAGCATTTGGAACGTACGCAAAAATAGTCCTACGCAGAAATTACCCCTGTTCCTCATAGTGCTGTGAAAAAAGTTCTCACCTTATTTAAAAAATTTAAATGGTTTCTGAAAGGAAAAACATTTCTGTACATTTTATAGGTGCATTTTGCTTCTTGTGATGTGAAGCCTAATCTCCATAATGATTTTTAAGTATACCCCTATCTTGTGAAAACACTGGGATTTCCCATGCTATTTATAGACACTTCACTTCCGGTGACCAGTACTGCACTGCAAGTCTGCTAACCCCACATGCCATTCTGAGGATTGTGAGCTGACATATGTAGAATCATGCTGATATATAGTCCTCTGCAGGTTAAAGTTAAGGTAAAGTCCAGAGAAGCCATTGAATATTGTAAAATTAGCATAGAAGCCTATGGAAAGTGGAATTAGTGGTTTTTAGCCTTAAGCTGAAGCCATGGCAAAATGAAAAGTTTCTTGAAATAGCTTTAAACTACTTGAAGATCTTGTTAACTTTGCCATGAGAGGAATACACTACAAAAATCCTTCAAAATATGCATTTTTTTAAGTTATAGGTCCAAATTATGGAAAATTGGTCTTTTTGGCTGATTTTTATGTCCTATCTTGTAAAAAGTGTAGAAAATTTAGTAAAAATATCAAATATTAAACTTTGAGGGCTATATTTACCTAAATATGGTGGTAATAAGCACTTGAAATCAAGTTTTGTGTAGATTTGAGCAAAAATTAGGTTAGAAATGAGGAAAAACTCACTTTCATTACTGCGGTTAAGGCCATATCAGCATTCCCCTATGGCAACATGGAAAATCCATTATTGAGTACTTTTTTTGCTTTAGGTGCCCTTTACTGGTCATGTTTTAATGTGAAAACACTGTATTTACAAATTTAAAGCCAAATATATCACCTTTTGTGAAAATTTTAAGATTTAGGATTTTTGACATGTGATCAAGAAAAAGGGGGAGGCATGTCAGAAATAAATTTTTAAAAATAGACCAATTTCTCAGAAAATGATTACTTTTAAAACTATTTCTTCATTAATATTGTTAAAAAACAAGTTGTGATTGATACTTTTTATTTGAAAAGTCAGAAAAAGTTCTTTGCAAATATTTAATGCATTTAAGTATGGTAGAATATTGTCACTTTTTTGCTCGCACAACTTGGTTACCCTATATTTAAAAATCAAATATTTAAAAAAGTGCTTGTCACATTTCACTGAAACTTTGCAAATGCATTCAGTATGTGTGTAGGAAGATACCTGTATAGTTATTTATTTTTTCTAAGACAAAAAGTGACTCTTTAGGTTACAGACCACCAATTCAACCAATGAGCATTTGGAACGTACGCAAAAATAGTCCTACGCAGAAATTACCCCTGTTCCTCATAGTGCTGTGAAAAAAGTTCTCACCTTATTTAAAAAATTTAAACGGTTTCTGAAAGGAAAAACATTTCTGTACATTTTATAGGTGCATTTTGCTTCTTGTGATGTGAAGCCTAATCTCCATAATGATTTTTAAGTATACCCCTATCTTGTGAAAACACTGGGATTTCCCATGCTATTTATAGACCCTTCACTTCCGGTGACCAGTACTGCACTGCAAGTCTGCTAACCCCACATGCCATTCTGAGGATTGTGAGCTGACATATGTAGAATCATGCTGATATATAGTCCTCTGCAGGTTAAAGTTAAGGTAAAGTCCAGAGAAGCCATTGAATATTGTAAAATTAGCATAGAAGCCTATGGAAAGTGGAATTAGTGGTTTTTAGCCTTATAACCAAGGAAATATCACATGGCTCAAAATAAGGAATTAACTTGTTTCTTTAGTGAGAAAAGGAAATCTGACACACATTTGTAGCATAAAGGAGGAATATCCTTGTCTTCTTAATGAGAAAAGCAAATTCTGCATGGCCCATGTAAGAATAGTATCATTTTTAAAAGTAAGAAATTTTCAATTTTTATGTCTCCAATATAAACCCAGTCATAAATTGTTTGAACATACTGATAGTAAATATCCATGCCTTTTAAAACTGTCCAGCTCCCTCCTCCAACAACTATGCACCTCTGGCCGGATTAGGAGTAACAGTGAAAAAAATGTGGAACAGTAGGTCAAGCATAAGCTTCCCAAAACTGAACTGGCCGAAGTTATTTTTATCATATATGCCCTTTTAAATGATATGTGGCCATGGGCCAGCAAGGGAGTGTGTATTTTGGCCCCTGGCCTAAATTTCAATGGTCCTCCCTTTGAAAGAATGCACACTGAACCTAATCTTAGCAAACTTCCATGATCTAATTGATTGTATTAACATTGACTTGGTAAGATTTCTTTAATTCTCATTCTGTCAATGAATTACAAACCATTATAAGTTTCTAAATGTTCTTCAATCGTCAATATAGAAAATATCTTAGTTTTTACTAGGTTTACTAATAATTATAGCGATTGGAAAAGCTGGGGAATGCAACATCTATAAAGTTTGTAAATGAAGTTCCGAATTACGCATGGTCCGATTTGTCATGAATTCTTTGTACAGGAAGTATCAATTATGTTTCATTTCATTCTCCTTTCTAGTTTTACCTCAAACGTTTACCTTACGCACGTGTTCACTCTTAGTCCCAGTGAAGCTATCACGCCGAGGGAATCATGGTAAGATGCGTTTGAATTTTTTATAATACATCAATGAACACATATGTGTACAATTAATCTTTTGAATTGCTTCTATCGGTTATTTCTGGGTTTAGAAATGGAATTTTAGATAATACTAGATGCACGTGGTTCGCCAGGTTCTTTGTTAGCCCAGATATTTGTACATGACGTTTGCTGATGTTTGTTAATTAATTTTATGATGTTTATGGCGCATGGAGGTGACCAATATTTGGCATTGTCATATGGATGATGCTTCAGGTTTGTCAATTCACATTTAGGATTGATAATTCGACAGTTAAACCACCTAGTTCATTGTTGATTATGTAAAGATATTTGTCTATGGTCTTTATTTAATGTTTTGTAATGTCATGACTCATGTATACAAATCCATTGGAATCTATCGTCTAAAATCAAGATAATAATGCCTTTTGCAGAGGCATTTAGGCAACCAAGCAAATTTTCACTTTGTATAATATTTTTTCATTACTAACAGTAAAAGTTCTTATTAAATTTGTGCAGTAGCCACACATGCAAACAGTATGTAATAGTCAGCATAATGACAGAGTGCGAAAATAAAATAAATTTAATTGGAAGTCTCCTCAGTAGTCCCAAGGTAACATAATCATTTTGACAACTATACCAGCAGATTCAATTATCTATGAATAACTTTTAAATTGAGACTGTAACCATAAAATCCTGTCTACAATTTAGCATAATTTTTCATATTTAAATAGCATGGGCAGTAAACTAATAATTTAAGAACAACTTTAAGAGGTAGCCAAAGAAGTCATTGACTTGCCATGGCTGCAAGATTCCAGGTATCCAATTTCAAGATTATCTCCTTGAATTGCCTCAAACAGTTGAGCATTCATGCACATGTACATGTATTTAAGATATAAAAATAGGAGATGTATTTAAGATATATAAATAGGAGATGTGGTGTGATTGCGAATGAGACTGTTGTCACCAAAAGTAAGGAGCAAGGAAATGAACAGTGTAACCTCTACAGGTCACTACATGGTCTTCAATGATGGGAAAAATCCATACCATAAATCAAGCTGTAAAAGGCCCCAAAATAAATAATGTAAAACTATTCATAAAAGATGAAAATCTACCTAATTACAAAAAAAATTAAAACAAATAACAATAAACATAAAGAAAACAACCACTGAACTACATGTTCCTGGCTTGGGACAGGCACAATAAGTATATGGCAGGATTAAACATGTTTGTGAGCACTGAACCCTCCCCCTAACCACAAACAGTGGTGGGAAATACAACAACAAAAACTACAGTCAAACTAAACTGACTCAAACTCAGATAGCTTGAACACCTAAGGATTTTTTAACATGATTTTCTTCTACATAATCTATGTATATAAACTTGGATTTCTCGAACACCCAAAATGACTAGTCGGTCCATTAGAGAATAACCCTCACTAACTTTAATTTGTCACCCATTATCAGAGTTCTTGATAAGGCGAGTACACGCACCCTGGATGCAAGAAAAACTTGCTGGACTTGTCAAGGTAAAACATTGTGTGTCCATGGGACGCGTCCTCACTATACCAGCTGCATTCTAATATCTGTAATTTATTGTGAAATCAGTAAAACCACCCTAAAAATCGTGGAAAAACTCAATATGGCATTTATTGTTTACTTTTGTGTTTAAACTATGAAAAATGCACAGGACATTGATCTAGTTGTGGCATGGGGTCAGTCTAGATGAAAGATGTCATGATTATTTGTTTACACACTTATTATCAGCAATTAAGATTCACTCAGTTTAGGTGTTAGGTGTGTCTTTTATGTTTAAATGTGAATACTGCACAAGAATTAGATCTAGTCACATTTTTCCTTTTTGCAATATGCATGTACAAACACAAGTGTGGTTGAAATTTCTTTCACAAAAAGTAAATTACTGAATCACTTGATATGTTGGTCTTTTTTTCAGGCAGATGAAGTTAATCCTAAAGCTTATCCTCTGGCAGATCCAAACTTAACTCAGAAAATACTAGATTTAGTACAGAAGGCAGCCAGTTGTAAGGAGTTAAAGAAGGGTGCAAATGAAGGTTAGTAGTCAGTAATTCAACCTGAAGTTCATTTACATTATCATACCTGTTAACTCTTGTGATTTGTACATGAGGCTATAAGCTCATGTATGAAAAATTTCTCCCTCATATTATCTCACGCTTGGTAAATTTTGCAATTTTCTGTAAACTATTGCCACTATATTATTTTCATGCAGTCCAAATAGCTGATAGATTGGATATTTTGGGTATTTTTTGTTAGGTATTATACAAGTCTCACAGGCTTTTTCCTTGTGGTCAAAGAAAGTTTCATTTGATGGTAAAATTGAATGAATGACAACAATAGAGCAAATTCTGTCAAGCGTCTTAATTGTTAGCTGACTCACACAGAGGAATTACCACAATGTGAAAGTATTGACAATTTCTGGGGCAAATGAGTGACATGAAAGACATTATCACAAAGATTTGGTCTCCTCTCCAAATTTGCCAAAGCTTGTTTTGTCATTCCTGTGTGCATTGCTGATCCTGAAAGAATTTTCTCAATAGTGAAAAAGATACAGACTGAAATTAGATCAGACTTTAACAATTACACTTTGTGTGCATTTATAACAGCCAGAACTGCTGAAGTCCGCTAAACAGTCTTTTCTACCAGAGCAGCCTCTGTAATTCTTGAATAGGTCAAGGCCACTAGAATTCTACAACTCTTAGACCAAATAAGGAACATAACTGTAGACTTCACTCATGTAATGAAATGACCAATCGCTTCAGTTACTATTGTCCACCACTACAACTGGTGTGACAGTTATATTAAATCTCTTTTCAGTTTTCCAGTGATGTTTCAGTTCACAATTCCACATTTTGTGGAATAAATATTGCGTTTATATGATTTTCTATCTTTTCCATACTCACAAGTAAAATAGGTTAAATAAGATCTCACTGTAAGATTTTACTTTTAAGTAATAACCTGATAAACCAATTTCTACAAAGGTACACACTTATTTCATGTAATTAACTAAATAATATAATGTATTCAATGACCTTAGAAAGTAGAACTCCTGACCTTTTAAACATACTGTAATGTTTTGAAAATGTTGTTTAACTATAAACAAACATGTAAATATTAACTTTAAGTCCATGGACATTCATGTACATGAAATGAGGATAAAAAAGGAAATTCAGTTACTTGCTAGAATTTTAAGGTTTTAAATACTTTGTGAAGTCATCTGGTTTTTAGATAAAAGTAATATAATACATTTTCTAATATGATTCTTGTCTACATAATTTAGGGATAGGGCTATTTATTCTCTAATCACATTTGACTTTGTTTATAATGCATCACTATGTTGTTATATACTGATGTCTCCACCAGTGGGAATATGTAATTGTATGAACTTCTGTAACTCACTTCCAGTGTGTGCTAAAAGTTCAAATAATCATTTCCTAACTGCATATAGGTATGTCATTTCCAAATTATGTCACTTCATACAGAACCATTTTGAGGCTTTCAGGTTTCAGATCATCTTAATTTTTGAGATGTTGCTGATGTTTCGTCAGAATTACATTTCCATTTGTAAGACAAACTCATGATCAAACAAAGTTTTTAGGTAAAAAAATCACCAACATGTATCAATAATGTAAAATAATTATTGCTTATAGAATTAACTTCTAAAATGCAATATCCAGCAAAGAACTGTGTATTTATATTCATAGCTACAAAGACCCTGAACAGAGGAATGGCTGAGTTTATTGTTATGGCTGCTGACGCTGAGCCATTGGAGATCCTGTTACATCTACCACTTTTATGTGAAGATAAGGTAAATAAGTATAAGCTAAGAATACTTACAATAAAGGACTTGGTTTAAATTGCTACCATATAAAGAGAATAGGTATGGTGAATATGTCAAAGAGACAACCCCACCTGGATGAAAATGTGAACAAAAGGCCACCTATTGGTCTTCATTGAACGATGAGGAAACCCTCACATCACAGGTACAATGAAAGAGTTTCCCCTATGTACTCAATTAACATAAAAATAAACTAAAGGTTTTCAAAGACATGAAATTGCAGTTTACCCCAAATTACGATTTAATTTAATCAATATATTGAAATAAACACGTACAATGTAAGGGCCCAAGCTCAGGTCAGGAAAACAATGGGTTTGAAAGTTCAAATGTCAGACCATAATTAATTAACTTGATTGAAATTGTCATTTCTGTGTATGTGTAAAACACGGTGAAGACACTTCAATCTAATGAAATGCTTTATACATGTAGATTAAAATTTTTCTTAAAATTCTTGCATAAGTCAAAGTGGAAGATAATTTGAGGCTGATGACTTGCTGAAAAAAAAAATATTGACTTACAGTCTGAAAAATATGTATGCTATGTAAAATGTATACAAGTATGACTTAGTTTTATTTTTTGATGAATAGATTCTAACTTTAAATGATAACAAAATAAAAAGAAGTAGTTTATTCTTCTCTTTTATTATTTTACCTTTAAATGCCCCCTTTTCATCAGGATATAATAATGAACCTATCAATCAGTATCCATATGAACATCTTAGAATAAATATTATTCAATAGAATGTCATACAATACTGTATTCTTTATGCATGATTAGAAATCTATGGATTTTATGGCTCATAGGTCTAAGTCAAATTTTATCATTTTAGAGAATATCACACCTCCAATGCCCTAATCTACTAAATATGATTGATTTATTTGAATGCATCCAAAAAATGGAATAAAATTGTTTTTTCTTAGCAGGAAAATTTGCTGACTAAAGATTTAGTTTTGCATTTTTAAGAGCCTGTAATTTAACAGTTTCTTTTTCTTTCCAGAATGTTCCTTATGTGTTTGTAAGATCTAAGCAAGGTAAGCACAGAGTTAATCTACAATTTAAGGTCATTGATATGCTTTAGTACTAGTACAAATCTATGATATTTCTCAATATTTTTACTTTTTCGTATTTTATTTGTATTTAGTTCCTTTCTACCTTTTTAATGTGGCTGTTGTTCACTAATTCATTATCCTTATTTACTTTAATTTGAGCCACTTCATTATATTATTTTCATAAAACATAGACTGTTCAGTGAAAAAAAAAGTTTTTTGTAAGGCTGGTCAATGTTTAAATCAAACATTCTTTAATATGATTTACATGACTTTTTCCACTTTGTCAAATAGAGATGTAGGGTGACTCCAATTTCTCAACATCTTTTCCTTCCTATTGCTTTTTGTTTTGCTTCTTTCCTGGTCTTTTTTATTTTAATTTTATATTTATTCTTTTTTTGCAGCCTTAGGAAGAGCATGTGGTGTGTCCAGGCCAGTAATTTCATGTTCTGTTACAGTCAATGAAGGATCCAACTTAAGACCACAGATTCAGACCATTCAACAAGCCATTGAAAAACTTCTCATTTGAACATTTTATATGAAAGTAATACTTTTTAGCAACATTTTCTATGATGCATCTGTATATTTTGACATAAGTATAATTTGTTTTATCTTTTAAGCCAGATGAGCTTTGTTTTTGTTAAAATGTGTTCATGATCACCTGCTATTCATTAAAAAGTCCATGTCGTCAGTGCAGTTGTATTTTGTTAAATTATTTTGAAAATAACTATTTGCCTTTGATATTTGTTGCTAAGACTTCTTAAAAAAGAAGGTAGCTTAGCTCAATGTATCTCAAACATTTTGAACCTTCTTGCCCTACTCTCTAATCTAGTAATAATAGTTGATTGGGCTAGTAAAAATTTAATGATTGTTTTTATACGACTGCAAAATTGTAGTCGCATAATTGTAATGCGTCATCTGCAGACATTTGGTTTTCGTGCGATAACTTGAATAGTAATTAGTTGATCTTTATACTATTTTATAACAAGGTTTCAAACAACAAAGGAATCTTAGTATTGATTTTAGGGGTTATGTCCCCAACCATTATGGAATTATGGGCTAAAAACAAGCATTGAATTTAACTATATATCTCCAGTAAAAGCTTAAGAATGTCTTTGAAACTGTTCCACAATACTCTATACCATAATGGTCAGACAGGTATTCTTTTGGTGGTTATGACTTGAACATTTTAGAAATTAAGGGCCAGAAATATACACTTTTCTGATGTTCATACAATAACCTGTTCAGTGAATGGATCTCTTTGAAATTACAATGTATGTTGTAATTTTTTGTGGTTAAGACTTGAACCTTTTAGGAATTAGGGGTTTGAAACAAGCGTTTGTCTGATGTCTGGTCAATGACTTGAAAAGTAAAGTGAATAGATCTCATATAAATTTACCTACAAGGTAACATACCACTAAAGGAAGACTGGGATTGATTTTGGAGGTTGTGACTTGAGCCAAGAAGAAGTATTTATTTTCTGATTTCTGGATAATAACAGGAGGAAATGGGAATGGATTGCTTTGAAATTATATCACTTGGAGAATGGACCAGATGCACTGGTAGGTTCAAAACTGGAAATTTGTGTTATTTCAGCCACCACAAACCTGATTCTGAATTGATAGTTCTGTTAACTTAATTCCTACTTGCCCAGGTAAACTTATGTGAAGAACACCGACTCCTCCATATAATTGTATCTATGATACATAATGATGACAAGAAAAAACAAATCTGCACTAAAGCACACCACAATAGACGAGACCTTTAACTGAATCCGCTAGTCTCTTTTTGCAGCAACATGTACTTTCCAGACCAAAATGAATGTCTAAAGAAAATACAACCTTTTTATTAAAGCATGATAGGCATTTTTTTTATTGTTTAGCCATCACTTTATTGCCATCACTTGGTGTCCATCATTGTCTGTGGTTAACTCTTCTTTAAAAATCTCTGAAACTTGCATCCTAAGGGTATTATGTGGATTATATAGATCAAGTCTAAAATATGGGCTCTGTTGCTACTTTTAGACCATAGGGGTCACCAATTTTTAAAACAAACTACGTATGTATGAGGATATTGGAAACTGTGACTGACTATTCTTCTTCAGCTTGAAGTGCTCCAGAGAAGTCTCCATTGGGTCAAAGCTTTTGGAAAACTCTGTTTAAGTTAACTGCCCTTGAAGGGCGAAAAATGATGTTTTTGCATTTTTTTTTAAAAGATGATCCTTATGATAATTTAAGCCCTACAAAAGTCTTCATTGGGTCAAAGTTGAGGACTCATAGCTATAGTTAGATATATTGCCCTTACAAGGCGATAAATGACGTTTTTTTTGTAGTTTCCGGTCTAAAAATAGAAAGAGAAAAAACGTCCGTGCGAGACCCGACAGGTGTAGTCAAGGACGTTAAAAATCCCATTAATTAGAAAAAAAGTTGAAAGTGATGAAATGACGCTTATGTTTAGTCTTCGTGCATATGGGTCAAAGTTGTCGGACAATTCCTTGTTATAGATTATTGTCCTTGAAAGGTGAAAATGCCGCCTGAAAGCTATAAAAAGAAGATAAAACTTTTAATAGTTCGCCAATCTCATTATTGGTGTCATCCCACTTGTCCTGCATTTGTTAATTACAGGTAAAATATAGGTGAAAATTTGTAGGACAAGTGGGAGGTATATAGTTATTAATTACCTGTTAATTGCTTGTTTATCACAACAAAAGATCAAAGGGAGCTATCTATAGTCTGTTTTAAATTGTGTGAAAAGGTAGCCACATTCAAAAGGTAAAGTCTGTAAAATATATAAACAAGTCAAAAACTTTCATTTATATATTTTGCATTTTGGTTTACGTTTTGTATGGAGTTACCATTATGATGCTATTTTTTTCTTTGTAAACATGTAGGTTGCAAAAAATTACGCAAAATATATCTCAATATTTTATTTCGTACATAAATATAACAATGAAAATAACAAATGTTTACATTTGCACTACAAATATCATTTATAAGCACTAATACATCACATTGTTTTCATAAAATGTTCATTGTCACACAGAATGTTCATTATCACCTAACCAAGATGTATCAGATGAGAGGCGGCGTCAGCATACTGCACTACTGTCATCTCATTGTTGTGCAGTCTTTGTTTGAGTTGTTGCAGTCTGGTGTCTATATTGCAGTACTTTCTGCGTTTTTGTGCTGGTAGTCCTCCGGCGGCAATCTGAATGATGTTACTTCATTGACAGCTTGAATCTGTTTGATGTGTTTGATGAACGAGTAGATGTTTGGATGAGCAGTTTGTATCTGTTTCTTTATCTTTGAGTGCCATCCTTCCAAGTGATTTGTTGTTCTTGGTCCATCATGACTGGTGGTTCCAAATGTGGCTGTCTGACTCTACCCATTTTGTGGTTACATAGTCGGTAAACGGAACTGTGTCCATGTTCACATCGGCATTGTCTAGCTCGTTCAAGGCATTGAACCATACATCTTAAACACTTTCTTGCGGTACAAGTGGTAATACAGCTGCTCTGCGTACTAGTGTTGTGATGGCGTCAATGTCTCTGTATGCAATCTGTAGGCCTGTGTGTTGAGTCTTTCTCCAGATACATTGTGTAAAGTGGAAGAAACAACCTCTCAGTGTAGCACCAGGAAATACAGTCTTAGAGGCATTAATAGTTGCAGTTTCAAAATCCACCACTAGAGTTGTTGGTTGAAGCTGAAGTCCAATCTCTGTACATTTGGCTTTCACAATGTTGAAGAATCTGGTGTAAATCTGCTCACTTTTCCCAGGAAGTAGACCATAGACGAGTGGATACATCTGGCCGTTTACTGTCCCATGGATTGTATAGAGTTGTGTAAATAATGTATGACGTGTAGAAAGTTCCATCTCCATACAAGGTAGTGTTGTTTGTAAGATGCTGCAAGTTTCTGCAAAACGAAAATCCTAGGTCCATTGTTGTCATCAGCAAGTAGGAATTGTTCACCAGTTGAAGTCTGAACCCATTGGTCTTGCAAATCAAGTTCATTAATGGTTGATGGTTACTTGGGTAAGAGACGGGAACGTTGTCTGTACAGAATAGTTCTAGAAGACTGGAAAGTAGGAAGCTTTGCAACCATCTGCTCAGTGGCGTCATCCCATTCTGGTGTTCTCAACTTGGAAATTTCTTCATCATATATCTTTGGAACAGGGTCGGTCTCTTCTCTACATCTCTTTTTTATAGCATTCATTACTTTATTTGCTTGCAGCTTATATGGGTCAGATGCATAATTATGCTGAAGATTGAAGCCAATGGGAATTTTATTAAGAGTGTTTATAGTTGCTGGACAAGTTCTAACAGCACATTGCCAGTAGACTCTCTCTTCACGTCGTGATTTTATCTGGAAACGGTAGTTGTTGTAGACAAGACTTTGTCCACCCTTGGTGTTCTCTACGAATTCAACGTTTAACTGAGCATTAGCCATTTTGACTGATGAATTTTCCAATTTTCTCTATGCTTATATACATATACTGAACAGTATTCAAAGCCATGCTAATAAGATAATCATGTGAACATTACTTACTAATATGAATGAGAAAGGCCAAGCTCATTAAGAATATTAAAATAATTTTCAACTATTACCAAACTTAAGAGAATTAAACTAAAGTGATATACCAAGCTCATTATAATGACAACTTACTTGAAGATGTGCGTAATTATGATGATTATAAGATTCAATAAGTTATGATGATTAAGTGAATAAGTTAGCAACATTTTCTTTTTATTTATTTATATTTTTTAGAACTTTTGATCATATATATATAATATCTTATAACATTTTTTTTTAATTTTGAAATATATATAGCAGGTTATTATACATTATTTTTTTTGTACATTAGTTAATACAATTTTTTTTTAATTTTTGAATATCATTTTGCCTTTTTTGTTGTACTTTAGATATAGATTTATTGCCAATTAATGGAAAAGACTATAACACTACCAACACTTTATAAAAACATAATTATCTAATTAGTCAAAATAATTTTGCAGGACAAGTGGGATGTACGTTTTTTTACAAATGTAGGACAAGTGGGTATAAACCTCATTATTGATGTCATATTCACTTACTTGCATATCATTAAGTGTCAAAATTGGTTGGCAAATAAACATCTAAATATACAATTAACAATTTCGTGATTAGAATCCCAATTTTCAAAACTTTATAGCTTTGTTTTTTTAATATCCAATTTTGGTTCTGTAAAATGTTTCATTTAGATAAAACAATTCATATTTTGTATGTGAATTTATAACTTTTCTTTTAACTTGAAAAATAATTTTGAAATAATATTTATATGTAAACCTCTATTTTCATACAAAATCATTTTAATTTTTTATGCTTATATAATCTATAATCTAATTAGTGAATATTTATTTAAACATTCCATTGGCAGTGTAGGGAAGCAAAAGAATTTTTCAATTCTTTTTAAAAACGAAAATGTTATGATGATTTAAAGTTGATGCCCTATGCCACTCAATGTTTTTTTTTTTTTTTTTTTTTTTTTTTTTTGGCCAACCAAAATCAAATCACAGGTAAGTGTTGACATCAGGAGGAACTCTCCTATTGACAATTGTCTGAATTTCCTCTGACCCTGTAATCCTCTATTCATTTTGGATATTGAAAATCCGCATATAAGCATTTCCCTATGGCAACATGGAAAATCCATTTTTGAGTACTTTTTTTGCTTTAGGTGCCCTTTACTTGTGATATTTTATTGTGAAAACACTGTATTTACAAATTTAAAGCCAAAGATATCACCTTTTGCGAAAATTTAAAGATTTAGGGTTTTTGACATGTGATCAAGAAAAAGGGGGAGGCATGTCAGACATAAATTTTTAAAAATAGACCAATTTTTCAGAAAATGACTACTTTTAAAGGCTATCTCTTTATTAATATTGTTAAAAAACAAGTTGTGATTGATTTTTTTTTATTTGAAAAGTCAGAAAAAGTTCTTTGCAAATATTTAATGCATTTTAGAATATTGTCACTTTTTTGCTCGCGCAACTTGGTTACCCTATATTTAAAAATCAAATATTTAAAAAAGTACTTGTCACATTTCACTGAAACTTTGCAAATGCATTCAGTATGTGTAAAGGAAGATACTTGTATAGTTATTTATTTTTTCTAAGACAGAAAGTGACTCTTTAGGTTACAGACCACCAATTCAACCAATGAGCATTTGGAACGCACGGGGCAAAAATAGTCCTACGCAGAAATGACCCCTGTTCCTCATAGTGCTGTGAAAAAAGTTCTCATCTCATTTAAAAAATTTAAACAGTTTCGTCTGAAAGGAAAAACATTTCTGTACATTTTATAGGTGCATTTTGCTTCTTGTGATGTGAAGCCTAATCTCCATAATGATTTCTAAATATACCCCTATCTTGTGAAAACACTGGGATTTCCCATGCTATTTATAGACACTTCACTTCCGGTGATCAGTACTGCACTGCAAGTCTGCTAACCCCACATGCCATTCTGAGGATTGTGAGCTGACATATGTAGAATCATGCTGATATATTTTGTGAAATTTGCATAGAAGCCAATGGGAAGTGGAATTAGTGGTTTTTAGCCTGTAATCTGTGTTGGACTTCTCATACGTATACGCGAAAAAGCCTCTAGTTCGATTTTATTGGTACACAGTTTTAATTTGGAAAATACTGAAACTCGGTATTGATAGTACCAGTCTTGTAGTTCATAAGTTTTAGTTCTTTATGGGTAAAAAAGTGATTTTAAGTTATAATACATGGAAGCTTAAATCTTTGATACTTCTATACCCCGGTAAGATAACGGTCGGATGGACGATTTGGGAACACTGAGTTTGTTGTCGTCAGAGCCTAAAATATATCTCAAGTGCCTAGTGGTATCACAAACATGTTGAACTTGACTTGCATGTGACGTAATTATGATATACACGTGTTCTAGATAAGATTAGAAAGTGTTAACCGTCAGACCGAAGCAAAAATGGTGTTTCTAGTTTTCTTAGTACAGCTCTTGTTTCAATTTAGTAATTCTCAGACTACACCTAAACCATGCTGCGTCGGACGTCAATTTACAGCCACACTGTTTACTGTGGTCGGGTCTTACACTAAAGGAGTGCCATCCACGGCCGAGGTAATGAATGATTTATTCTTGGGCTTTGAAAGGAAGTATTTTCGTCTCCAGGAACCCAAACAGCATTCCTACGTTGGGCTATAACGTTGGTTCAACGGAGTCATTTACTTTGGGCTAACGTAGGGTACCCAATGTTGGCCCTACGATTTAAGTGCAAAGAGGGCCAACGTAGACCCAACGGAGGCAAACAATAGTCCAACGAATGCTCAATGTTGTCCCAACGTAAACCCAACCATATGGTCCCACGATTTTATTCCTTAAGATATTAGAAGAGAGTTTTATAATGCATTTCCTTGTTATAGCACAGATTGCTGATGCTATGCACTCGGCAAATTTCCCCTCAATTTATCATATAAATTCTTTACAGTAAGAATATACCAATGATAAGCTGATTGTTGTTAACAAGATTAAAACAAGAAAATCTATTGTAAAATTTCCAGATACCGCTGGACGTAGTGAAAATGTACTTCTCCGCGCTTGGTGAACAGGAGACATAGACAAAAAATTAACTCGCTTAAAGACAAAATAGCATGTCTTGGTTGGTTGTCATTATTGCCTTTTGTTGCCCGAGATAGGTGACATGCTGTGTGTTGTTTATGTTGCATGAAATGTTTTCTATTGGTTGCCTGAGGTGGGTGGTTTGGTGTTGGCTGTCTATGTTGGGTGATGGTTGCCTGAGGTGGGTGGTTTGGTGTTAGCTGTCTATGTTGGATGATGGTTGCCTGAGGTGGGTGGTTTGGTGTTAGCTGTCTATGTTGGATGATGGATGCCTGAGGTGGGTGGTTTGGTGTTAGCTGTCTATGTTGGGTGATGGATGCCTGAGGTGAGTGGTTTGGTGTTAGCTATCTATGTTGGATGATGGATGCCTGAGGTGGGTGGTTTGGTGTTAGCTGTCTATGTTGGGTGATGGATGCCTGAGGTGGGTGGTTTGGTGTTGGCTGTCTATGTTGGGTGATGGATGCATGTTGTGTATATGAGATGGGCGGCATGCTGTGGGTCGACCATGTTTGTGAACATGCTTTTCTGTGTTGGATAACATTGGTGTTTATGAGGTGTTGGATAACATTGGTGTCTATGAGGTTTTGCTTCAGCGTTGGCCATTGTATGTCTTTCCTTTCTGTGTTTGAATGCATACATCGATGTTCATAACAAATAAGTTATGTATGTGTCGAACTTTCATCGAACTGTAAATGCAGTCCCTAATGATTTTTATTACCTTTGCACATGCCTGATCGTAACATTTTGTTTCTTTAAAAGTGTTCTCTTTTGAAAATGAGTTTGATGAAAGTGTAATTAACACTCTTAAATACATATATTCTGGACCATAAGGCAGTATCGTTTGTAAAAAGAAGGAACCAGGCAGTGGGTGGTGCATGGAAAATTCTGTTACCAATAAAGTTTAATCCGCAGTAGAGGTCACTCATGTGTTCTAAACATGAATGTTGGTTGGTAATTTTTTTTTATCTAAAGTACAAATGTAGGAAGAATGAAACAAATTACATAAAAAGCACAAGAAAGTTGTAATACACTTAAATAACTCTTTGATCTGGTCATAATTTAGTTCATTTGTTAGGGAAGTGTGAACATATATATTTTAACTTATCCACTTTTGATGCAGAAAGATCCCTGTTCTCTCTTACATCACTTTTGAACCAAAAAACAAACTAAACAAGTAGGATAACATTTACTCAGTGCCGTCCATTTTATAGGATCTGCCTGGTTTCTACATTGACAGTCTTTTAATACCATTTCTGTATTTAATACAAGCATCAATCAATTGTCAAACTTTAATTTACTTTTTTATATCTAGAAAAACTTACAAGTCCAATATGATTTCGACGCAAAGATGGTTTTCTCTAATTATACAGATGGTACCACCATTCTTGAGAATTATAACACGGTACGTAGGTATATTCTAGTACCAGTACTCATGAAAATCAGACAGGAAATTAAAAGTCTCAAATTCACTCGAACTCTAATTCAGAATCAGTTACAGACCACAAAACCAGTCTTCCTTTGTCATTAGGTTGTTGCACTTATATAAAAACTCTGAAACTTTGATTTTTTCCTATATTTTCAATAAAGGCCTCACAAAGAATTATCGTCATTTTTTTATTCCCTTGGGAAATGAATGTATATGGTTTCTTCAAAATGCAGATCTTTATGCAGGATTGACTATTATATTGCATGTGAAATCTTAAAAGGCATCGTTGGTTTGATTGGTTTTTCCGCAACATAAATCACCTCCAATATTGTGCCTATTGTCAGAATTTTTTTCAGCAACGCTTGGACTGATTCCAAATGTTTTCCTGTACATTGTACTATGGAAATCATACTTGGTAGCTCGCACTTTTGAATAAGTATTCTATCCGACATGCTCTTGAACTTGATCATAACTATCCTACATAAATGGCATTTTCTCCCCAAATTGATACGTTCACTGATATTTAAACATTGTATTTCAACACGTGCAGAAGGCGGATCCAAAGGGTCAGACTCGGTGGTTAACACACCCCCTTAATTTTCGAAATTGCATGCATTTTAATTTTGTGTAATATTTGGGCATAAATGAACTACATGTATTAATAGCCTTAACACACACATATTTCCTACTTTTTTTTAATCACACTCTTTTCTGCTTTTTTTTCTGAATCGGAATAAAAATTTTATAAATTTCTAGAACTGAATGGCATGTTGCAAGGTGGGTTAGACAGCATTGTAAGTACAAGCGAAAATATGTGATACATTATTATCCCTTGAGAGAGTTTCGGAGCTTGTAATTGTATTTCTTTTTCTGCTGTTTTGAATACTACGTTGGAAGCGCCGAATACCAAAAAATATTAGTATGGCATAGTACGCAAATTTTCTCAAACAGCTATGATATAAAATACAGACATATTATCTTTTCTTTTGGATGCATTAAAAAAAGCTACATATATATTGTTCAAAGGATGGTCAATTCTGGCAGAATTGATCGAAGCAATATATTTAACACACGGAAACCCTGTCGAATCAATGCTAACAAACAACGCGTTTCGCTCGCTTTATGACGCATGTCTACTTCTTTATGATATTCATATAATGCATGTACAACTTTTTCCCCAGAGAAAGCGTTATCTAACTACCAAAACATCGTGTACAAAATTGGACTTGGATTCAAACGAACAGATGATAGGCCCCTGCATCCCAAGTAAGTGTGTTTAATTTTAACTTAATGGATAGATCTCTCGAGTTTTGTTGCACATGATGGCATATATAATCAAGATAAAAGACTTAGTTTTTTTGGCTGATCACTCGCTACATTTAAAGGAAACTGATTTTCTTTTGCAAAGACTGGTATGGAAAGGTCTAATGTTTAAGGGTTAAAAGTAAACATCCTTACATTACTTCCAAGTTTTTTTTTAATTGTTTTTGAACTAAATATGCATACTGAGCTGAGCAAGCATTAACAAAACAGTTAATAATAAAAGAGGCACGGCAACAAAAAAGAAAATCATAAATGAAAGGTGCATTTTCTTTTTAGGTGAAGCCCAATATAGAGGACGACACACGATTGGTGACGCCACTCCAATGGATGTTGACACTTGGTATCTGGAAAACACTCCTTTAGGGAACATAACACTATCCGTGACGGCCGACGACTGTACACCAGTCATCCAAGGGATAAGTGCTAATGCTAATGACAGTATGTTGTCAATTTTCTAGATAATGGACTACCATTTACGTACAATTCGACGTTTTTAGCCTCTCCACTGTTTTGTGGGGATATTTACTTTCATTTACTTGTGCTTGATTTGATTTCCCATTTATAGACGGGTTCATGTACTGTGCTCGAAAAATTTGGTTGATTACCCGTTCTTACTTACAAATATACCAAGTACATATATATGGAACGCCTAAACTGTCTGATGAGATACACATTTGTTTACGTGTTGTCAATTGTATATTACTTGCTGTGGTTTTATAATTACATGTGGTCATTTTGTATTTACGTTATGTAGGAACATCTTTACATTATGTCGTTTTGTCTTTACGTTCTGCCACTTCGTCTATACGTTCTGTCATTTCGTCTTTACGTTCTGTAATTTTGTCTTTACGTTCTGTCGTTTTATGATTAGGTTATGTCAACATATATTTACGTAATGTGGATTTATCTTTACGTGCAGTGGTTTTCTTACAACGTGAGGTCGTTTCATCTTTACGTTATGTCGATCTGTAAATACTTTATATACATTTTCTTTTCTTTACATGCAGTGATTTCTTCTTTACGTGATGTGGACAAAAATTCCATGATGACGTGTGACCCCTGAACTTTTCGATCGTGTAAACTCCAAATCAGTCCGTAAAAGGCAAAATAGACGTCACAACGCCGATTAGAAAAAAATGCTGAACGAAATACCATTGGGTAGTCTATCCAGTCACCCTAGAGTATTTATTCTATAGTAAAAAATAGCTTATTTGTTCAATATTATCACAATTGATACACCTGGGACTCTGTTGATGACTTGTGGCGATTTTCGTAGTCAGAATATATTTTTTTAATTCCAAAAACATGGGAATTTCGACTCCCGCGAAAATTTGGGTAAATTCGACTCTACAAGTTATTGCGTGACTAAATTTAATTTTCTACATTAACAAACCACCAAAACTAATTTTCAAGAAAGAATTTTAAAAAAATGTTAAAAATATTACCCCTACCCCTAGAAAACTGGTCTCAGTATCAAACATCATTCTCATTCACAGCCTACCGACACTGTGAAACTCATATTTTAGGTATTCATTATTAAAATAATGGTTTACTCAGCATATCTGATCAATTCAGGCGTTTGAATTTCTTTATAGGATTGCATTTACTATAAAATCAAGAAAAGGGGAATTTACAGAATTTCTTTATCACCCGTTATTATCTTTCTTCAGAATACCGTAGTTTAAACAAGTGTTTGTGTGATACAGTAGATTTGAATAGTGATTTGAATTTAGTTATTTCGGACACTGTCAGTCTCTCCTTTTCATTTCTTAATTTCACATTCATGTATCATTTTTTTATATTTTCAGTTATCTCACAGACGACAAGTTTTGTACGTGATGTTGTGTATGGTTCTATAGAGACTTCACTGTTCCAGGAGCCCCATCCTTGTAACTAGCTCAGCGGAAGAATTCTAAATAAAATACGGTCTTTATATATTAAGTTTTCTAATAAGCGTTATAAAAGTTGGTTGCAAGCACGTATGTATGGACAGCAGACAGATACTTACTGCAACAATGTCGAACATAAAACTAATATTTGCGGCTTGAACTCTAGAGAAAATCATACAAAATTGCTAGAGGAATGGCTGAAAGATTAATCAGGGGAACCAAAATTCTAGCGGAAATCAAAAGTGTAATCCAGGGAAAAAGATCAGGCATGGAAAACAGACACACACAACAAAGACCTCAAAATATCAAAACAATACATACAAAGACGAAAGAGGAAAGGAAAATTATGACACGTTGAACAAATAGGTTTTCATGGTGCAGATGGATACACCGTAACGATCCACAAGTTCATGATGACGACCATACAACTTCTGTAGTGATGACTTCAATCTTGTAGCAACATAACCCTGCATGTTCCAAAACATAATTGTAAGAAGTATAGCGCGATACAAAAAGTCTGCTTAGTTACGGCAAGCTCTGGCATAACGTATGAGTTGTGAAGGTATAGGTCAGTAAGTAGAGGAGCACAATTTGTACCCATTGAAATGCCGCTGTTTTTTTTTTTTTTTTTTTTGTTTTTTTTTTTTATTTTTCTTTCTTTATGAAAAACCCGTCCACCATACTGGAGCGTTTTGAAAACATCTTCGGAATATTATTTGGAATCATTTTTTACTAAGTATGAGGAATCTCTACCAAGAACTACATATTTGTGTCTATAGGTGTACCGTCTTTTTTGGAGTAACAACGATGTATAATGTTTTTGCGTAGCTAGGGATTTTAACTATGAGGAATGGAAGTATAAAGAGTTGAAAAATCATAGGTTTTAATGCTATTGTATTCTAATAATAATCTTGAGTTGAGGGTTTCCAGAAGATCCTTCGTATTTTTCAGGATCCACATTATCGATTTAATACCACTACGTGAGTAACAAGTATCGTTGTAGGACTGGGGACCCTCTTTGACAGCTGTGAATATATACGTTTTAAGTTTTGAAAGAGGTATGGTGGTACATTTTGCAGATCCAACTATGTAGCGTTGTTTGTATGGATACTTGTGGAATTTAGGAATCCAATACAAACTGTAGATCACGATCATCGCGCATTTGATAGAGAGACCAAAAGAGGATAGCAGAGATTTATAGTTTTTCACTATCTCTTCTGTGGAGAGTGTTGCGGCAGTGTCATGCAGTATTTAAAGAACAAAATTAACGTTTTCGGCGGCTTGTATTTTATTTGTACAAGTAGATTTTATTTTAACACATTCAATTTTGTGTGTATTAAAAGGAACTATGTAATTCTTACATAATACCCATTTGTGTCTGTTGCGGGGGTGAATAAACTGACACTTCCAAAGAATGAAGAATGCGTACATTTAAATTTTATTGGTCAAGATGACAGGATGACATCCCTGAAATATACATTTAACCATTTAAAAATATCACAATAAAACAAAGTAAATACGGTAACTCTATATATTTACAGTCACATTTAATAAAAAATATTAAAGCATATGTAAATCTAAATATTCACCATTCACTCAATGTATTTAATATTATCAAAAAATGTAAATTTATAAAACTTCTTTTTATAATTATAGAAATTTATGACATATGCAACAAATACATTAGTCCTTTCGATGACATGGAAAATATGACATCCAAAACATAAATATTTCAAAAACAACAACACATAACATAAAACTTACCCCATATGTGGTACAAGGGTACTGGTTGTAGTTAATGAAAACTTTCGCATGGACAAACAGATTGTAAAACAAAATATCTATTTATAACGTATGATCGGCAGTTCACAATTACCGATAATTTACATTTAAATGAACAAATCGATATTCATGTCATTGACTACACTAGCGTAACTTGTGAATATAAAAAATGAATGATTGCTTAATATTTGTACGAATATGATAAGTGAAATAATAAAATAGAATCCTATTATATTTTAATCTCATTCGTACTTTCTCGTACAAAAAAAAATACTCACATACGCACACTTTCATAAATCAATAAAATGTGAAATAAATTATTAAAGAAACACAAATATTAGTAACTAACCTCAGTAAGTATGAACATGCATTCCAAATGAATGAAAATGAAATCCGACAAAACGTGTATTTTTTTCCAAATAACTGAGATTACAAAAGAACGTCTACCATACATTTCAACTAATAATCCAATACCCGGGAAAATTTATAATAAAAAAAAATCAAGAACCAATAAAAACAAGAGAACAGACAACGTGACAGATATAGCAAATAAATGAGAACTGAGCTGGATAAATGATAGATTACCCTAATACTCAGAAAAGAAAGAGTCGGAAAAGAAAACGATTGTGAACTCAACATAATTAATTTTCTCTGAAATAAATATAATTAATTCATAAGTTGAGCCTATCACATGTCAATTAGAGTTATTGTGAAATTTTGAGAGCAGTTAATCCCCTTTTCCTATCCATGTTTGTTGATATTTGAACATATATGTAATTCACTGCATTTTATAATCCTTTAAGTTGGCATGGTTGGCATGGTTACATATCTGTCAGAACAGAGGTTGTTCTACAAATTGTTGTAAAGGACAGTTCGGAAAGCCGATAGCTAAGGTACGGACGTCATATTGTACTTGGCAGACTTTCAATAGGAATATTTCCTTTGGTTTTGTATGGAAAGCCATAGGTATTTGTGAACTTGAATTATAATATTGTATGCTATTTTACTGAAATTCGGACTACCTATAATGACATTTTGTGGATACCACATTGTAGTATGTTTTGAAACCTTTGCAGTGTATTATATTCAATAGAACATTTAACTTATGATTGTGTTTTTTGTTTAAAACCTCTACTGCTATTTCCCCCGTAGTTCTAAATTGCGTTAGCAGTATAATAGGTCTTATTATTACTAATATTATCTACGTCTACCTCTGATAATGAATACTGGATGTAATACGTTTTGAAGACAAAAACAATATTGTTTTGGGCTTTGTCTGTTGGTACGACAACATACTAGTATTTGTCATGTATAATAGACAATGTTTTTGCTACATCGGGGTCTTTGAAAACTGCAATTTAGCATTGACACTCATCGACCTACGGAAAACATTCTTACTGTTCTCGAGGAAGTTGTATAGACATAAAAATGTATATGGAAAACAATCCTTTACAAACAAATTAATAATACTATAGTAAGAATATACCATGTTAAATTATGTTTCAGGAGGTGGGTTCAGGTTTACAAGTCAAGAAAAATAGCCACCGGGTTGAGCGATACACGACAATTTTGTGAAAATCAAGAACATAACATTATATTCTGAATATAAAGTTTTCCATCGGAGTCAAGAAAAGGAGACGGAAGCAATTTAAAGCGAAGCAAAACTAAACTAAAAACAATAAATAAAGGGTAATTACAAAATTACCGAACTGATCAAATCTAGGCACTAGTCAAAAGCAATGGTCTAAAAGGAAAGTTCATCTAACAAATGGCAATATCTTGTGATGTCAAGGTCGCAGTAGTTTTACTTTCGGTCAGAAATATAGAGCTTGAATGTGCTAATATATGGAACGCCCCAGTTGCCTTAATATGTGTACTTATTTCGATATATATACACATACTTTTTCTCTCTATATATACGTACATACTTGTCTATATATGCACATATTTTTTTCTCTATATGCACATACTTTTTCTATATATGCATACACTTGTCTAAATATGCACATATTTTTTCTCTATATATAGTTTTCTATATATGAACATAGTTCTCCATGTGTATATTTTTACCTGATTTTCTTGGTAGTTCTTCATATGTATACTTATATTCAATATGAGAATGGCCATGCATATACTTTACTATTTCCGGATTGAAGGAATCCTGAGTAAAAGTAAACATAAAACAAGGCATAGCCTCTGATGCTGACTGTGTCGAAGAAACCGAAGTACCGAAATTTGATATTGATAAATTAACATTAGACAATTTGTTAGATTGTGGCTTCCAAATATCTGAAACAGAAAAAAAACTTGTAGTATCGGCGCGCACAATACATTGTCCCACTTTGGATTGTCAAAGCTAAAGTTTTCCGAAATAGACGATGTTGTTCTGGAAAGAGTTGTTTCGGAAACCATTAAAGATTTCCTTATGTGTGGCGTAAGTATACACATGAAGAACTATGTGCATATATAGAAAAACTATAGAGAAAAAATATGTGCATTTATAGACAAGTATGTGCATACAGATTAGAAAAATAGTATGTGCATATATAGAAAAAGTATGTGCATATATAGAAAAAGTATGTGCATATAGAAAAAAGTAAGTGCATATATAGACAAGTATGTGCATATATAGAAAAAGTATGTGCATACAGAAAAAAGTAAGTGCATGTATAGACAAGTATGTGCATATATAGAAAAAGTATGTGTATATATAGAAAAAGTGCATATAGAAAAAAATTATGTGCATATATAGAAAAATATGTGCATATATAGAAAAGTATGTGCATATATAGAAAAAAATATGTGCATATATAGAAAAGTATTTGCATATATAGAAATAAGTACACATACTGATACCTTAGTTAAGAGGTTGAAATTCCGTTCCTCCATTAGGATGGCACCAAGGCAGAAAATAGCTTGCCAGGCAATCTCTAGCACTGCTGGAGTAATACTTGAGTGTGTTTGTTTATTAGATTCATATTGCAGCTAGAGCAGCAAATTGAGTTCGATTTTATTCGTAAATATGAGTTGAAGCGAGGTACCCCAAACCTGCCTGGGATCACCCTTTTCGTGTTGTATACTATAGTCGATATGCATATTTGATAGTTGGGGCAAGCCCCCGTGACTCGATCGAACAACTTGTGTTCTGTAGTTTCGGTGATTTCAACTAACTTTTTTTTTATCACGAACCAGAATTAATTTGAAACTGTTCATTATCGTAAGGTTGGTACTTATAAGATGAAAGGCTCTTACGTTCACAAATATATGAAATGGGAACTTAATTTACTACTCCTTTTCTTGAAAGTGTTTGAGAGGTAGCTTGAACCTATACACTATCCGTGTAAACACTATTCTACTACTTCAAAAAAAAAAATAAATAAAAATAATGGGAGAATCATGTACAGTATTGTGAAACCTATAAGCTTTCCTGGAAAAAAATCCTTGTTAAACCAGGGACTTTATATTCGGCAATCCCTTTTAAAACCTATATTTTTGTTTGACATCCAAACATATTCCAATTTATTATTAACTTACGGTTCAGACTTTGTAATCATGGACCAAAAATAAAGAATTATGGAGATTTCACGCATTGCACTTGAGTGCAAGGCAAAAAAGGAAAATAAATGGATCGAGACGAATCCGATGACCCGTACGCGTCCCCTATGATGTGTTAAGTACGATCCCCCGTCGAGATCGAGCCTGCCGGCATTTTCGTCGGGCTTATCCTAGTCGAATAATTACATCTCAATCAAATACCATAGACCTGTACTAACTGAAGTATGTTTCACAGACATTCCTCAAACGAATCCCCGACTTCAATTAATAGACATGTAGTACAGGCCTATGCTTTTATGTTGAGATAAATTTTACATATTTTTTACACATTCTGTGTGAGTTTTACGGTCTTGACTATCCTTATAGATCTCGCACAACCGCAATCACTGAGATCCTGTTAGTATGTCTTTTAGTAGATGGAGGTAGCGAAGCCCTGCCTTCGGGATAGCTGACAAAAGAACTGTCAAAGCATGTTTTACTAGCGGCTGGCCGCCTAGTCCCCGACTCCTCGCGGTCTCAGAGCGTTTCACCAATCTAAGCATTTGAGAGTAAGCCAATGTGTAGAGTGTTTCATAAACCTTTTCAATCACCGTTAATATAATATGATTGCTCCATCGCAAAGAGCAGTGAAATGAGTATATATATAATTGAAACGAAAAAGGTATGGGACGAATTGTAGGTTGAGGTGAAAATATCACATTATTATATCCTGTTTCATACCCCAGCATTTTCATTCCTCTCAAACCATGGACTCGCGAGACACGTCTACGATTTGTGTTTTTGATGTCGATGGAACATTGACAATGCCAAGACAGGTATAAGTAGCTTCTTTTATCTTTAATTCAACTATTTAATGGTTCAAACACCATATCGTAGATGAGAGATCGATGCATAGCACCCGTACCATTTTATCATGTTGCATCATACATGTATCATTACTAAATTACATCCTGTTGCCACGTACATATTTGTCAATATTTTAATAATTACTAAATTGTTTTAGAATTAAAATATGAGGAAGGCATTGCAAGTGCAAACAAGTCTGAAGTTCGAAGTATTATGTTCCCTTTTCAATAAATTAGACTTCATGTTTTTATAATTTTGCCAAGTTCATATAGCAAAGGACATTCCAGATATTTGCAAAATTGTTGTTTCAAAATTTGATGTTAATTGCATTGTTTTATCTAATTCCTTTCAATCAGAAGTAGCTTGTTTGAAAATTGTCTACCTGCATTTATACTATTTTCTGATTCTTCAACCTCAGGCTCAGGTTTGTAGATAAGCAGAAAAATAATCACACTTCGTCCCCCCAATATTTCAAGTGGAGTGTCCTAGCTGTATACCACTTTACCAGTCAATTTGAGTGGTTCTTTATACATGTATCCAAATGTGCATGCATGATGTGGTCCAAGCTGCAGCCAAAAATGTCAGTGCAAAAATGTATGGAATCCTATGGATCCAGTAATTAAAGAGCTGTGGCCAAATAAGCATTCATATCACACCTAAAACAAAATAATGTTATTTGTCTTTTATCAACTTACCATATCCAGTAAAATTAGCACTACTCCAATAACATTTGTTCATATCTATAACTCTATCTTTGAAAAGATATTGAATATCAATGTTGATTGTTTCAAATCTAAATTCAGGATTATGAATTTATTATAAATTAAATTGTAAAAGAAAATTATTTTCCTACATACCTACATAACTACAGTGAACATTATGAGTCAGGATGTAGGGAAAAAAAACATAATTTTAATTTATGCCTCCTTGCTAAAACTCACGGTGTTGTGACTTGTCTTCTGTCAGAATTGTATTGTCTAGCTGCAACTGTCTCTCATTGCCTTTCTCTTGTTTCTCTTAAAAAAACAACTGAAATCAAAACATTCTTCTTGTAGCAACTAAGTTTTTTTTTTCTCGAACAGGTGGTTTGTTTAGCAGGCACATACATTATACCTTAATTCAAAATCTGATGGACATGAACCTTGATGAAAGCACTCACTATGCCTTGTGCTATTGTTCTATTCATACAGCATTATTGAGCTTGGAAATGCATTGTACATGTTGATTGCTAACCATCAGTGCAAGACCTGCAAAAGTGATCAAGGATGCTGATAATCTCATAGTAGATCACACTTGATTTAAATAAAGAATAACACCACATTAATTTTTAAGTTATAACCGCTTGTTAAAAGTCTGTTGGTTGCTGCTAAAAACCAAATCTGAAGTTTGATGTTAAATTAAATATGATCCAGAACATGACCACACCTGATTTTAACCCCTGCAGTTTCCAAGCAATCCTATAACCGAGGATGCAAACTTCTAAATGTCCTTAATGTACATGTACAACATGTAAGTCTGTGAGTTCTAGGCTTTTGATCCAACCATGTTGTAGGAATTTTGATTTTAAACTGTACATTTAGGTACAATGTTAAATTTTATAGTTTTATGAGCATATTCAATCTGTGTCAAAATTTGAATGAAAATGAAAAAAAAAAATATTAAAAGTTGTTTATATTTCAGAAAATAACACCTGAAATGAAAGCATTTTTACAAAAGCTAAAACAAAAGGTTCCTGTCGCATTAGTAGGAGGTTCTGATTTAGTCAAGATAGCTGAACAGATGGGCGATAGTGAAGAAAGTCATGGTAGGTATTGTGAAACCTGTCTTAACCCAGCCCTGAATAATCTGAAAAACTGTCTTAACCTGACACTTTTGAAAGTTCCTTTATATAATTTTAAATGTATGTTGACCCTTAGTAAACCAAACACATTTCTGAACTGAACCAATTTTAATGTTGAAAAAGTGTTTGGTATAGACAGGTTTCACTGTATACATATTTTATTCTTTTTGCCCAATTGGCAAGTACCTTTTCATGAGTGTCAGGTTGACAGAAGTAATTTTAAAAGTTTTAGATGAATAAAACTGTATTTTATAGTCATTAAAACATGAGATAGGTAATTATCTCTTGTCACATTTTTGTCTGTAATAAGCACTAGCCAAATGCAATTTTCAGTTTTCTTTGTTACCAAATTCAAATTCAAGGCTGGACCATAGGCAATGTCACATTATATTATGTTGAGTCCAATGATAACTTTAATATTTTTGTATGCAATCAAGTTAACTTCTGTCTAAATGTCTACTAAATGTCTAGAACAAATTAAAACCATTTAACCAGGCCTGTATTAAGGGTGGTTAAGAGTTATGACACTGCCCTCCTTAGAAGCAAAAGAGCATTAAAATGGTTGAAAAATCTTAAAAACGGTTAAACATTGTTTTAGTTGAGAAAATTTTGTATGAATAATCCCACCTTCACAATAGCAACAATGTTTGGCTAGGGGTAACCATAAATAGATAAAATATTTCAGCCTCATTAACTTATTTACCATTTTAAAATGTTCATTCATCTTAATATTGTTTTCAAATTGACTTTCAGTCTCCAAAGATTTTGACTATCTGTTTGCTGAAAATGGTCTTGTAGCATTCCATAATGGTAAACAAGTAGGCCAAGAGGTAAGATTTTATATATATCATCTTGTAGCATACCATAATGGTAAACAAGTACATGTAGGACAAGAGGTAAGATTTTTATATGTATCATCTTGTAGCATTCCATAATGGTAAACAAGTACATATAGGTCAAGAGGTAAGATTTTTATATGTATCATCTTGTAGCATTCCATAATGGTAAACAAGTAGGTCAAGAGGCAAGATTTTTATATATATCATCTTGTAGCATTCAATAATAGTAAACAAGTAGGTCAAGAGGTAAGTTTTCTATATATATCATCTTGTAGCATTCCATAATGGTAAACAAGCAGGTCAAGAGGTAAGTTTTCTATGTATATCGTCTTGTACCATTGAAGACGGGGAAACAATATCTAATGAAGAATATAATGTAAATAAAGTTTTACAAATTTTTCTTCATGATAAGTATATTTGAATTTAAGTGCTAATGTACCCTGTCTACTTAAAACTATCCCCTTTGATTTGTTTTGCTAACAAAAAAGTATCATATCTACTTACTGGGTATTGGCAAATAAGTCATAACAAGATGCTTTCATATTGACAGCAAACAGAATTTTTCCACATGATTCTGTAAAGTACTTTTTAAGTTATCAAGTTATTAAGTCCCATTTTTAGCAGTAAAAAGGTGCCATAACTCATGTTGAAAAAGGCTGATTTAGTAACAGCACAGAAAGTTTTGGCAGATGTCTGTCAATTTTGGTTTTTCACATAGCAAAACATGGACTCACTCGTTTGTGAATATGGGGGACATGGGAGGACTTATTCCTTATTCGTTACCCCTTCTATACCATTGAATGGCATTAAATGAAACTTTCACAGAATCTTTATTACATGTTCCCATTGTTTACCTCTTATTTTAGATTTGGTTTCAAATAGGCAAATAAATTTGGGGATTTCACATAGCAAAATATGGACTTTGTCATTTGTGTATATGGGGACATGGAGAATCCATTCCTTATTCGTTACCTCTCCTATACTACTGAATGGAATTAAATGAAACTTTCACAGAAACCTTATTTTGTGTTCCCATCATGCACCACTTCTTTTATATTTCGATCCAAATTAACAAATTAATTTGGAGGTTTTATTTAGCAGAACATGGATTTGAATGGAATTGAACGAAAATTTCATTGAATCTTTATTACATGTACATATTCTCATTGTGCAGCTCCTATTTCAGATTTTGATCAAAATCAATGTCCAGCAGGAGGTCAAAGGCAGCATGTTAACAAATGGGAGAGTAGGGGGTATTAAGTTAGTGGGTTTCTAGTTTAAGAGATACTTGTTCTAGTCATTGTCTCTTTACTTTTAGAAAGAACCTGTCATTACTCAAGTCGGTAAAAGCAGGTCTAGTTTTATGTGTACCCTTTTGTATACCTGTGATGGTTATTTTCATTTGTATGTACAGTGTATTTTTATTTATTGCAGAACTTGTTGCATTGTAAAGGAGAAGAGTGTTTACAGAAAGTTATTAATTTTGCTTTGAAGTACATGTCTGAATTGACATTGCCAGCTAAAAGGTAAATAAATACATTTTAAAAAGTTGGTCATGATATTTTATAAATACACTTAACATACTATGTTTTGTTGGCCTTACAGTCTGTGACGTTCATGAGTGTTCCTGCTTCTGTCTTGTAGGTGACATTGTCATTCCTTGAAAGACCACACCTAACTTAACTTGTCAGTGATCAAATTTAAGGGGAAATACTTATGAAATGAAAGTCATAATTCCAATTAGCAAGTAGAATTTACTTCTTGAATTCTATATGTATTATAATTTTAGTTCAGATGTAAATTACATGAAAGAAATTTACATTTGGCAAGTAAAAATGTTCAATACTTGCTTAATTTAGCTAGTGAAAAAGACTTAAATTAAACCCCTACTCATAGATGTACCTTATTCTTTTTTCAGAGGTACATTTGTAGAATTTAGATCAAGTATGTTAAATCTATGTCCTGTTGGAAGAAGTTGTTCACAAAAAGATAGAGAAGAATTTGCAGCATATGACAAAGTATGTAGTTAGTTTAAAAGGGGAGACAACCATAGTACTTACAGCAGAACAATGCAAATTATCTTTCTAAGTAATTGAAGCAATTATCAAATGTGTCTCTGAAAATAATGTAATATAATACCAAATAGTCCTGTGTAAAGTACAGGTAAAATGTCAAACATTGGCCAAGAACTATGTCTGTTTGAAAATTAGTTTCAGATGTTCTCATATTATATAAACATCTGAATCTAATTTTTGGACAGAAAAACCTTTTTTAACATATCATGCCAGTGTATTGATATTTTCTATGTACAAAGTATTAATGTAGGATTTGATTGTTCATAGATATTTATGTTAGATCCAAACAGCAAAACAATCAACAGGGGTTCATTTTTACTTTTGAGAGTGGAACGTCTTGGGTTTTCTTCCATTTTTCAAATCAATATGTCACTTGAGGTAAGACCAAAAGTCTTTAAAAAATTGTCAACAAAAGTGTTGAAGTTCAAGGACTTCTTGGACAAATTAAATTATTTATGTGTGCTTCAACTGGTTTGTTTTTATTTGTGTATTTAAAAAAAATCAAATATAATTGCCTGTGGTTGGTCAGGCATTCAAATTAGTGATGGTCCAAACTTAAGGGTTTTGAACTTCAACAATATTTGACCTAGGACATTTGACAGATTATATTATATTAGAAAAATTCCTAAAATATTGATTATGTAGGAGTTCTAAATAAAACATCTCCTTACTTTACTCAATGAAAAGTGATTTTTTTTTTATTCCAGGAGCATAATATAAGACAGAAGTTTGTAGAGGAACTTTACTCAAATTTCCCAGATGCAGGTTTAAAATTTGCCATTGGAGGACAGATTAGTATCGATGTATTTCCTATTGGCTGGGACAAAACGTTCTGCCTCAAATTTATAGAACAGGGAGGATATAAAAACATCCACTTCTTTGGAGACAAAACTGCCCCTGTAAGTCATTAAAACATTCACTTCTTCGGAGACAAAACTGCCCCAGTAAGTCATTGATTTATGTTTTATAAATTTCTATGGTTGAATAGTGAATAAGGTTTATCTGTTGTACGTATGTTTGTACCAAGTGATATCTGTTATGAGATACAATGTATTTCATATCTGTTTATTTATGTCAGAAAAAAACTAAGATACTTTTTATTTGTAACTTTTAAACAAGGTAAGACAAAATAAGGTCAGTTCATTTACATGGGCTTATTATCCTGAGTAAGATTAATAAAAATCACCAAAATTTGATTATTTTTTTTAATTTGCATACTTGTATAGTATATACTGTACCATAAGCTCATGTGAAAGAGTCTTTTTCTTAATATTTCCATTAAACTAGTATTTAGTTTGAATATTTCTATTAAACTAGTATTTTACTTTTAATGGTTTTTATTGCCTCAGAGTTTTTAACCACACTAAAAGGATGTTGTCTATATAATATATTGTGAAATTTTGTTTGCAGGGTGGTAACGATCATGAAATATTTGCTGACGAGAGGACAATTGGTCATACAGTCACTTCACCAGAGGACACAATGAAGCAATTGACAGAATTATTTTTTAAGGAATAGTTACTCCTTACATTTTTGATATATCAAGGGGGAGACCGTCAAACTGCTATCCAAATGCTGTTGCAAAATTTGCCAGTATGTTCCACTTTAAGGTCTGCCTTTGTTACAAATCACATTAGAGTTCATTGCATGGAAATTCAAAAATAATTGCATGTTTTCAAGTCTCAGAATTGTAATCAGAGCACATTATTGATGCCAAATTTATCAGATGATTTCAAAAGAATTCCATTTTTAACAGTATGAAGAAATGCAATGAATTTTGTATTTATAACATAGAGAACACAAGTTAATTTACATAATGCTTCTGGGTTGATTTATAATTATGATATATTTATTTGTGGGTATTTTTTTCCACTTTTTTGTGGTATTTATTTTTATAATAAAAACATGGACAATCTAAATGTATTTCTTTTTCATTTTCAAATTTCAAACCCTGCTACACAAAGTGGTTAGTTATTATGTCATACCCATTGAAAAGTTGTGACTGTCCCTTCCCTGATGGTTCCCAGATGGTAACTTAAGAAGATATTGATGGATTCTTTTTCATACTTTGAATGGTGACAAAGTTCAAATTTCAGTTTGATTCAATTACGAACACAAAGGTTATGGCCATTTTAAATTGTTTCTACCCCCCCCCCCCCAAAAAAAAAAAAAAAAAAAAAATGCAGCATGGTTGGGTATCATTTAATACCCTATTTTTTCTCTGGTAATAGGTTGGATTTAAAAAATCCTGCATTTTATCCACATCTATATGTATGTTTCTAAAAACTTCTCTTGGAAGGGGGAGATTCACTGGACACAAAAATTAACATGCTTTCGAGAAGATATATGCAGCATCTAAGTTCTACAACAGACAAGCAAACTCATCAATGAATCCAAGTGTTAGCAACATACATGAAGAGGACAAAGGTGACTCGCTGAACGTCTTACATTCATTTGTGCAAGTTTGAATTTATGAATGAATTGAGATGTAATGATATGCAATCTGTATTTTTAATGTAGAGTAGTGATGCCACAAATTACCATTTTTATACAGAATGTTTAAACAACCACAAACAAATTATCGTCATATATTAGTATGGCGCTGTCGCTGGCGTCGTCCGAAGATACTTGGTTTTCGTGTGATAACTCGAGTATTAGTCAGTTGTTCATTGTTTTTTTGCAAAGTTTCAAACCAGAAAACGAAGATTGGTATTGATTTTGGGGGTTATAGCCCCAACTGTTTAAGAATTAGGGGACAAAAGGGGCCAAAAAGCAGAATGTTGTATACAAATGAGTTGTTATGTTCACTATGAACTGTAAGATCTTATGTTTAAGTGTTACAAAAACTAATATTGTGACCACACTTGCCCCAAGTGAACCGAGTTCAATTGGCTGCAGTGGTTGATTTTTACGCAAGTCCCTGCCTGCGTTTTTCAACCAGATTTCAGATATCTCCTATGGTTTTTGAGTTAAAAGGGGTCAAGGGGCCACCCCCAAAAGAATGATTATATTTATTTACGATCAGAAAATGTTTAATCGAACTACAGATTTCGTGCTATGTTGTGTCCAAACCAGTTGTTGTGTCAATAATAAACCTTAAATTCCTATGTTTAAGTGTGTCAAAAACTATTGTCGGTCCACACTTGCCCATTTTTGATAGTTTAGTAGTGTAGTAGGGTTGGGGCACTAGGCCAAACAAAAATCAACTGCTCACTACATGTATAACTACATTTATTGGTTCGAGCACTTCCCGTCAACTTCGGACATACAGGAAAGGAAAAACACCCTTGTAAGTTTGTACAAAGGCTTTTCGTATGTCTGGAATAAACAAGTATCAAACAGTCATACCTAGGAATAAATATTGAATGAGTATGCGAAATTCTACAATTCACCCTGTAACATTAGCACATCTGATCAGCTCGACTTTTGAATTCACTCTGACAAGATTCCCGCTGAATAATTTCAATCTGAACTCAAACCAGTAAAATTCAATACCTAAAACACCTGACCAATTTCACACCTGAGCGAACCTGAAATACCTGAACTACCTGAATCTACTCCCACTACAAATACACCTTAAATAGGACACTACAATACAAATATAATCTGTACTGAAATATAAAATAATTAACACAATGAAAATGCACAAGTAAAGCTATAAATATACATACATACCAAAAATACCACCTTACCATACATTCCCCCCCCCCCCCAGCTGCAAAAATGACGTCCCGTCATTACAGATAGTGTGGATGGATGATGTCTAATACAGAAAGAGCTGCTTCTCTGGTTAAGCAAGTCTCTCTAAACGGAGGTGTCTGTACTAAAGGTGTCAGATATTCAGCTTTCTGTCGCCACTCAGGTAAACTAGACGGTACAGCTGCCATGCTGGTTTCAAACTGTCCAGATCGAAGCCAGGCTGGTTGTCTTCGCATCCTACCAGACCGTCTGACATGCATTGGTGATGTCTGTTCTGACTCCTGAGACATGTCATTATGGACAGAGTGACCATCAATGATATCCTCAATATCATCGGAAGCGCTTCTCTGTGACTCCTCAGATTGGGCGTCCCCAATCGAGCTGGCAGTGCCAACTGGTACATCCATGTTAACAGCAGGTGTCTCAGCAAGAGTTGATTCGCTGTCTACTGTCCACACGGACCCAACATCGGACTCCTCAGTTACTGTGGATTCTGATGCATCAACTGATTCGTCTTCTTTTGACTTTGCTGTCTTTAATCTAGTTCTTGGGCGTGGCACTGGCTTTGGCTATTCTGCAAGCTTACCCTGGTCTCTGACCCATAGGAAGTAACAAGTTTCGGTGAAGCTTCTTGATGTTTCCCTTTCCATCCTGTCAGGTGACAGCAAAGACTGGCACCTCTGGATTTAGCTGGTCTACAATAACATAAGGTGTATCTTCCCACTTGTCTGCCAACTTGTGTCTTCACCAGAACTCTATCACCCTTCTGGATGGCGGCACCTCCAATGCGGACATCATATCATTCTTTCTGGGTTGCCTGTGCCTTTCTGGATGACTCCGCTGCTAGCTGATAAGCATGGGCTAATCTGTCACGTAGATCCTGTACATAATTTGTCATCGGCATATTCTTGTCCTTGTGTAGACCAAAAGCAAGATCCAGTGGAAGGCGAGGATATCGTCCAATCATAACAAAATATGGTGCAGCTCCTGTGGACTCTTGACGAGTACAGTTATAGGCCTGGACCATGGGTGCAATGTATTCCTTCCAGTTGGACTTCTGATGCGGCTCAAGGGTAACAAGCATATTCATCAAGGTCCTGTTGAATCGCTCCGGCATTCCATTACCCATAGGATGGTATGGTGTTGTTCTCGACTTCTTCATTCCAAGTAAAACAGATAGTTCCTGAATAACTTCGCTCTCAAAATTCCGTCCTTGATCAGAATAAAGTTTCCTCGGAATGCCATAATGGACTATGAATTGGTAGAAGAGTGCCTTTGCAGTGGTTCTTGCTGTTACATTCTTAGTTTGAATCGCTTTAGCATAACTGGTAAATTGGTCCGTGATAATGAGGACGTGCTCATATCCACTCTTGGAACGCTCCAACTTCAAGAAATCAATACAGACAAGCTCAAGTGGGAAACTGGATTCGACGCTGACTAAAGGTGCTCTCTGACTGTCGCTTGATACATCTTTTGTCAACATCTGTTATACATCTGTGATACATCTGTTGTCAACTGCACTATCCATCCCTGCCCAGTAGAATCTGTCTTTGAGTAAAGATAGGGTCCTATCTTTACCTGGATTGCCCATGTCATTATGAAGTGACTGGAGAACAGTGTCTACATGTGCGGAAGGCAAAACCAGCTGTGTCTTGCGGTCATTGTTGATAATTACCTGTCAGTACAATACACCATCTTCCAGAATCAGACGATGGAAATGCTTCAATAATGGAGTCCAACTTCAGCTGTTGTAGGTTTCTTCCCATCTCTGACATGTTGTACGAATGGCTGTATAACTGGATCCATGGCTTGTAGAACCGTGCAAGCAAATCTTCTTTCTTTTCAACATCTCCATAAATGCTGTCTAACTTGTGGATAATATCTGGAACGGAAGCATTTGGACCATGGTGCATCGCTATGACTCCTGCGTCTCCTTTCAATGATCTCCTGACGGTGTAGTTTGTTTTCATGGTCCTACAACTTATCTGCCATAAGTCCAGTAACCTCGTATCGCCTTAACTCATAACTCGTCTCTCCTTTGTTGTTACTACCAGAGAAATTAGAAATTCTGGGTGGTTCTCTAAACTTAGCATGGGTCTTCTGCTTTCGTTCTTCAGTTTCAGTGTCAGACTCAACTTCAGTCTTTGGTTTTACCTCTCCGCTTTTTGATAAATAACTCTTCATCCAGTCCTTTAAATCCTCTGGGGTATCACCTTTAGGTAAATTTCTCATCTCTTTCTTCAGAAGCTGGCGTAAGGCAACATCTTCTAAGGATACCTTTGGTTCCTCGGCATCAGTGTCAGCCATGGCGGCGATGTATAAGTCTCTGCTGAACACAACTAATATTCACCAATACCTACTAACCAACTAAATACTTAAAGAATACCCACTTACTTCAATTTAACTACTTAATTACTTCACAATAAACTGAAAAACACAAGTGAGACAAATATTTCATGACAATATTATCAATCAAATTCAATAAATGAAATGTACAATAACTCACCCACTGGAAACGAACCTAAACTTGGATATGGGTAGCAAAGCTTACACGTCTACTGACCCATCTAAACAATAAATAATATCAATGCATTTGGAGAACACTAATACTAGGTATATTGTATAAAAAATATCAAAGACAAAACTCACTTAGAGAGTAGATCAGGTTTCAACAATTAAGCCTAAACACCAACTGATTTGACCCAGAACAATACCAAACTAACTGATCAACAGAACTTACCTAAAACTTAACAAGTCCTGTAACTCCTATAAGATTTCCCCCTGTCAAATACCAAAGACTAATGAAACAACTTAATAAGTGTTATACAGAGGTAATTGTGACAGGGAGTTCGAGTCCCGCGGAGGGAACGACCAAAACTTTGCATCGCAAATTTGACAGTTCTAACATCGTTGGGAATTTTTCAGACCCTTCTATATATATATATATCTTTTTATCACAAAAGTTTCTAAGTATTCCTCAAGACACAGTGTCAAAATTGTCCAATATAATCAATAACTTGCTTTCCAAAATTAAGTCATTTTTTTTTTCGGAAATTTCACAAATAACAGTACTGAACAATTACAACTGCATTAAACAAAGACAAACAACACAAAAAATTACCGTTAAATCAACGGAATTCAATCCTGTGGAACATAACTATCCATAAGTGAATCTTTATTGATACCAGAAGTATTGAGAGCCCTCAGAATAGTGACGTCAAACGGAAATATACGCAATATTACAGCACAAGTGTACACAGGTATGACATCAGCTGTTAAGTGACGAAATCACGTTGGACGCCATCTGTAGTAGGGTTGGGGCACTAGGCCAAACAAAAATCAACTGCTAACTACATGTATAACTACATTTATTGGTTCGAGCACTTTCCGTCAACTTCGGACATACAGGAAAGAAAAAACACCCTTGTAAGTTTGTACAAAGGCTTTTTGTACGTCTGGAATAAACAAGTATCCCAGCCATACCTGGGATTAAATATTGAATGAGTATGCGAAATTCTACAATTCACCCTGTAACATTAGCACATCTGATCAGCTCGACTTTTGAATTCACTCTGACGAGATTCCCGCCGAAAAATTTCAATTTGAACTCAAACCAGTAAAATTCAATACCTAAAACACCTGACCAATTTCACACCTGAGCGAACCTGAAATACCTGAACTACCTGAATCTACTCACAGTACAAATACACCTTGAATAGGACACTAAAATAAAAATATAATCTGTACTGAAATATAAAATAATTAACACAATGAAAATGCACAAGTAAAGCTATAAATATACATACATACCAAAAATACCACTTTACCACAGTAGAAAAATGAAATAATCCCGGCAGTTAGAGGTCGTTGAAAGTTGAAAACACAGTTTTAACCATACATGTATATGCCTACATGTATATATGTATATACTTGGCGTAGTAAATTGGGTTGAGTAATAGAGATTCTTTGATAAACGGGCAGTGTACCATGAAGGTGCTGCTTGAAATCATGTAGGAGTTGAACTCTATGGTAATCTTTCAAAAAAGTTTCTTAGTTTGACAAGCTTTATTCAGCAACTCGGGGTGGGGGTGTTTCTAGAAAAGCAGAGGACGCTTACCCTACTGGTACACCTGGTCCATGCTCCCAGTTTTTAGTGGAGTCCGAGTTGCTCAGTTGCTTTTGTTACTTTGTATGTGTGATTTTAGTTACTTTATGTTCTTTGTTGTGTATGTCTGTTTTCCATGTCTGGTCTTTGTCCCTTGGATTACATTCCTTTGATTACTGCTATAACCTTGGTTCATTTGATTACTCATTCAGTATGCAAGTCGTAGAGTTCTCCCGCTTTATACTAAGTCTTTATATTTTGTTGTTTTATTAAAATCTAGTGGCCTAGAATCATATCCTTATATCTTACTAATATTTTACACGCTAAGACCTTCTATTATAAAGTACCTCTGTTCATTTTATAGTGTACTTTGTGTAAATATTTTTACAGATTTCGATGACACGTGTGAAATAGACATCAAACGAAATGCTGCTAATGTTTGTTTATGCTAGAATCTAAGCATCAGTATTCGTTGGAATACTGCTGTTTAGAGTTGAATTTAAGTGAATAATTCAATGTAAAGTTAAATAATAATTAGTTGTTTCCATATTTGGTGAATTTTTACTCTCAGTCTTAACTTCAAGTGGATTGAAATTTCATATCATGTTTTCCCTTGCCAAATGTAATGTAATGGACTTAAGGAGAACCAATCAGATCGAGTTTGATAATTTCGAATAACCAATCATAAGTCTTAGACTATATGTATATGTACTGAATCATTAAATATGCGGGAAAACAAAATTGTCCCTTCCAGGCGGAACATTATAACTGTTATAGAGTTTTCACAACTCGTACGTTATATATGAGTGGCAGTTCATGTCAAAATAGCGTTATTTTCATCTAGATACTTCTCACAACTATCTAGGTACCACTAACAGGTATCTAGATACTACTAACAAGTATCTAGATACTTCGCATAACTATCTAGATGCTTCTTACAAGAGTAATCAAGGGAACCAATTAAAAGAATGTTATCCAGGGACAAAGACCAGACTTAAAATAGACATACACAAAAAAGAATATAAAAGTAACTAAAATCATACATACAAAGTAACAAAAGCAAACGAGCAATATATGAACACTCCTCACGAGTATCTATATACTTAGCAAAAGAATCTAGATGCTTCTCACAAGTATATAGATACATGTTAGAAGTATCTAGATAGAAAATAACATCTAGATGAAAATAACGCTATTTTGACATGAACGGCCACTCATAGTTATGCCAGAGCTTGCAGACGTTTTGTACCGCGCTAAACTTCTAACAATTAGGCTTCTGGGACAGGATTAGGTTGCTACAAAATTGAAGTCATCACTACAGAAGTTTTATGGTTGTTATCATGAACTCGTAGGAGACCACTGAACCAGAATTCAGAGCCGTGTTGAACGCCATAGTAACTCGACTGCCTTTCAAAACGTAAATTTATTAGTTTGAAAATTAAGCTGTATTCATTGTGCAAATCGTAGCTATAAGGTAGCAGCGTTCAACACTAAAATGTTCATTATTTTTTATTGAAGCCTATTGGCCTACAACCACATTTTCATCTTACAAGTATTGAACACTTTAAAATCTTCTATTTTAACACTATTGTTAATTTAATAGTATATACTTTTGTTGTAAATATTTTAACAACAGATCTTCATTTTGAATTTCAATGGCTCAAGTGAAAAAAAAACACAATTCAACAGTTCAATAATTGTTGGGTAATGCCATATATATTGAAAGAGGATATAAGCATCTGTATTCTTTTGAATACTGCACTTTTGTGTTGAATTTAAATGAAGAATTCAAATTTAATGTGAGGTTAAATTTAACATTAAATACGAACACAGGAATAAAGAATCGTACAAACGATTTTTAAATCGTAGAAATATAAATCTACTTGGCACGAAAAAAGGTACCATCGCATTACGATGTGTGAAAGACTGGTTAAATATTCATGAATGGAAAAAAGGTTCAGTCACACGACTTCAGATTACACGGATCGATGTTGGTACCAAGATTTTTATGGACATTTGGAAAAAAGGCTGTTTTGACCGATTCATGATCCAACCGTATATATATCACATGTAATTTGTAGATGTATACAATGTAGTTTCAACAATTACAGGACGTATAACATTTTTGTTCAGCCAAAATTCCTTGGACTCAAAACACTTTAATTTACTCACGTGGCCAATTTCAACCGTTAATCTTTGGTACTTACTTGTATTGGCCCGTTTTTTATTGTTTTTTTTTTTCTTTTTTTTTTTTTTTGGGGGGGGGGGTTCGGTTTTGTTCCTGATGTTCATTTAGGTTTGTTGTTGTAGTTGTTGTTTTTTTTCTTTTCGCAAACGAACTTTAAACATTTCAAATTTTCTTATGCTTTTTTTTCTATAACTCACATGTCAAGTAAATAAAGTCAACATATTTTACGATATTAGCATATTCAAATCGGAGTCGAAGCTTTGATATAAAAATATGACAGCACTTACACGTTCTTAATTAAGATCATGTCCACTGAAATATTTTTAATGCTGTAAGTTTTGATGATACCATGGGCCAGCAACCCCCCCCCCCCCCCACCCATTTAGAGGGAGTTTTGTATTTGAAATACTTTTCTGCCTGTTTGCCAAAATATAAGTGCAGCGCTAGCTCAGAATTAAAGAAATGGTGAAGGTCATTACGTGAAAATGACAGAATTTGGTAAAACTGATTTTTCCAATCTATAGAATACAGATACCAAAAATGTCAGTTAAAAGTTCAGTTATCAAACTTTTAAATGAGTGTATAGTTCATAGTTTTTATTACATAATTATAGGCAAAAAGTATAAAAAAAAAATCCCCAGAATTCCGCTAATTCGGATATCATCAATTGACAGTGTAATGGGTAACCAATACAGGCATACATTTAAGGCTTGGTTTCAATGGAACAAAGACTTACTTGTTTGTTAAAATACAACTGCAGCTTTGAACTTCTAATCGAGGTTGAATGGCTTACCTTCTCCAAATTTCAGGCAATTATCTAAACTGAAGCATTTGAAATTGAACCAGTTGAATAATATGAAATGAGTTTTAGCATCATTTCTCCGAAAATAACTAATCAATACATGAAATATTTCATACGAGTGTAACATAGGTCTACCCTGATTATACATTTCATTTTGATTTTGATTTTGATAATTTAAACAGTAGCTTGAGTTCCGTTACAAAAAGATAAAATAGATAAATTCATTTTGTGGACATCATATCTTTTAAATAATGTCACATTATAAAGCAACAAAAATACCCGTGTCGAAAGAAAAGGGTCGTGAGATTTATGTGGTAAAGATTTTCATTTAAGAGGGCAATTGATTGTTTTTTTATCACCTACAGAGATAAATAGATATTGTCAGTTTCAATAAATGGATACGAAACTTATTTCTCACTAGAATTTCGACATAGGTTCTTTATTCCAGTATGCATTTTTAGGCTTTCATAACATTCGATACACATTGCAGATGCTATTGATTGGAAACTGGTGATTATGAATCTTATCTCTCAATTATTTGCTTTGAAATCTGTCAACCAATGCAGAAATCATATATATATTTGTGCAGGCGGTGTTGCCATAGATGTCACGGCGGAACGAGTTCGAGTCCCGCGGAGGGAACGACCAAAAATTAGCATCGCAAATTTGACAGTTCTAACATCATTGGGAATCTTTCAGACCTTTCTATACGTTTACATGTCTTCCGTGTATCAATTTGATCAAAGCAGGGTCTGAAAGATTCCCAACGATGTTAGAACTGTCAAATTTGCGATGCAAATTTTTGGTCGTTCCCTGTGACATCTATGGCAACACCGCCTGCACTAAGTCCAGCGCCCTAGACCACTCGACCAGCTAGGCTATATGAAAATATAGCTTTCGCTGGCCGGGTCATTCCTCCTCGTAAGATTAATCTAGGACTGTAACTTAGTACACAATGTATGGTAGTACGGGACAGTTCATCTAGGTGTTATTATGTAGGATAGAGGATCAAATTAATGATGCATGTCACAACAAATCAATATTATACAAACGTCTCAGAATGTGACGACTCTATTCGCTACACTGCTCCATCGGATCAAATTGATACAGGGAAGATAACGTAAACTTATAACAGGGTCTGAAAAATTCCCAACGATGTTAGAACTGTCAAATTTGCGATGCAAATTTTTGTTTGGTCGTTCCCTCCGCGGGACTCGAACTCGTACCGCTGTGACATCTATGGCAACACCGCCATAGAAAAAAAAGGGTGCAAGTACATTTTTTGTCAATTTTACAAACGAAAATGACGAATTTTCTAATAAAAAGGGGTGCCAACCCCATGCACCCTATCTCTGTATCCGCAACTGCTTTGGTGATCTCTGAAAGCATTTACTAGTTTGTATTCAATTTATTTGCTGGTCCATTTGTTGTGGTTTACCATATCCGTTTCTTTTTCTATCATGGTAACCGTACACTTGCGATCACCTCTAACCTCTTTTAAATTCTGTCAGAATCTGTCAGGAAAACTGTTCTACGACAGCAGATAGAACAGAAATCCTGGCAGATCCTGACAGAGGCTGTCTTGGGTCAGGACACATTTAGCCCTATTCCAGGACAGATTCTGACAGAAACTGTCCTGGGTCGCGACAAAGAAAATACGAAAAGCTGTTCTAATCTGTCATACCCCTAGACTGTTCCTGACACTAAATCTATGTATTCTGCGTGGCGTAATTTAGAACAGGAAGTCCGCGATTATAATGGAAACTGTGTGACTAATGTAAATTAGCAAATTCGATTATGAAAAAAATCTTGATTTAAAAATTTACATTGGATTTCCAATTATGTAGAGCACATCGTGATCATCATCCCACAATCACTGGCTCGTTGTTCTTTTTTTCAATTCGCCGATTACGGCCCAGTCACTCATCGTTCAAAAAATATCATTGTTTACATGTATAATTTATTACATTCTGTCATGCTGTAATAAAATTTTATTATTTAAATACAAAATTAAAGGTCTATGTTTCTGTTCTAAGTGTAAAAACGGTAACCGATAACTTTCAGATGTATGATAATTCTCACGAAGTTCAAGATTGACAAAGTACATTTAGTTTTTGTGAGAAAGCTACTTTTGAAAAACATATATAAGGGTTACAAATCATTCTATAAAATGTTAAAATTGACCATTTTAGCATTCAATGGGTGACTATTACCTAAATATTTCGGTCAAAATTCTTCAAAATGCTTTTTTGCAAAGAATATGCGAGTGAACACTTCCAATTTACCAATATGGTCTTACATGTAGTAAATGTAGAAATTAAAATTAATGACTGAAATGCTAATTTTTTAATATAATTGTCATGTGAGTGACTGCGACACATGAATTCGAGTCAAAATTCTTTAAAAAAATGTCATATTAAATGCTGATTTTTTGTAATATAACTATCATGTGTGTGTATCCAAAATTCTTCAAAAATGTCATATTCTTTCAAAATGTATGAATGGGAACACTTTTAAGTTTCATAAAAGTATAAAATTTCTGTATAAAATGTTTAAAATTGTCAATATATGTACTCTATATCATACTGGTGACTGCGACATAAAAAAGCAGTCCAAATTCTTTAGTCAGAGGCGTAGCACATGGTGCGGCAGGCAATAATTTTAGTTGGTAATGTATGACATACATAAAAATCTTGTCAAAAATTGGGGGAAATAATCAAGTTCAAACATAGCAAGGCTTCCTTCCCGGCGTACGAATCGGGATTCGGGTGCTACGCCTTTTTTTCGGAATCACGTACATATACTGGATGTAATCCAGTCAGAAAAGTATTCTCGAGCTAGTGACTGTCAGAATATGTCAGGAACTCTTCTAATCCATGTATCTGATCTACCTAAAACAGTTCCTGACTGGAGAGAGTCAGGACCCATGACAGATTATGACAGAGATTGTACAAACCGATATATCCTGACAAGGTGTGTCGCGGGTCAGAACAGTTTCTGACGGTTTAGAACTGTTCTATGAAAAGAATCCTGACAGAATCGAAGAGAAGTAAGAAGTACAGTACAATTGTACAGTCAAGTACAATTCAACAACAAATTTAACGCTACAATACAAAGCCAAGCCATCTTCATTTTATTATAAAACCTAACTATTATCTGTCTTTTTGAAATCACATTGTTATTGCAATTTATGGGTCTGTAACTATACCTTACCTTAGATCCTATAAGGTAGGGGTTTATTTCATATTATTTAATAAAATATTGTACACGTCGATTTCTAAATTTACATTCTTTTCTATTCTTTCAACCGTTCACGCACTTTTTCCTACCTGTACCTGAGACAGGCTTCAATGAATAATTCAAGAAATGGAAGACATTGATTTAGCGAATTATCCAATTCAGGTAAGGCTAGATTTGTTTTATTCTATTGCCAAATACACAATGAAGTCGAAGTTTGCTGCGTGTTACTACTGTTAGCTAAATTCAATCAGACATCAGATCAGTGGTTTACACCATGAAGAAGCTATTATGATAACTGAAAATATAAATTAATTTACTTGTTGGTAGTCGACTGTATTATCTGGTTACATAATTATCCTGTTACTAAATATATATTCGAAATAAACTAACACACTCGATCGTGGTGCAAGAAACGATTGAGAGTCCTCTGCTTATACATAACTTATGTACATAAACATCTTTCATATTGGTGTCAATTTTTATATGGAGGGAAAACGACAATGTGCGTACTATAGGATTGCAACTATATGTATACACATTTACATATATATATATATATATATATATATACATGTTACCAACAACATTGAAGTAAATCGGAAGAAAAATTCTGATATGACAAAATTAAAACAACATTTTTTTACCAAGAATACCATAAAACACTTCTATCCCATTAACATTATATCACCCAATGATAAAATACATTGTCAACTTTATATTTCCAGATCGGTGACTCTTGATGCTAATAATATACAATGCGGTTATCCACTTGTAAATGGTTGTGTATTGGAGTCGCAGTCTTGTGTTTAATACTTTTAATTTTATTGTTTTATGTATTTAAAGCAAAAAATGTGTATGTAATTTCCAACTTTATACATCAAGAAGATGCAGTGCATGATACAGATGTGAAATCAGATGATTTTCGTAAGAAAAACTTAATAGAAAGTTGTATTTCAGGTAAAACATTATCCAAGTTAAATCGATTGCACGTGAAAATGTATAGGACTATTCAGAAGGCAAAAATACATATACGCGGAACAAAATCTAGAAAATTTGTTGTTGAAGCACTGACTGTACTTACTGAACTACTTAATATGACTGGTACATCCACAAAAGAGCTTAAACGTCCTACTTATCGATCAAAGCACGTGTGTAAGGAGGTATACAAGGGAACTGGATACGGCTATCCCTATTACGAAAGAGGATTTGAAAGAGAAAATTGCTCCTATGCTGTACAAATTGAGAATATTGTTACTATTGTGGTTTTACTAACAGATGATCTTATGGAGCACGCACGCACTCTTCTACAAGGAATAATGTACTACAACAATCGAATAAAAGTAATAGTTGGAACATGGGGTACAGAATGGACATGGGAAAACGCTATATACAGTAATATGTTGTTTAAAGAGATTCCAAGGAAATTTTCTCTTGGAAAAGCTTTGAACTTTTTAATTGAACAAATTAAAACGGAATACGTTTTAGTCTCTCGTAACATCACTTATTTCAATAACGATTCTCGACTTGAGCGTCTGGTGCATGAAATTGAAAGTTTGGGTGTGACTGTCGTTGGAGGTGCATCACGTGACAAAGATGGTTTTTGGAAAATAGGCTGTTACCAGACCGTTTATAGAAATTATACATTAGTTTATGAAGAAGGCTACGACGAATCTCTACACGAGTGTATATTTTGTGACTTTTTAACGGGTCCATTCATAACTCGAAAAAGCACACTGGTGAAATACAAATTTGATGAAAATATGGGAATGTCTAGTGTTATCAACGATTTCTTTATCCGTCTTTCAAGGGACAACAAAGAAAGTGTTGTGTGTCCTGATTCCATGTTTTACGTTCATCGGACAAAACTTTCGAACAAGGCTTCAGCGTGGTCCGATCTTGCTGACAAATATAATCTTTATCGTTTTCGTTTTGCTGGCGAGTTTGACATCGTATTCAAATGTAGTAATAAAAAGCTCAATTGCAATAAATATATTGGATATGCCGTTCATCCATGCTGTTTGCAAGATTTAGTTGACGTCACAAAGTTTGCTATGAAACTTTGCGATGAATCTGGAATCATTTGTGAATTAGACTCGGGTACATTGTTGGGTGCAGTAAAGTTCTATTCAGTTCTGCCGTGGGAGAGAGATTCCGACTTAGTGTTTGTTTCTGATAATTTTACAGCTCTATCAAATCTCAAAAATAAAGTTCCTGAACAATATAATTTTGAAGATGATGAAGGTGAGAGTATAAAGTGTTGTACAAAGGGTCGAAAATCGGGTGGATATGTTCAGCTGCGCAGCAAATACTGGCGTTTAGAGTTCTATGGAGAATATATGTTGCCATCGGAAACGCTTCTTAAAAATGGGTTTAAACCTACAAAAATTTTGTTAGACGGACAATGGGTTTCGGTACCACGAAACCCTGGGTTATTTTCGAGAAACAGATACGGACATGAGATATACGCTCATGCTGGGCAACACTGGGGGGATGCTGGGGCAAAGTCAAGTTGGATACTATATAGATCAAACTATTTCATCCCTTGCATAACACCAGGGCGCCATGATTGCTTAGATTACATAAACTCTGATGGCAATCTTCAGTTCAAAACTCCAATCATTTAACTCAGGTTTACAGTTTTTTGACAGATCACTAATATTTACAAAATCCATGAAAAGCAGTGGCGGGTCCAGGGGGTGGGTGGCCTAAGCCTCCCTTGGAAAGTTGCAATTGTTAAAAATTGTTGAAAAATTGTTCAAGATACATTGTAACATCAGAATGCAGGATTTGAGGTTTAATATGTCCACCCCCTAGCAAATTCGGATCACTTTGTGATCCTCACCGGTGATCCTGTCAAGAAATTTTTTTGCCCCCTCCTATCTAAAACTCTGGATCCCCAAAAAATAATAATACATATGTAAGGGATAAGAAAGAGGGATTTTGAGCAGAGTGTAATCAATTTCCACTCAAAGGCATTTAATGCTTTCTAAATTGTGCGTACCTGTATTGAAGATTATTACTTGGCTGCATTGAAATAAAATTTCACAAAGCTTTTTTTTCATGATGTATCATATGATTTAAAACCGAGTTTATGGAAGATCTGGTTGTATATCTTCAACAATGCTTTTCATTCGTAAGCTAGCTTGACTCGCGACATGTTGAAGATGTATTTGATTTGCATGTACGACTCATAACAGGTTGTACCGCCTGGAGTTATGATAATCCCAGTTAAGTATTATAATATTGAGATCTGTTATATTTTTATATATATTTGATTCATTTGTAAAATGCAATTGATTTACGGTATTCTAATTTTTAGGTATTCCATTGAAACATTCACCCACGATTAATTTTTCTGAACACTGTTGTTGCGAGGATCGAGAGCAAAATTGCAGGTTAATCGTGAACTAAGATAGTAATGAGCGTGAAAAACAACTTTTTAAACAAATATAGCTATACTACAAATTATCTGCCAAAATCATAACATTGTGCAGAAAATGAGGAGCATTGCGACATATAGTTCTTGTTAGAGATTCCTCGTAATTTGTAAGAAATAATTCCAAATCATCTTCCAAATATACAGAATAAGAGATTTACAAAATGCTGGAATTTTTAATCGACAACATATTTGTCCAATGTGATGGACGCGGCTTTCAACAAATGGTCGGCATTCCAATGGGAACAAGTTATGCTCCTCTACTTGCTGCCCTATTTCTTCGCTCTTATGAGGCTGACTTTAGGTTACAGACCACAAATTCAACCAATGAGCATTTGGAACGTACGCAAAAATAGTCCTACGCAGAAATTACCCCCTGTTCAACATAGTGCTGTGAAAAAAGTTCTCATTTTATTTTAAAAAAAATTTAAACAGTCTCTGAATTTTGTTTCTTGTGATGTGAAGCCTAATCTCCATAATGATTTCTAAGTATACCCCTATCTTGTGGAAACACTGGGATTTCCCATGTTATTTATAGACCCTTCACTTCCGGTGACCAGTACTGCACTGCAAGTCTGCTAACCCCACGTGCCATTCTGAGCATTTTGAGCTGACGTCTGTAGAATCATGCTGATGTATAGTCCTCTGCAGATTAAAGTTAAGGTAAAGTCCTGAGAAGCCATTGAATAATGCGAAATTAGCATAGAAGCCTATGGGAAGTGGAATTAGTGGTTACTAGCCTTAATAGTTGATCTGATCCGGAAGAAAGAATATCGTTTAGCTAGTTCCTTTAATCTCAGTTTCCACTATATAAAAGATGTTTTATCTTTAAAAAACCTTAATTTCGGGGATTTAATACTTTAAATCTACACCAATGAACTTGAGATAAAGGATACAACAGGCACTGTGAAGTCAACTTCATATCTTGACTTACACTTAAAAATCGATGGTAAAGGAAACTATTGACCAAACTTTACGACAAACGTGATAACTTTTCATTCAGAATTGTCAACTTTCCTTTCATCTGTGGAAACATCCTTTCAGCACCTAAGCTTTGAGTGTTCATATCACAACTCATACGTTAAGCCAGAGCTTGCCGAAACTACGCAGACTTTTTGTATCGCGCTAGAATTCTAACAAGTAGGCTTCTGGAACAGGGTAACATGTATGTTGCTACAAGATTGAAGTCATCACTACAAAAGTTTTATGGTCGTCATTATGAACTCGTGGATCGTTTCCGTATATCCATCTGCGCCATGCAAAGTGATTTGTTCAACGTGTTATAGTTTTCCTTTCTGCTTTTGTCTACCCCGGGCTTGACTTATTATGAGCAACTCGGCGGGTGTTTCTAGAAAAGCAGAGGACGCTTACCACACCGGTGCACCTGGTCCATGCTCCCATGCAGTTTTTAGTGGAGTCCGAGTCGCTCATTTGCTCTTGTCTGGTCTTAGTCCCTGGATTACATTCTCTTGATTACCGCTATAACCTTAAGTGTTTCCCTTGATTTATCTTAAAAGTATTTAGGACAAAACTGTTCCATTAACGCACGTAAACATTATTTATGTCACTAACCATAATTTTTGTCCTACATTAAAAAAAGTAACTATAATAAATATCTACTTTATTTAAATGTTCTAAAATATTATTTATAAAATATATCTATCTGCTGAATGATTAAGATTAAAATATACATTTCTCCTTTTTAAATAATTCAAATTCATCTTGACTTAAATAAAACATGTTTGTGTTTCAGTAAGTGATTATACACATTTAAAGTGTAACATAAGTAAGACAGTCTATTCGATTCTAATATGACGTGCTTCAAAGCTCTTTAGACCACAGCCACATGATCAACATTTCGTCTATTCAAAATATGAAAAAGCTAGTCTTAATAGAATCGAAACAAATGACGGAAACTCCATTTTATCATTGTTTTACCACGGAAACTCCATTTTATCATCGTTTTACCACGGAAACTCCATTTTATCATTGTTTTACCACCGGCTGGCCATTTATGTCGCATTGTTTTACCCCGGGGGAGATAAAACCATGATGAAACGGAGTGTCTGTGAATTATTTCTTAAAATAAGATTAGCTAGACCTTGCGGTGAACCAATAAATGGCCAAGTAGTTCCGATTGCACTTAGACATTAACCAATCGGAACACATCAGACTTTCTAGTTACACAAAAGAAAAACCGGAGGCACTAGGCGGATTTAGGCTAAAAACCACTAATTCCACTTCCCATAGGCTTCTATGCTAATTTCACAATATTCAATGGCTTCTCTGGACTTTACCTTAACTTTAACCTGCAGAGGACTATATATCAGCATGATTCTACATATGTCAGCTCACAATCCTCAGAATGGCATGTGGGGTTAGCAGACTTGCAGTGCAGTACTGGTCACCGGAAGTGAAGTGTCTATAAATAGCATGGGAAATCCCAGTGTTTTCACAAGATAGGGGTATATTTAGAAATCATTATGGAGATTAGGCTTCACATCACAAGAAGCAAAATGCACCTATAAAATGTACAGAAATGTTTTTCCTTCAGAAACTGTTTAAATTTTTTAAATGAAACTTTTTTCACAGCACTATGAGGAACAGGGGTAATTTCTGCGTAGGACTATTTTTTGCCCCGTACGTTCCAAATGCTCATTGGTTGAATTTGTGGTCTGTAACCTGTATCTGTCCGGAATTCGACCGAGCCCATTCTAAGTTGTAGTTAAACTGGTTGATTTTTTTACCATTACTTTTTTTCTTAGCTCCTCGCTTCGCGCCAAAATTCTTGGAAGAATTGTTGTTCTTTATTTTTAGTGCTGTCCAACTAAAATTTTTAGCGCCACCCAGATAGATGTACGATGAAAAATAATATTGACAAAAGAAAAAATAGAAAATTAAATGAATGAAAATATATAAATTAATAATAGCAAATAATATAAAAACAACAGTTAAATCAACGAAATTATCAAAGTACAAAAATAAACGAACGCTTCTATCGGGCGTTTAAACGAACGCTTGCCTCGGAATTTAATTCTATTTTCCTCTTTTTTCACTTAAATCCTAGATCCGCCAATGATTGTTGCATTATATTATACAATCGCCATATTTCCCTGTATTGATTAATACTGCTGTTGTTCCAATACAGATCTAACTTCTTTGTGTTCTTGTCGGTATAAGGTATCAACCAATTTATTAGTTAGGAGGCCAAGATTTAAAAAAAACCTATTAGTTAACAGTGTTTTTTCCTTGTCCATCGAGCAGAAAAAAATATATATTTCAATTTAATATCTCTCAATTACTTAACAATGACGATTTTCAAATAAACATTAAAAAGAGTAATCAAGTGAACCATGGTTATAGCGGTAATCAAAAGAATGTAATCCAGGGATAAAGACCAGACATGGAAAACAGACATACACAACAAAGAACATAAAGTAAATAAAATCGAACATACAAAGTAACAAAAGCAAATCATCAACTCGGACTCCACTAAAAACCGGGAGCATGGACCAGGTGCACCGATAGGATAAGCGTCCTCTGCTTTTCTAGAAACGCCCGCCAAGTTGCTCATACTACTGCTGCAAATAATTGTTTTTGCTTGCGAAATTTTCTCACTCGTCGAAAAATCCTAGCATCCGCATTGTTTCGCCTTAGTCACATAATTATTTTCATAAAAGAAATTTAACCTCTTACTGGTAAATGTTTTTGTCAAGGAAGGCTATTTATAGCCTGAACTTGACTTAGAGATCGTCGGCAAGTGGGATTCAACCGGAAGTGGGATATTGCCACATAGAACCGCCTAAATATTCCGCGGTCTCTTTACCCTCCCCCTTTTCCACCTTGCAAAGTTTACGTTAGTATATCGCTCCGCCGCTGATCATTCAATTATCCACACTCCCGTGTCAAGTTTCAATATGTAATGTTTTATTTTTCGTGAGAGATGGAAGTATTATGACATTAAAGCATTTGCAATATTTGTATGATTATGTGCTTATTTTAAACTATTTGTATTTTGTCTTAGCGAGCAGGACTATTTTTTTCTAATTGACCTCACGCATGTCAAACACGGTACCTCCAATAACCGAAAACGACTCTTTTTCCGAAAGCTATATGGAAAAACCGAAAACCAGGTGTACATATATGAAAACCTCAATAAAAATTTTTGGTTGTACAATTGCTTTTAACATTATTTAAATATACAATTATGAAGTTTATTCGTGAAAAAAAAATGTTTTTATGTATAATTTCAACACTTTCTAACTACCCAACGAGAGTCTCTAATAATAAATATGGCGTCGGAATGACAAGTGACTAATTTCAAGGTACCGACGCCATATTTATTATAACATACTTTTGTTAGGTGGCTAGAAAGCGTTGGAATAGTTACAAAAAACCTTATTTGTAACTGTAAGATCTTATGTTTAAGTGTTACAAAAACTAATATTGTGACCACACTTGCCCCAAGTGAACCGAGTTCAATTGGCTGCAGTGGTTGATTTTTACGCAAGTCCCTGCCTGCGTTTTTCAACCAGATTTCAGATATCTCCTATGGTTTTTGAGTTAAAAGGGGTCAAGGGGCCACCCCCAAAAGAATGATTATATTTATTTACGATCAGAAAATGTTTAATCGAACTACAGATTTCGTGCTATGTTGTGTCCAAACCAGTTGTTGTGTCAATAATAAACCTTAAATTCCTATGTTTAAGTGTGTCAAAAACTATTGTCGGTCACTCTTGCCCATTTTTGATAGTTTAGTAGTGTAGTAGGGTTGGGGCACTAGGCCAAACAAAAATCAACTGCTCACTACATGTATAACTACATTTATTGGTTCGAGCACTTTCCGTCAACTTCGGACATACAGGAAAGGAAAAACACCCTTGTAAGTTTGTACAAAGGCTTTTCGTATGTCTGGAATAAACAAGTATCAAACAGTCATACCTAGGAATAAATATTGAATGAGTATGCGAAATTCTACAATTCACCCTGTAACATTAGCACATCTGATCAGCTCGACTTTTGAATTCACTCTGACAAGATTCCCGCTGAATAATTTCAATCTGAACTCAAACCAGTAAAATTCAATACCTAAAACACCTGACCAATTTCACACCTGAGCGAACCTGAAATACCTGAACTACCTGAATCTACTCCCACTACAAATACACCTTAAATAGGACACTACAATACAAATATAATCTGTACTGAAATATAAAATAATTAACACAATGAAAATGCACAAGTAAAGCTATAAATATACATACATACCAAAGATACCACCTTACCATACATTCCCCCCCCCTCAGCTGCAAAAATGACGTCCCGTCATTACAGATAGTGTGGATGGATGATGTCTAATACAGAAAGAGCTGCTTCTCTGGTTAAGCAAGTCTCTCTAAACGGAGGTGTCTGTACTAAAGGTGTCAGATATTCAGCTTTCTGTCGCCACTCAGGTAAACTAGACGGTACAGCTGCCATGCTGGTTTCAAACTGTCCAGATCGAGGCCAGGCTGGTTGTCTTCGCATCCTACCAGACCGTCTGACATGCATTGGTGATGTCTGTTCTGACTCCTGAGACATGTCATTATGGACAGAGTGACCATCAATGATATCCTCAATATCATCGGAAGCGCTTCTCTGTGACTCCTCAGATTGGGCGTCCCCAATCGAGCTGGCAGTGCCAACTGGTACATCCATGTTAACAGCAGGTGTCTCAGCAAGAGTTGATTCGCTGTCTACTGTCCACACGGACCCAACATCGGACTCCTCAGTTACTGTTGATTCTGATGCATCAACTGATTCGTCTTCTGTTGACTTTGCTGTCTTTAATCTAGTTCTTGGGCGTGGCACTGGCTTTGGCTATTCTGCAAGCTTACCCTGGTCTCTAACCCATAGGAAGTAACAAGTTTCGGTGAAGCTTCTTGATGTTTCCCTTTCCATCCTGTCAGGTGACAGCAAAGACTGGCACCTCTGGATTTAGCTGGTCTACAATAACATAAGGTGTATCTTCCCACTTGTCTGCCAACTTGTGTCTTCACCAGAACTCTATCACCCTTCTGGATGGCGGCACCTCCAATGCGGACATCATATCATTCTTTCTGGGTTGCCTGTGCCTTTCTGGATGACTCCGCTGCTAGCTGATAAGCATGGGCTAATCTGTCACGTAGATCCTGTACATAATTTGTCATCGGCATATTCTTGTCCTTGTGTAGACCAAAAGCAAGATCCAGTGGAAGGCGAGGATATCGTCCAATCATAACAAAATATGGTGCAGCTCCTGTGGACTCTTGACGAGTACAGTTATAGGCCTGGACCATGGGTGCAATGTATTCCTTCCAGTTGGACTTCTGATGCGGCTCAAGGGTAACAAGCATATTCATCAAGGTCCTGTTGAATCGCTCCGGCATTCCATTACCCATAGGATGGTATGGTGTTGTTCTCGACTTCTTCATTCCAAGTAAAACAGATAGTTCCTGAATAACTTCGCTCTCAAAATTCCGTCCTTGATCAGAATAAAGTTTCCTCGGAATGCCATAATGGACTATGAATTGGTAGAAGAGTGCCTTTGCAGTGGTTCTTGCTGTTACATTCTTAGTTTGAATCGCTTTAGCATAACTGGTAAATTGGTCCGTGATAATGAGGACGTGCTCATATCCACTCTTGGAACGCTCCAACTTCAAGAAATCAATACAGACAAGCTCAAGTGGGAAACTGGATTCGACGCTGACTAAAGGTGCTCTCTGACTGTCGCTTGATACATCTTTTGTCAACATCTGTTATACATCTGTGATACATCTGTTGTCAACTGCACTTTCCATCCCTGCCCAGTAGAATCTGTCTTTGAGTAAAGATAGGGTCCTATCTTTACCTGGATTGCCCATGTCATTATGAAGTGACTGGAGAACAGTGTCTACATGTGCGGAAGGCAAAACCAGCTGTGTCTTGCGGTCATTGTTGATAATTACCTGTCAGTACAATACACCATCTTCCAGAATCAGACGATGGAAATGCTTCAATAATGGAGTCCAACTTCAGCTGTTGTAGGTTTCTTCCCATCTCTGACATGTTGTACGAATGGCTGTATAACTGGATCCATGGCTTGTAGAACCGTGCAAGCAAATCTTCTTTCTTTTCAACATCTCCATAAATGCTGTCTAACTTGTGGATAATATCTGGAACGGAAGCATTTGGACCATGGTGCATCGCTATGACTCCTGCGTCTCCTTTCAATGATCTCCTGACGGTGTAGTTTGTTTTCATGGTCCTACAACTTATCTGCCATAAGTCCAGTAACCTCGTATCGCCTTAACTCATAACTCGTCTCTCCTTTGTTGTTACTACCAGAGAAATTAGAAATTCTGGGTGGTTCTCTAAACTTAGCATGGGTCTTCTGCTTTCGTTCTTCAGTTTCAGTGTCAGACTCAACTTCAGTCTTTGGTTTTACCTCTCCGCTTTTTGATAAATAACTCTTCATCCAGTCCTTTAAATCCTCTGGGGTATCACCTTTAGGTAAATTTCTCATCTCTTTCTTCAGAAGCTGGAGTAAGGCAACATCTTCTAAGGATACCTTTGGTTCCTCGGCATCAGTGTCAGCCATGGCGGCGATGTATAAGTCTCTGCTGAACACAACTAATATTCACCAATACCTACTAACCAACTAAATACTTAAAGAATACCCACTTACTTCAATTTAACTACTTAATTACTTCACAATAAACTGAAAAACACAAGTGAGACAAATATTTCATGACAATATTATCAATCAAATTCAATAAATGAAATGTACAATAACTCACCCACTGGAAACGAACCTAAACTTGGATATGGGTAGCAAAGCTTACACGTCTACTGACCCATCTAAACAATAAATAATATCAATGCATTTGGAGAACACTAATACTAGGTATATTGTATAAAAAATATCAAAGACAAAACTCACTTAGAGAGTAGATCAGGTTTCAACAATTAAGCCTAAACACCAACTGATTTGACCCAGAACAATACCAAACTAACTGATCAACAGAACTTACCTAAAACTTAACAAGTCCTGTAACTCCTATAAGATTTCCCCCTGTCAAATACCAAAGACTAATGAAACAACTTAATAAGTGTTATACAGAGGTAATTGTGACAGGGAGTTCGAGTCCCGCGGAGGGAACGACCAAAACTTTGCATCGCAAATTTGACAGTTCTAACATCGTTGGGAATTTTTCAGACCCTTCTATATATATATATCTTTTTATCACAAAAGTTTCTAAGTATTCCTCAAGACACAGTGTCAAAATTGTCCAATATAATCAATAACTTGCTTTCCAAAATTAAGTCATTTTTTTTTCGGAAATTTCATAAATAACAGTACTGTACAATTACAACTGCATTAAACAAAGACAAACAACACAAAAAATTACCGTTAAATCAACAGAATTCAATCCTGTGGAACATAACTATCCATAAGTGAATCTTTATTGATACCAGAAGTATTGAGAGCCCTCAGAATAGTGACGTCAAACGGAAATATACGCAATATTACAGCACAAGTGTACACAGGTATGACATCAGCTGTTAAGTGACGAAATCACGTTGGACGCCATCTGTAGTAGGGTTGGGGCACTAGGCCAAACAAAAATCAACTGCTAACTACATGTATAACTACATTTATTGGTTCGAGCACTTTCCGTCAACTTCGGACATACAGGAAAGAAAAAACACCCTTGTAAGTTTGTACAAAGGCTTTTTGTACGTCTGGAATAAACAAGTATCCCAGCCATACCTGGGATTAAATATTGAATGAGTATGCGAAATTCTACAATTCACCCTGTAACATTAGCACATCTGATCAGCTCGACTTTTGAATTCACTCTGACGAGATTCCCGCCGAAAAATTTCAATCTGAACTCAAACCAGTAAAATTCAATACCTAAAACACCTGACCAATTTCACACCTGAGCGAACCTGAAATACCTGAACTACCTGAATCTACTCACAGTACAAATACACCTTGAATAGGACACTAAAATAAAAATATAATCTGTACTGAAATATAAAATAATTAACACAATGAAAATGCACAAGTAAAGCTATAAATATACATACATACCAAAAATACCACTTTACCACAGTAGAAAAAGGAAATAATCCCGGCAGTTAGAGGTCGTTGAAAGTTGAAAACACAGTTTTAACCATACATGTATATGCCTACATGTATATATGTATATACTTGGCGTAGTAAATTGGGTTGAGTAATAGAGATTCTTTGATAAACGGGCAGTGTACCATGAAGGTGCTGCTTGAAATCATGTAGGAGTTGAACTCTATGGTAATCTTTCAAAAAAGTTTCTTAGTTTGACAAGCTTTATTCAGCAACTCGGGGTGGGGGTGTTTCTAGAAAAGCAGAGGACGCTTACCCTACTGGTACACCTGGTCCATGCTCCCAGTTTTTAGTGGAGTCCGAGTTGCTCAGTTGCTTTTGTTACTTTGTATGTGTGATTTTAGTTACTTTATGTTCTTTGTTGTGTATGTCTGTTTTCCATGTCTGGTCTTTGTCCCTTGGATTACATTCCTTTGATTACTGCTATAACCTTGGTTCATTTGATTACTCATTCAGTATGCAAGTCGTAGAGTTCTCCCGCTTTATACTAAGTCTTTATATTTTGTTGTTTTATTAAAATCTAGTGGCCTAGAATCATATCCTTATATCTTACTAATATTTTACACGCTAAGACCTTCTATTATAAAATACCTCTGTTCATTTTATAGTGTACTTTGTGTAAATATTTTTACAGATTTCGATGACACGTGTGAAATAGACATCAAACGAAATGCTGCTAATGTTTGTTTATGCTAGAATCTAAGCATCAGTATTCGTTGGAAGACTGCTGTTTAGAGTTGAATTTAAGTGAATAATTCAATGTAAAGTTAAATAATAATTAGTTGTTTCCATATTTGGTGAATTTTTACTCTCAGTCTTAACTTCAAGTGGATTGAAATTTCATATCATGTTTTCCCTTGCCAAATGTAATGTAATGGACTTAAGGAGAACCAATCAGATCGAGTTTGATAATTTCGAATAACCAATCATAAGTCTTAGACTATATGTATATGTACTGAATCATTAAATATGCGGGAAAACAAAATTGTCCCTTCCAGGCGGAACATTATAACTGTTATAGAGTTTTCACAACTCGTACGTTATATATGAGTGGCAGTTCATGTCCAAATAGCGTTATTTTCATCTAGATACTTCTCACAACTATCTAGGTACCACTAACAGGTATCTAGATACTACTAACAAGTATCTAGATACTTCGCATAACTATCTAGATGCTTCTTACAAGAGTAATCAAGGGAACCAATTAAAAGAATGTTATCCAGGGACAAAGACCAGACTTAAAATAGACATACACAAAAAAGAATATAAAAGTAACTAAAATCATACATACAAAGTAACAAAAGCAAACGAGCAATATATGAACACTCCTCACGAGTATCTATATACTTAGCAAAAGAATCTAGATGCTTCTCACAAGTATATAGATACATGTTAGAAGTATCTAGATAGAAAATAACATCTAGATGAAAATAACGCTATTTTGACATGAACGGCCACTCATAGTTATGCCAGAGCTTGCAGACGTTTTGTACCGCGCTAAACTTCTAACAATTAGGCTTCTGGGACAGGATTAGGTTGCTACAAAATTGAAGTCATCACTACAGAAGTTTTATGGTTGTTATCATGAACTCGTAGGAGACCACTGAACCAGAATTCAGAACCGTGTTGAACGCCATAGTAACTCGACTGCCTTTCAAAACGTAAAGTTATTAGTTTGAAAATTAAGCTGTATTCATTGTGCAAATCGTAGCTATAAGGTAGCAGCGTTCAACACTAAAATGTTCATTATTTTTTATTGAAGCCTATTGGCCTACAACCACATTTTCATCTTACAAGTATTGAACACTTTAAAATCTTCGATTTTAACACTATTGTTAATTTAATAGTATATACTTTTGTTGTAAATATTTTAACAACAGATCTTCATTTTGAATTTCAATGGCTCAAGTGAAAAAAAAAACACAATTCAACAGTTCAATAATTGTTGGGTAATGCCATATATATTGAAAGAGGATATAAGCATCTGTATTCTTTTGAATACTGCACTTTTGTGTTGAATTTAAATGAAGAATTCAAATTTAATGTGAGGTTAAATTTAACATTAAATACGAACACAGGAATAAAGAATCGTACAAACGATTTTTAAATCGTAGAAATATAAATCTACTTGGCACGAAAAAAGGTACCATCGCATTACGATGTGTGAAAGACTGGTTAAATATTCATGAATGGAAAAAAGGTTCAGTCACACGACTTCAGATTACACGGATCGATGTTGGTACCAAGATTTTTATGGACATTTGGAAAAAAGGCTGTTTTGACCGATTCATGATCCAACCGTATATATATCACATGTAATTTGTAGATGTATACAATGTAGTTTCAACAATTACAGGACGTATAACATTTTTGTTCAGCCAAAATTCCTTGGACTCAAAACACTTTAATTTACTCACGTGGCCAATTTCAACCGTTAATCTTTGGTACTTACTTGTATTTGCCCGTTTTTTATTGTTTTTTTTTTCTTTTTTTTTGGGGGGGGGGGGGTTCGGTTTTGTTCCTGATGTTCATTTAGGTTTGTTGTTGTAGTTGTTGTTTTTTTTCTTTTCGCAAACGAACTTTAAACATTTCAAATTTTCTTATGCTTTTTTTTCTATAACTCACATGTCAAGTAAATAAAGTCAACATATTTTACGATATTAGCATATTCAAATCGGAGTCGAAGCTTTGATATAAAAATATGACAGCACTTACACGTTCTTAATTAAGATCATGTCCACTGAAATATTTTTAATGCTGTAAGTTTTGATGATACCATGGGCCAGCAACCCCCCCCCCACCCATTTAGAGGGAGTTTTGTATTTGAAATACTTTTCTGCCTGTTTGCCAAAATATAAGTGCAGCGCTAGCTCAGAATTAAAGAAATGGTGAAGGTCATGACATGAAAATGACAGAATTTGGTAAAACTGATTTTTCCAATCTATAGAATACAGATACCAAAAATGTCAGTTAAAAGTTCAGTTATCAAACTTTTAAATGAGTGTATAGTTCATAGTTTTTATTACATAATTATAGGCAAAAAGTATAAAAAAAAAATCCCCAGAATTCCGCTAATTCGGATATCATCAATTGACAGTGTAATGGGTAACCAATACAGGCATACATTTAAGGCTTGGTTTCAATGGAACAAATACTTACTTGTTTGTTAAAATACAACTGCAGCTTTGAACTTCTAATCGAGGTTGAATGGCTTACCTTCTCCAAATTTCAGGCAATTATCTAAACTGAAGCATTTGAAATTGAACCAGTTGAATAATATGAAATGAGTTTTAGCATCATTTCTCCGAAAATAACTAATCAATACATGAAATATTTCATACGAGTGTAACATAGGTCTACCCTGATTATACATTTCATTTTGATTTTGATTTTGATAATTTAAACAGTAGCTTGAGTTCCGTTACAAAAAGATAAAATAGATAAATTCATTTTGTGGACATCATATCTTTTAAATAATGTCACATTATAAAGCAACAAAAATACCCGTGTCGAAAGAAAAGGGTCGTGAGATTTATGTGGTAAAGATTTTCATTTAAGAGGGCAATTGATTGTTTTTTTATCACCTACAGAGATAAATAGATATTGTCAGTTTCAATAAATGGATACGAAACTTATTTCTCACTAGAATTTCGACATAGGTTCTTTATTCCAGTATGCATTTTTAGGCTTTCATAACATTCGATACACATTGCAGATGCTATTGATTGGAAACTGGTGATTATGAATCTTATCTCTCAATTATTTGCTTTGAAATCTGTCAACCAATGCAGAAATCATATATATATTTGTGCAGGCGGTGTTGCCATAGATGTCACGGCGGAACGAGTTCGAGTCCCGCGGAGGGAACGACCAAAAATTAGCATCGCAAATTTGACAGTTCTAACATCATTGGGAATCTTTCAGACCTTTCTATACGTTTACATGTCTTCCGTGTATCAATTTGATCAAAGCAGGGTCTGAAAGATTCCCAACGATGTTAGAACTGTCAAATTTGCGATGCAAATTTTTGGTCGTTCCCTGTGACATCTATGGCAACACCGCCTGCACTAAGTCCAGCGCCCTAGACCACTCGACCAGCTAGGCTATATGAAAATATAGCTTTCGCTGGCCGGGTCATTCCTCCTCGTAATATTAATCTAGGACTGTAACTTAGTACACAATGTATGGTAGTACGGGACAGTTCATGTAGGTGTTATTATGTAGGATAGAGGATCAAATTAATGATGCATGTCACAACAAATCAATATTATACAAACGTCTCAGAATGTGACGACTCTATTCGCTACACTGCTCCATCGGATCAAATTGATACAGGGAAGATAACGTAAACTTATAACAGGGTCTGAAAAATTCCCAACGATGTTAGAACTGTCAAATTTGCGATGCAAATTTTTGTTTGGTCGTTCCCTCCGCGGGACTCGAACTCGTACCGCTGTGACATCTATGGCAACACCGCCATAGAAAAAAAAGGGTGCAAGTACATTTTTTGTCAATTTTACAAACGAAAATGACGAATTTTCTAATAAAAAGGGGTGCCAACCCCATGCACCCTATCTCTGTATCCGCAACTGCTTTGGTGATCTCTGAAAGCATTTACTAGTTTGTATTCAATTTATTTGCTGGTCCATTTGTTGTGGTTTACCATATCCGTTTCTTTTTCTATCATGGTAACCGTACACTTGCGATCACCTCTAACCTCTTTTAAATTCTGTCAGAATCTGTCAGGAAAACTGTTCTACGACAGCAGATAGAACAGAAATCCTGACAGATCCTGACAGAGGCTGTCTTGGGTCAGGACACATTTAGCCCTATTCCAGGACAGATTCTGACAGAAACTGTCCTGGGTCGCGACAAAGAAAATACGAAAAGCTGTTCTAATCTGTCATACCCCTAGACTGTTCCTGACACTAAATCTATGTATTCTGCGTGGCGTAATTTAGAACAGGAAGTCCGCGATTATAATGGAAACTGTGTGACTAATGTAAATTAGCAAATTCGATTATGAAAAAAATCTTGATTTCAAAATTTACATTGGATTTCCAATTATGTAGAGCACATCGTGATCATCATCCCACAATCACTCGCTCGTTGTTCTTTTTTTCAATTCGCCGATTACGGCCCAGTCACTCATCGTTCAAAAAATATCATTGTTTACATGTATAATTTATTACATTCTGTCATGCTGTAATAAAATTTTATTATTTAAATACAAAATTAAAGGTCTATGTTTCTGTTCTAAGTGTAAAAACGGTAACCGATAACTTTCAGATGTATGATAATTCTCACGAAGTTCAAGATTGACAAAGTACATTTAGTTTTTGTGAGAAAGCTACTTTTGAAAAACATATATAAGGGTTACAAATCATTCTATAAAATGTTAAAATTGACCATTTTAGCATTCAATGGGTGACTATTACCTAAATATTTCGGTCAAAATTCTTCAAAATGCTTTTTTGCAAAGAATATGCGAGTGAACACTTCCAATTTACCAATATGGTCTTACATGTAGTAAATGTAGAAATTAAAATTAATGACTGAAATGCTAATTTTTTAATATAATTGTCATGTGAGTGACTGCGACACATGAATTCGAGTCAAAATTCTTTAAAAAAATGTCATATTAAATGCTGATTTTTTGTAATATAACTATCATGTGTGTGTATCCAAAATTCTTCAAAAATGTCATATTCTTTCAAAATGTATGAATGGGAACACTTTTAAGTTTCATAAAAGTATAAAATTTCTGTATAAAATGTTTAAAATTGTCAATATATGTACTCTATATCATACTGGTGACTGCGACATAAAAAAGCAGTCCAAATTCTTTAGTCAGAGGCGTAGCACATGGTGCGGCAGGCAATAATTTTAGTTGGTAATGTATGACATACATAAAAATCTTGTCAAAAATTGGGGGAAATAATCAAGTTCAAACATAGCAAGGCTTCCTTCCCGGCGTACGAATCGGGATTCGGGTGCTACGCCTTTTTTTCGGAATCACGTACATATACTGGATGTAATCCAGTCAGAAAAGTATTCTCGAGCTAGTGACTGTCAGAATATGTCAGGAACTCTTCTAATCCATGTATCTGATCTACCTAAAACAGTTCCTGACTGGAGAGAGTCAGGACCCATGACAGATTATGACAGAGATTGTACAAACCGATATATCCTGACAAGGTGTGTCGCGGGTCAGAACAGTTTCTGACGGTTTAGAACTGTTCTATGAAAAGAATCCTGACAGAATCGAAGAGAAGTAAGAAGTACAGTACAATTGTACAGTCAAGTACAATTCAACAACAAATTTAACGCTACAATACAAAGCCAAGCCATCTTCATTTTATTATAAAACCTAACTATTATCTGTCTTTTTGAAATCACATTGTTATTGCAATTTATGGGTCTGTAACTATACCTTACCTTAGATCCTATAAGGTAGGGGTTTATTTCATATTATTTAATAAAATATTGTACACGTCGATTTCTAAATTTACATTCTTTTCTATTCTTTCAACCGTTCACGCACTTTTTCCTACCTGTACCTGAGACAGGCTTCAATGAATAATTCAAGAAATGGAAGACATTGATTTAGCGAATTATCCAATTCAGGTAAGGCTAGATTTGTTTTATTCTATTGCCAAATACACAATGAAGTCGAAGTTTGCTGCGTGTTACTACTGTTAGCTAAATTCAATCAGACATCAGATCAGTGGTTTACACCATGAAGAAGCTATTTATGATAACTGAAAATATAAATTAATTTACTTGTTGGTAGTCGACTGTATTATCTGGTTACATAATTATCCTGTTACTAAATATATATTCGAAATAAACTAACACACTCGATCGTGGTGCAAGAAACGATTGAGAGTCCTCTGCTTATACATAACTTATGTACATAAACATCTTTCATATTGGTGTCAATTTTTATATGGAGGGAAAACGACAATGTGCGTACTATAGGATTGCAACTATATGTATACACATTTACATATATATATATATATATACATGTTACCAACAACATTGAAGTAAATCGGAAGAAAAATTCTGATATGACAAAATTAAAACAACATTTTTTTACCAGGAATACCATAAAACACTTCTATCCCATTAACATTATATCACCCAATGATAAAATACATTGTCAACTTTATATTTCCAGATCGGTGACTCTTGATGCTAATAATATACAATGCGGTTATCCACTTGTAAATGGTTGTGTATTGGAGTCGCAGTCTTGTGTTTAATACTTTTAATTTTATTGTTTTATGTATTTAAAGCAAAAAATGTGTATGTAATTTCCAACTTTATACATCAAGAAGATGCAGTGCATGATACAGATGTGAAATCAGATGATTTTCGTAAGAAAAACTTAATAGAAAGTTGTATTTCAGGTAAAACATTATCCAAGTTAAATCGATTGCACGTGAAAATGTATAGGACTATTCAGAAGGCAAAAATACATATACGCGGAACAAAATCTAGAAAATTTGTTGTTGAAGCACTGACTGTACTTACTGAACTACTTAATATGACTGGTACATCCACAAAAGAGCTTAAACGTCCTACTTATCGATCAAAGCACGTGTGTAAGGAGGTATACAAGGGAACTGGATACGGCTATCCCTATTACGAAAGAGGATTTGAAAGAGAAAATTGCTCCTATGCTGTACAAATTGAGAATATTGTTACTATTGTGGTTTTACTAACAGATGATCTTATGGAGCACGCACGCACTCTTCTACAAGGAATAATGTACTACAACAATCGAATAAAAGTAATAGTTGGAACATGGGGTACAGAATGGACATGGGAAAACGCTATATACAGTAATATGTTGTTTAAAGAGATTCCAAGGAAATTTTCTCTTGGAAAAGCTTTGAACTTTTTAATTGAACAAATTAAAACGGAATACGTTTTAGTCTCTCGTAACATCACTTATTTCAATAACGATTCTCGACTTGAGCGTCTGGTGCATGAAATTGAAAGTTTGGGTGTGACTGTCGTTGGAGGTGCATCACGTGACAAAGATGGTTTTTGGAAAATAGGCTGTTACCAGACCGTTTATAGAAATTATACATTAGTTTATGAAGAAGGCTATGACGAATCTCTACACGAGTGTATATTTTGTGACTTTTTAACGGGTCCATTCATAACTCGAAAAAGCACACTGGTGAAATACAAATTTGATGAAAATATGGGAATGTCTAGTGTTATCAACGATTTCTTTATCCGTCTTTCAAGGGACAACAAAGAAAGTGTTGTGTGTCCTGATTCCATGTTTTACGTTCATCGGACAAAACTTTCGAACAAGGCTTCAGCGTGGTCCGATCTTGCTGACAAATATAATCTTTATCGTTTTCGTTTTGCTGGCGAGTTTGACATCGTATTCAAATGTAGTAATAAAAAGCTCAATTGCAATAAATATATTGGATATGCCGTTCATCCATGCTGTTTGCAAGATTTAGTTGACGTCACAAAGTTTGCTATGAAACTTTGCGATGAATCTGGAATCATTTGTGAATTAGACTCGGGTACATTGTTGGGTGCAGTAAAGTTCTATTCAATTCTGCCGTGGGAGAGAGATTCCGACTTAGTGTTTGTTTCTGATAATTTTACAGCTCTATCAAATCTCAAAAATAAAGTTCCTGAACAATATAATTTTGAAGATGATGAAGGTGAGAGTATAAAGTGTTGTACAAAAGGTCGAAAATCGGGTGGATATGTTCAGCTGCGCAGCAAATACTGGCGTTTAGAGTTCTATGGAGAATATATGTTGCCATCGGAAACGCTTCTTAAAAATGGGTTTAAACCTACAAAAATTTTGTTAGACGGACAATGGGTTTCGGTACCACGAAACCCTGGGTTATTTTCGAGAAACAGATACGGACATGAGATATACGCTCATGCTGGGCAACACTGGGGGGATGCTGGGGCAAAGTCAAGTTGGATACTATATAGATCAAACTATTTCATCCCTTGCATAACACCAGGGCGCCATGATTGCTTAGATTACATAAACTCTGATGGCAATCTTCAGTTCAAAACTCCAATCATTTAACTCAGGTTTACAGTTTTTTGACAGATCACTAATATTTACAAAATCCATGAAAAGCAGTGGCGGGTCCAGGGGGTGGGTGGCCTAAGCCTCCCTTGGAAAGTTGCAATTGTTAAAAATTGTTGAAAAATTGTTCAAGATACATTGTAACATCAGAATGCAGGATTTGAGGTTTAATATGTCCACCCCCTAGCAAATTCGGATCACTTTGTGATCCTCACCGGTGATCCTGTCAAGAAATTTTTTTGCCCCCTCCTATCTAAAACTCTGGATCCCCAAAAAATAATAATACATATGTAAGGGATAAGAAAGAGGGATTTTGAACAGAGTGTAATCAATTTCCACTCAAAGGCATTTAATGCTTTCTAAATTGTGCGTACCTGTATTGAAGATTATTACTTGGCTGCATTGAAATAAAATTACACAAAGCTTTTTTTTCATGATGTATCATATGATTTAAAACCGAGTTTATGGAAGATCTGGTTGTATATCTTCAACAATGCTTTTCATTCGTAAGCTAGCTTGACTCGCGACATGTTGAAGATGTATTTGATTTGCATGTACGACTCATAACAGGTTGTACCGCCTGGAGTTATGATAATCCCAGTTAAGTATTATAATATTGAGATCTGTTATATTTTTATATATATTTGATTCATTTGTAAAATGCAATTGATTTACGGTATTCTAATTTTTAGGTATTCCATTGAAACATTCACCCACGATTAATTTTTCTGAACACTGTTGTTGCGAGGATCGAGAGCAAAATTGCAGGTTAATCGTGAACTAAGATAGTAATGAGCGTGAAAAACAACTTTTTAAACAAATATAGCTATACTACAAATTATCTGCCAAAATCATAACATTGTGCAGAAAATGAGGAGCATTGCGACATATAATTCTTGTTAGAGATTTCTCGTAATTTGTAAGAAATAATTCCAAATCATCTTCCAAATATACAGAATAAGAGATTTACAAAATGCTGGAATTTTTAATCGACAACATATTTGTCCAATGTGATGGACGCGGCTTTCAACAAATGGTCGGCATTCCAATGGGAACAAGTTATGCTCCTCTACTTGCTGCCCTATTTCTTCGCTCTTATGAGGCTGACTTTAGGTTACAGACCACAAATTCAACCAATGAGCATTTGGAACGTACGCAAAAATAGTCCTACGCAGAAATTACCCCCTGTTCAACATAGTGCTGTGAAAAAAGTTCTCATTTTATTTTAAAAAAAATTTAAACAGTCTCTGAATTTTGTTTCTTGTGATGTGAAGCCTAATCTCCATAATGATTTCTAAGCATACCCCTATCTTGTGGAAACACTGGGATTTCCCATGTTATTTATAGACCCTTCACTTCCGGTGACCAGTACTGCACTGCAAGTCTGCTAACCCCACGTGCCATTCTGAGCATTTTGAGCTGACGTCTGTAGAATCATGCTGATGTATAGTCCTCTGCAGATTAAAGTTAAGGTAAAGTCCTGAGAAGCCATTGAATAATGCGAAATTAGCATAGAAGCCTATGGGAAGTGGAATTAGTGGTTACTAGCCTTAATAGTTGATCTGATCCGGAAGAAAGAATATCGTTTAGCTAGTTCCTTTAATCTCAGTTTCCACTATATAAAAGATGTTTTATCTTTAAAAAACCTTAATTTCGGGGATTTAATACTTTAAATCTACACCAATGAACTTGAGATAAAGGATACAACAGGCACTGTGAAGTCAACTTCATATCTTGACTTACACTTAAAAATCGATGGTAAAGGAAACTATTGACCAAACTTTACGACAAACGTGATAACTTTTCATTCAGAATTGTCAACTTTCCTTTCATCTGTGGAAACATCCTTTCAGCACCTAAGCTTTGAGTGTTCATATCACAACTCATACGTTAAGCCAGAGCTTGCCGAAACTACGCAGACTTTTTGTATCGCGCTAGAATTCTAACAAGTAGGCTTTTGGAACAGGGTAACATGTATGTTGCTACAAGATTGAAGTCATCACTACAAAAGTTTTATGGTCGTCATTATGAACTCGTGGATCGTTTCAGTATATCCATCTGCGCCATGCAAAGTGATTTGTTCAACGTGTTATAGTTTTCCTTTCTGCTTTTGTCTACCCCGGGCTTGACTTATTATGAGCAACTCGGCGGGTGTTTCTAGAAAAGCAGAGGACGCTTACCACACCGGTGCACCTGGTCCATGCTCCCATGCAGTTTTTAGTGGAGTCCGAGTCGCTCATTTGCTTTTGTCTGGTCTTAGTCCCTGGATTACATTCTCTTGATTACCGCTATAACCTTAAGTGTTTCCCTTGATTTATCTTAAAAGTATTTAGGACAAAACTGTTCCATTAACGCACGTAAACATTATTTATGTCACTAACCATAATTTTTGTCCTACATTAAAAAAGTAACTATAATAAATATCTACTTTATTTAAATGTTCTAAAATATTATTTATAAAATATATCTATCTGCTGATTGATTAAGATTAAAATATACATTTCTCCTTTTTAAATAATTCAAATTCATCTTGACTTAAATAAAACATGTTTGTGTTTCAGTAAGTGATTATACACATTTAAAGTGTAACATAAGTAAGACAGTCTATTCGATTCTAATATGACGTGCTTCAAAGCTCTTTAGACCACAGCCACATGATCAACATTTCGTCTATTCAAAATATGAAAAAGCTAGTCTTAATAGAATCGAAACAAATGACGGAAACTCCATTTTATCATTGTTTTACCACGGAAACTCCATTTTATCATCGTTTTACCACGGAAACTCCATTTTATCATTGTTTTACCACCGGCTGGCCATTTATGTCGCATTGTTTTACCCCGGGGGAGATAAAACCATGATGAAACGGAGTGTCTGTGAATTATTTCTTAAAATAAGATTAGCTAGACCTTGCGGTGAACCAATAAATGGCCAAGTAGTTCCGATTGCACTTAGACATTAACCAATCGGAACACATCAGACTTTCTAGTTACACAAAAGAAAAACCGGAGGCACTAGGCGGATTTAGGCTAAAAACCACTAATTCCACTTCCCATAGGCTTCTATGCTAATTTCACAATATTCAATGGCTTCTCTGGACTTTACCTTAACTTTAACCTGCAGAGGACTATATATCAGCATGATTCTACATATGTCAGCTCACAATCCTCAGAATGGCATGTGGGGTTAGCAGACTTGCAGTGCAGTACTGGTCACCGGAAGTGAAGTGTCTATAAATAGCATGGGAAATCCCAGTGTTTTCACAAGATAGGGGTATATTTAGAAATCATTATGGAGATTAGGCTTCACATCACAAGAAGCAAAATGCACCTATAAAATGTACAGAAATGTTTTTCCTTCAGAAACTGTTTAAATTTTTTAAATGAGATGAGAACTTTTTTCACAGCACTATGAGGAACAGGGGTAATTTCTGCGTAGGACTATTTTTTGCCCCGTACGTTCCAAATGCTCATTGGTTGAATTTGTGGTCTGTAACCTGTATCTGTCCGGAATTCGACCGAGCCCATTCTAAGTTGTAGTTAAACTGGTTGATTTTTTTACCATTACTTTTTTTCTTAGCTCCTCGCTTCGCGCCAAAATTCTTGGAAGAATTGTTGTTCTTTATTTTTAGTGCTGTCCAACTAAAATTTTTAGCGCCACCCAGATAGATGTACGATGAAAAATAATATTGACAAAAGAAAAAATAGAAAATTAAATGAATGAAAATATATAAATTAATAATAGCAAATAATATAAAAACAACAGTTAAATCAACGAAATTATCAAAGTACAAAAATAAACGAACGCTTCTATCGGGCGTTTAAACGAACGCTTGCCTCGGAATTTAATTCTATTTTCCTCTTTTTTCACTTAAATCCTAGATCCGCCAATGATTGTTGCATTATATTATAAAATCGCCATATTTCCCTGTATTGATTAATACTGCTGTTGTTCCAATACAGATCTAACTTCTTTGTGTTCTTGTCGGTATAAGGTATCAACCAATTTATTAGTTAGGAGGCCAAGATTTAAAAAAAACCTATTAGTTAACAGTGTTTTTTCCTTGTCCATCGAACAGAAAAAAATATATATTTCAATTTAATATCTCTCAATTACTTAACAATGACGATTTTCAAATAAACATTAAAAAGAGTAATCAAGTGAACCATGGTTATAGCGGTAATCAAAAGAATGTAATCCAGGGATAAAGACCAGACATGGAAAACAGACATACACAACAAAGAACATAAAGTAAATAAAATCGAACATACAAAGTAACAAAAGCAAATCATCAACTCGGACTCCACTAAAAACCGGGAGCATGGACCAGGTGCACCGATAGGATAAGCGTCCTCTGCTTTTCTAGAAACGCCCGCCAAGTTGCTCATACTGCTGCTGTAAATAATTGTTTTTGCTTGCGAAATTTTCTCACTCGTCGAAAAATCCTAGCATCCGCATTGTTTCGCCTTAGTCACATAATTATTTTCATAAAAGAAATTTAACCTCTTACTGGTAAATGTTTTTGTCAAGGAAGGCTATTTATAGCCTGAACTTGACTTAGAGATCGTCGGCAAGTGGGATTCAACCGGAAGTGGGATATTGCCACATAGAACCGCCTAAATATTCCGCGGTCTCTTTACCCTCCCCCTTTTCCACCTTGCAAAGTTTACGTTAGTATATCGCTCCGCCGCTGATCATTCAATTATCCACACTCCCGTGTCAAGTTTCAATATGTAATGTTTTATTTTTCGTGAGAGATGGAAGTATTATGACATTAAAGCATTTGCAATATTTGTATGATTATGTGCTTATTTTAAACTATTTGTATTTTGTCTTAGCGAGCAGGACTATTTTTTTCTAATTGACCTCACGCATGTCAAACACGGTACCTCCAATAACCGAAAACGACTCTTTTTCCGAAAGCTATATGGAAAAACCGAAAACCAGGTGTACATATATGAAAACCTCAATAAAAATTTTTGGTTGTACAATTGCTTTTAACATTATTTAAATATACAATTATGAAGTTTATTCGTGAAAAAAAAAATGTTTTTATGTATAATTTCAACACTTTCTAACTACCCAACGAGAGTCTCTAATAATAAATATGGCGTCGGAATGACAAGTGACTAATTTCAAGGTACCGACGCCATATTTATTATAACATACTTTTGTTAGGTGGCTAGAAAGCGTTGGAATAGTTACAAAAAACCTTATTTGTAAGTGTGTTAAAATAACATAGTGAGCAGTATACCCCCCCCCCCCCCAAAGCGTGTTTCATTGAGGTTTTCGGATTTTCAATCTGGTTTTCGGTTAACACCGAGGTTTTTGGTTATTCAAGCAACCCGGTCAAACATTCACAAGAAGATGTCGGAAGTTTTTAATGACGGATTTTTTTACCTGCAATGTACAGTCTTTGAGTTGTTAGCATATTGTTAATGTCTACGATTACAAGATGGGTCCTGTAGGTTTGAAAGTGTTACTCTTTTGTCAATCTTACCAAGGAGGTAAATATAGACTACTATTATGACTATAAAAGTCCTTGATCTTACTCTGTTATTGAAAATGTCGGGAGCTTCTAATAACGGATTTTCGGAGCTGCAATGTATACGGGGCGCCGAATGGGACTTGCTCTTATTATAATTAAAATCAATTTTGTGAGACAAAATTCGATTTTGTATGGAAATTAGTTCACAGAATCCTTTGTTGGATATGCAAATCATTTCAAAATGTTCAGCATCATGTACACGTGTATTACAAACTTAAAGCATTCACTGCAATACAGTGGATAAGGTACGAATGTGCACGGTTATAATAAAGCACATAAGTGAAAGAAATTTCGGATGTCGTAATCGTATAACCCACTGTGTCACTAATCTTGAATCTAAAGATAGACCATTTTCAAGAGCATTTGTAAACAAAAGGGAAACGAAAGTTAGACACATACTATGTCGGTTTTTCATCTCGCCCGACCTGTTCCATTTGTGTCATACATCAATAGAATCGGAATGAAATAAGGAATCTATCTGTATCTGGCAAAAAATCATGAAGGATAGTGGAACAAAATAATCTTTTGCCGACTTCGACAGTTTAACAAATTTCATCGCACAACATATTTCTAGTATGATTTTCTTGGCTAATCAGACGATTCATTACTTTTTCCAGCAAAAATTGGGACAAATACATTAATACAAAGTATCTTGTCAAATTTTAACAAATTTGGTTGCGATTAACAGGTCGGGTAAAATCATAGTATCATTAAAAAGTTGAGTTGAAAGATATCAGGAAATGATCACGTGATTCAGCTGGGAAAATCCTAATAAATAGAAAGTAGAATCGCGTATTTTAAAACCTGTTTTATCAAATAAATCTCATAGAAAACGTATAATAGCAATTTTGGTAATTTCAAAACAGTTTTACTTTAGAATGCAACTTAAAAGATTTTTTTTTATATATCACTTAAAACGGCCTTAACCGTCCTGTGTTGCTGGAAGTGATCGGAAACATGCCTCTGCGAGACCCGCAGTTACTACATCCAATGAGAAATCTTCTTACAAAATCGTGATGAGATGATTCATTTGCATATCCAAATGATCCTGTAAAGTAATTTGCATACAAAATAGACTATTGTGACAAAATTGAATTTTGTGACATAAAATTGAAAATTTGTAGTATATTGTAAATTTTGTTAGAATTCATTTTAGTTGAACAAAATTCACTTTTGTCTGTACAAAATTGAATTTTGAGTACAAAATCACTATAGTCCCATTCGGTGCTGTGATGTACAAAAATGTAAGTATTGTTTTAATGTTTATGATTACAGTGAGGGTGCAGAGGGTTGGCATCCCTCCTTTTTAAGGGAAAATTTGTAATTTTCATGTGTAAAATGGACAAAAATGGCAAATTATGTCCTTGGACCCCTTTTTTTAGGAACCCAAGCTGCCACCCCTCATTTTCAAAGTGTGTGGATCCGCCCCTGCTAGATGGGTCCTAAAGGTTTGGAAGTGTTCTAATGTTTGTAAATAACAGGTATTTTTGTGAACAATTTTGATAAAAAAATATGTTTCCACATGCTAAGAGTTTTCCATTATTTATATTTTATACACAATGTACTTTTAACTACATGTATATCCTATAAATATTATGTGTGTTTGATTTGATCCCAGGAATTGAAAATGCAAGCAACGTGTGTATGTACATGAATAAATATACATGTAGCAAACAATATGAAGTATTTAAACTAGAAAATAAACATTCGAGTCACGGAAGTGTTAAATTAGTATGATTTCAAAGCAGAGACTTAAAAAAAATTACTGTTTCAAAGGTAAGAATGAAAGGCAATATCATTAAAATTAGATCTTACTTGCTCCCCCTTTTTATCTCACCTGACCGTAGTCAATGTGAGCTATTGCCATCACTTGGCGTCTGTCGTCGTCGTTAACAATTTCTTCAAACATCTCCTCTGAAACTACTGAATATATTTCTATGAAACTTATAATGACTGTTCCTTAGAGTATTCTGCACAAAATGACCGTTTGGATTTTTGATCGGTTAAAAAACATGGCCACCGTAACTAAAAATAGAACATAGGGGTCAGACAGCAGATTTTTGCATGTATCTCCAAAACCGTTTAGATTACCCAAATTCTGACGTGGGTAAAAGTATTTAGCATGATGAGATCTATCTGTGGTCAAATTTTGGTGATAATCTATTGACCCATGTGGGAGTTATTGCCCTTTTTGGCCTTTTTTCTGCTGTTTTTGATGTTATAACCTTAAAAAATTTTCTTCTCAAAAACTACTGTACAGAATTCAATAAAAGTTGGTATTATTGTTTTTAGGGTATCTTTAACAAATTGGTCAATTACGCTTTTTGCAGTTTTCAGACAATACCTTGAAAGATAAATAATAGATAGAATGAAACTTTCGATTAATGAAATGATCCTGATGATAAGTCCTACCAAAGTCTTCATGGAGACAAAATTGTCGGACAACTTCTTGTTAGAGTTATTGCTCTAAAGGCAAAAATTTAACAAGGTGAGCGATTCGGGCTCCTGAGAGCCTCTTGTTTCTATGTCACATGAAGTCATGCGACAAAGAATAAAAGGGGAGCAATTAAAATCTAATCTCAATTAGATTGGGATAAAATGAGGCCATGTGGCATATTTATCACATTCGGTAGTTGATCTTGATCTATCAAAAAGGGGGATATCTAGTAAAATTAAGTATTTAAATGTAGCCAAACAAACGTTTAGAGCATAAGGAGTTCCCGCTTATGACATTCCTGCTGGAAATTTTCCTAAATATGTTAAAAATGATTTGATTACATTTTGATTGTATAAGAAATTGCCCCATTCTCAAATTTGTGATCATTATCATTGTGGTTGACCTGTGATTTGAATACCCTATACCACACCCCTAGACCTATATCGCATATCCTATATCACACTCCAAGACTTATATCGCATACCCTAAATCACAAGCCTAAACCTATTTCGGGTACCCTAGACCTACATGTATATTGCATACTGTAGAAATGTATATAACACCCCTAGACCTATATGGCCAGAAATTTTGAATATTTGGGTCATGTAGTTTCGGAAGACTGTGTTTCTACAGACCCAAAGAAAATAGAAGTCGTTCTAGACAGGCCTGAGCCAACTTCATTAACGGAGGTATAATCCTTTGTTCGATTATGTAGTTATTACAGAAAATTCATCGAAAACTTTGCTGATATAGTCAAGCCACTCCACAAACTTACACAGAAGGATCAAAACTTTTCATGGACCGAAGAGTGTCAGCAGTCGTTTGACAAATTGAAGCACTACTTGATCAAAGATCCAATTCTGGCACATCCCGATTTTGAAAAGCCTTTTATATTTGATACGGATGCAAGTAGTCATAGTATAGGTGGAGTGATTTCATAAGTGCTGAATGGTCAAGAACGAATTATTGCTTATGCAACCCGAAGTTTAACAAAAACTGTAACAATATACTGTATTACCAGAAAGGAACTTTTGGCTGTGGTTAATTTTGTCAGGCATTTCAAACACTATCTGTTAGGTAGAAAGTTTTTAGTTAGGACTGACCATAGCTCATTGAAATGGTTATTCAACTCTAAGACTCCAGAGGGGCAAAAGGCATGGTGGTTAGAGGTCCTCAGTTCCTTTGATATGGAGATCCAGCATAGAGCATGTCGGAAGCACACAAATGCCGATGCTCTTAGTCGTCTGCCCTGCGGACAATGTACTTACTGTACCAAAGAAAAAAACAAGGCACAGTTTTCACTGTGACTAGTTCTGATGAACCAAGTTCAGAAAAGACATGTATGACTATGATAATGACCACCCAATGTCATGATCCTGATCTTCAAAAGGTTAATTGTTTGTTTGTTTGTTTGTATGTTGGGGTTTAACGTTCGAGCAGCAATATTTCAGCTATACTATATTCAGACAATGAACATGAAATGATGATCAAATGAAAAAAGGGATGGGACACAAGGATAATGAGGTCGACCAATTTTGATTGCCACTGGAAATGGGGAGATGTGGGTAGGGTCGGACAATTTAGCCTACTGTGGTGGAGCCCTACGGTTCCTACTCCCGGAGAATAGCACAGTAGGGTTCTTTAACGTGCGAGGAACGTGACATCTTTCCCAACACGGTGCACCACTATGGTTTGCGGTCAGGTTTTCCGTATTATAGTCTGACAACCCCAGCATGTAACACACCAGGGGTACCCCATTCCACCACCTGAGGTACACAACCCAGTTGCTCTGCGGGCAGAGCGCCCTAGCCCCTGGCTAATGTTCTGAGCACTATTTAGTCGCCTGTTACGACAAGCTTAGCGCTGCTGCAGGCCTATTCTTTAGACACCCGGACCAGCATGGCGCTTCAAAAGGTTAAAGAGTGGTTGGAAACAGACAGTAAACCAACATCTGATACGATATTCGGGGAATGTTATGTCGTGCGGTCATTAATAGGTCAATGGTCGATATTGGCTATCCATGAAGGAGTGCTGTGTCGTAGTTGGAATGTATGTGGCAAAAGTATCACATATCAACAGGCTTTGGTGCCATTAGCACACAGAAGACAGGTCTTACATTTTTGTCATGACATACGTTCGTCTGGCCACTTAGGAGTCAGGAAAACCTTAAGTAAGATAAGACAGCATTACTTTTGGCCTGACATGTCAAATGACGTTCGTCTTTACATAGCTGGTTGTGAGAAGTGTTGGAAAAGAAAACGTCCTTTAAAACACAAACGAGCACTAATGCAGTTAGTCAAAAGCGGTGTTCCTATGCAGCGGTTGGCAACTGACATCCTAGTCGAATTTCCAGAAACCAAAGCCAGTAACAAGTACATACTAGTGGTCGCAGATTATTTTACCAAGTGGACAGAGGCATTTCCAATGCCAAACATGGAAGCTGCGACTGTTGCTAGACTTTTGGTTGAAGAAGTTGTTACTAGATTTGGAGTACCTCAGGTCATTCATTCTGACCAAGGCAGACAATTTGAAAGCAATCTGTTCAAAGAACTGTGTTCACTACTAGGGATACCTAAGGCACGAACTACGCCTTACCATCCCCAATCGGATGGTATGGTAGAACGGTTTAACCAGACTCTCGATAATATGCTAAGTGCACACGTGACAGACAATCATCGTGACGGATGAGCAACTCCCGTATGTCATGATGGCATATCGGACCACTGAGCACGAAGCGACTGGACTAAGTCCGAATACGCTCATGCTAGGTCGAGAAACAACCACACCATTGGATCTCATGTATTGTATGCCTACCGTATTGAGACCTTGTCCTGTAAACGTTTGGGTTTGGGAGCTTTGGGAACGGTTAGAAGAAGCTCATGCTTTCGTCAGAAGGTACTCTGATCATGAGATGGTCAGACAAAAGACGTATCATGACCAGCGAACATCGTGGGAAAGGTTTGAAATGGGTGACACAGTTAATGTTTACTTTCCTCAAAAGAAGAAGGGGTGTACCCCGAAATTTACTTCGTTGTGGAGAGGGCCCTTTCATATAATAAGAAAAGTATCAAATGTACTGTATGAAGTGGATTGTGGCAGAGACAATCAGTTACAAATCGTTCATTGTGATAGAATAAAGAAAACGCGTGGACAGGCTTTGAGAGGTGAACCTGACAGCGAGGTACAAGGGGTCGAACGGGTTGAAACGTTAGAAACAACTGAAGAGGTTGAAACAGGTTTGATGCCTATTGAAGAAGTTGACGAACTTGCTGAGGAACCGTCTCGTCCAAGGAGGAACGTGAATCCTCCCGCGCGATTATGTTATGTGAATATATAGGATGTCGAAATCATTGAGGAGCATGAGACCATATGGTCTTTCTGATTATTGTAGACTTCATTTCTGATTTAAAAGCTGGTGTTGGAAACACCAAATGATTAAAATTGGGATGATTATACTGATAAATATTGTTGTTTTATTATTTGTGTCCGTCGGATGGGGACGTTAAATCAGAGGTCCCATGTGCAGGGAAACGTCACGCCCTGTGCATGTAAAAGACCCCTCACATTAACCATAAGTGTTTTTTTCGTTGAGGCCAAATTTTTCATACTGGTTTATGAGTGAAATATTTTTCTGTGACATTATAAATTTAACATATTTAGATACTGTATTTTTTTATTTGGTTAAAAGGCTAGTTAGGTGGATAATATGTTAGTCATGTACAAACAGTTTGATTTTATGTTCAGTAGAAAAAAACGCTGGTGTGGAACTGGAACTGTTTAACAGATATACGGTCTATTACTGAGACTTAGGAGTCAGAGTGTGACTGAATGTTCTTAGTTCACAGAACAAAGGGTTTCTGATCTATTTACATTTATGCTTTTAGGAGCAGCTCCATTATTATAACCTCTGCTTTGCATGTGGAATGATTGAGCACCTCTGTTTAGCAAGTTTGTTTGTGTCTGGGTCGCTAGGTATGACCAATGGTTTGATGTTGCCAGCAGCTGTGTTTGTTTGAAGTTTGTATTACGGTTCATGCGAGGCCGCATGTAATCGGAGGCGTGGGTAGTGTGACGAAAATGGTTTATAACATCTGCAAGATATAGGTTTAATAATTATTTAAAACATCCCGATCTATATTGTTCATCCTCAACAGAAATTAACCCATATTAAGGGTAATCAAGGAGATGTTTATCATGGATACATAAAGCTACACTTAGGTTCTTTGGTTTATAACAACTGTAAGTGGGTAATTGTAATAGATAGTGCCATTAACAGGTTTCTATCTAGTGACAGTTGAATATGCCCATTATCATTCGGAAGCAATACACCTTTAACCCCAACCTAACTTACAAAGAAGAGAATCCCGATTACATCAATGGGGTGTCTTCTTCGAAGTCCGCGCTTATAGTATATAGAGCATCAAAATCTAGAAATTTTGATAAAATACAATTAAAATAAAAAGCAAAAATCATTTAAAGCCCACCAAATTTAGCCGTCCGTCCGAGACCTGACAGGGTAGTCAAGGACGTTAAAACCCCCTTAGTTGGAAAACGATTCATTTTGAATCAAGCTTTCGCGGAGCTAGGAAAGAGAATTATTTATGGGGGTTATATAAATAATTCAAGGGTTCTAAGCCTGGTGTGGTGTACCAGTATTGCATTGGTCACAACAAAAGGGCTTGAAACAAACTATCCGAGACAGGTTTGAAACATTGTCTGACTGAACGGGGGTCTCAAATGGTTGGAGGCTAGCTGGCCGAAACATTCCATACCTTGGTTTGAGGATTTGTAAATTGGGGCTGTACAGGATTCAGGGTTCACACACTACTGCAGTGAGTGTTCTCTGTCATACCATACCTTGTCACAGACATTAAGTTTACGTTTAGCTTTATGAATAGTTTGGTTTCCGTTTCCCATGATGTAAAATAATAGGAGCGTGTAGGTTTATTTAAAACAATTGTAATCAATCTGTAAATTTTAAATTTGGTTTCAGTTATACAGTTTCTTTATATTGACGAATCCAGAAAACCGGCATGAATCAAGGTTTATTTCATAAAGGAAATGAATGCGTGTACGCCCCGCTCGGGTACACGTTATAATTATAAGTTCACAACTTCAAACCACTTTAATGATCTTCCTGGATATGAGGGATGTTGTTTTAACAATGACCACCTGTCAGCCAGGTGAAAAGTAACCTACTCTACTCTTACTTATGTTACCTGTTATTAACAGTTATTGAAACAAAGATATGCTCATGAAGTACACTGTACTATATTTTTATAAAGTCATTATGTTTTATTTAAGATAAATTTGAATTATTTTAGTGAAAGAAGTGTTTATTTTTTTCTTAATTAATACAGCTGATAGAGATATTTTAAGAATAACATTTCAGAGCACTAAAATATAGTATATATTTATTGCATTAACATTATATAATGTAGGACAGAAATTATAATGTTACAGAAATATTGTTGGTAAAATTTGAAAAATCTACCAGTATTGACCGAGTGGCTTAAAAACAAGTAAAAACCTGGGACAATGATAACCGCCCAACCTCTATTTTTGTCTGATTTTCCACATAATTATATGTACATGTAAGAATATTTCTCATAAAGAGGAGGTTTCTGTACTTCCATATCATGTGGTTAAAACGCATGTATATTTTCATGCATTTACATTGTAACATGTTGCTTTTATCAAAGACACTGTTATAATTTTTCTTGATTTCTTTTCAGTGGTAATCCCTTTTAAAGTTTCACTAGATGTAGCGAGAAGAAAGCAAAAGCAAAATGGACTATTTTTGTACTGGGATACTATTTAAGCATGAAACGAAGTTCATGGTTCTCAAGTGCTGGTACATGTCAACATCTCTTAATAAAAACTACAAATATGAAGTCTGATTTCGTAGCACTTATTTGTTTGAAAAATATAAAAGTTCCTTGTATTGTAATCTTATACATATTTGTGAAACAATCATGCAGAAAAAATGAAAGAAATGCACATATATTATTGAAGGCAGACAGGTAAAAAAACACTCCGCTTAAGCGCAACAATGATTCATCATAAAAAGTGGTACTCATGGGGTATGGGTCCACTATTTACCTTTTTGTTTTGGAGAGCAGAAAAGATGGATTTATATTCAAAGAGCATTTGTTATAAAGAAAGACATAATTTTTCCTTTATTCACTACTTCTCTTTATCCTTGACTTTCCAACTTGATTGGAATCTTAAATGGCTAAAATATATGAGGTACAAAGATTCTTTCAGTTTAAAGATATTTAAACTGCATAAAAATTCCTAGAGAAAGGTAATCATTTATTGAAAAAAAGTGTGTAGTTTAGACATAGTGGAGAAACGCTCTCGGACCCACGTGGGGTCTGGGAGTAGGGCAGAGCGTCAACACATCAGCCCAACCGCTAGTAGGACATACTCTGACCGAGTTCTTCGGTCAGGTATCCCGAAGGTTGGGCTCCGCCACCAACACCAGTTGGTTCTACTTACCCACTAACATCGACCGTGATATGCCTGCATTGGTATTCAAGGTCGTTAAAAAACCCCAATCATTTCATTTCTGATTCTGGCACATGTCGGTATTCCGGGTAATGAAATTAGCGACAGAATTGCAAAACAAGCTCTATCAAAGCCTGCTATTGGTGTCAAAATTGGGTTAAGTTCCAAAGAATTTTATCTATTATTTCCAAAATTTTTCAACAAAAATGGCAGACAAGCTGGGAAAATTCGAATCACATTTGGCATAAACAATTAATGTAAAACCAGCATTTTACAGTGATAAAAGGCACCACGCAAATACAATTACTAGACTCAGACTGGGCACAACCATGCTACCAGGTCAAATAGGAAAATATATTTAAGATATATCGCCTTTATGCCAAAAATGTGGAGTTTCAGAGGACATTAAGCATGTCCTTATAAATTGTTTAGAACACCATCAAGCACGTTTGGAACTTAAAGAAAATATCCACTAATTTGCTCTCTACACTCTATCGGAACTAAACCTTCTTAACCCACCAAAATCAGTTCAACAACAAGTCTGGTCAGCATTGGCGCAATTTCTTTCAGTCAGTGGTTATCATGGTAAAATATAGCATACTTTTGTTTAAATTACTATGGCAAGCCGAAGTGGACAAAAATGAACATTTTCTGATATTAAAAAATGATTTTTTTAATATTACAAATTGATTTTCTGATATTACAATTTAGATTTCTTATATTACAAACCACTTTTTTAATATTAAAAATCATTTTTTAATATAAAAATTCAATTGAATTTCTAATATTTAAAAAGATTTTTTAATATAAGAAATTGATTTTCTAATATTAGAAAATGGATTTGCCGTATTCAGTTGCGATTTTTTAATATTAGAAAATCATTTTGTAACATTAAAAAATGTGACTGATTTTCTAATATTACAAATTCATTTCGTAATAATATAATATTACTAAATCAGGAATTTGTAATATTAGAAAATGAATTTTTAGTATTACTTACAAAATGAATTTCTAATATTAGAAAAATCTTTTCTGATATAAAAAAAAATTATTTTGTATTATAAAAATTCATTTTCTAATATTACAAAATATTGGTTTTTGTCCACTTTGGCTTGCCATAAATTACGGTGATTGTCCTTCAATAACTTAAAACCCTAAATATATATAAACGTCTCAGAATATCACGACTCCATGCGCTACGCTGCTCCATCGGATCAAATTGATACAGGGAAGATATGTAAACGTATAGTAAGGTCTGAACAATTCCCAACGATGTTAGAACTGTCAAATTTGCGATGCAATACTAAGAAAGCTCTAGAACAATTTAGAAAACAATTAATCATTAATGAGTCAGATAAACAATACTTGTTTGTCCACAAATTCTAGAAAATTCTATTATTGAAATAAGATGTTTAGTATTTATTTATTTATTTATCGGGTTTAACGCCCGAGCAGCAATATTGCAGCTATATTCAGGCGATGAACATGAAAGGGATGATAAAATGAACATGAAATGAAAAAAAGGGATGGGACACAAGGATAATAGGGAAGACTAATTTAGATTGCCACTAGAAAAAGGGGGGACAGGTAGGGTCGGGCAATTTAGCCTCCTCTGGCGGAGCCCTATGGTTCCTACTACGGGAGAATACCACAGTAGGTTCTTTAACGTGCGAGGAACGTGGCCTCTTTCCCAACACGGTGCACCACTATGGTTTGCGGTCAGGTTTTCCGTATTAAAGCCTGACAACCTCAGCATGTAACACGCCAGGGGTACCCCATTCTACCACATGGGGCACACAGTCTTACAATTGTCAAAAATAACAACATCCTGACAATATATTAATATATATATTAATTGTAAGTAGAATAATCCACATCCTATATATCAAATGTAGTTACACTGATTACAGCCTAGCAGTTTCAGATGGTCGTGCGACACACTTATAAATATGTAGCATTTTTCAGTAAATTTTGATGAGAGAAGTTAAAATTGGGTAGTTGATGCTTAGCTTTTTGATATAATAAATCCATCAGACTCAAAGAACCATTAAAAGGATGTTCTTCCATCTGTGATGAAATCTATTGATTTTTTCTCCATGCAGTGGTAAGGGGGGAAGCCTTAAGTGCAAGGCCTTTAGGAATAATTCCTTGATGTAAATATGTTTCTAAATTTGATATATGATGTTCAGCTTTGATCATTTTCAGTCAGAGCCCTAAATTTGTTGAAATAATCTTGTAATTGTATAGTACCTACGAATGATTGGATCGTGTCGTAAAACACGATACAGGCTAAAAAGTTAGAAATAATAATTAATCGTCTAAATAAAAGTCAACAATCACTCTTGCGGGGTGATGGTTCGTTAAAAACGATGCAAAACATAACCATAAATTAAATAAACGTCTAAATATGTTTAACATCACCAAAAAATGGTAAAATTTACATTGAATGTTAACTGATAACTGATATCCTTCTTCAGCATAAAACTCATAAAGTTCAAGATCAAAACAGATTCAGAAGCTGAATCACGTACGCTGTGGGTGATTGTACCTTTATCAAAGGCACATTTAAGCAAATGATAAGGAACCTGAATGAAAATAAAAAAGGGGGGTCTTTTTATCAAAATTAAAAATAAAAATTAACTGTGGAAAATAATTGAAAAAAGTCAAAATATAGTAGGGCGGCGTATTGATGTATAGCATGTATTGCTGTACCAGCCTTAGACCAAGACCTAAAAATGGGTTATTTTTTCTCGTTTATTCCATCTGGAGAAGTTGTTTGTAATTTTTTCATCCAAAAGCTTTCCCAAGACACTCTTTTACATTTTGACCAGTTTTTATTAGCTCACGTGGCCGAAGGCCAGGTGAGCTATTGCCATCACTTGGCGTCTGTCGTCGTTAATAATTTTTCAAAACTTCTCTTCTGAAACTACTTGACCACTTGGAACAAAACATGGTATTAATGTTCCTTGGGGTATCCTTCATAGAACTGATGTGGGGATTTTTGATCCGTCGAAAAACATGGCCGCCGTTACTAAAAATAGAACAAAGGGGCCAGACAATAGTTTTTGGCATATATCTCCAAAACGGTTAGGTTAAGCACAATCCTGACCCAGTAAAAGTGTTAAGCATAAGATCTATCTACAGTAAAATTTTCATTTTAATCTGTTCAGCCACGTTGGAGTTATTGCCCTTTTTCGACGTTTTTTTTTGTATTTTTAATAATATTTCTTTCAAAAATCTTCTCCTCTGACACTATTTTACCAATTGAAACAAAACTCAGTAAAAGTGTTCCTTGGGGTATCCTGCAGAGAATTGGGGTTTTTTGATCCGTTGGGGTCAGACAGTAGTTTTTCGCATATATCTTCAAAACCGTTAGGTTTAGCCAAATTCTTTCAATAGCTGAAATGATCCTTATTTTTAGGACTACAAAAGTCATCAGGCATAAAATTTGTCAGACTCTGTCTCATAAGAGTTATAGCCATTTACAGTTTTCAGCCACTGTCTTGAAAGCTATGATATATGTAGACTTTCATTTACGGAAATGATCCTTATGATAAGTCCTATCAAAGTTTTCTTGAATCAAAATTGTTGGACAACTTCTTGTTTAATGTATTGCCCTTGAAAGGCAAATTTGAACCAGGTGAGCGATTCAGGCTCCTGGGAGCCTCTGGTTATGTTTTATGATCGTAACAACGTTGTGGAGATCCTCCTGGGTGTTTCCGGCGGATCTAAGATGGCGACTTAGAGGGAGGTCTGGTTTGCATTTGTAGTCACTGCGATGACCATTCATACGCCGGTTGAAAGGTTGTTCTGCTTCGTCAACGTACTGCATACTGGAGAAGGTATATGGTATTTTCGGTTTTGCAAGTCATGTCGCAAAAATGGCAAATTCCTTTCCAGTGCAGTATCTGGGTACAGGTCTTACATCTTTTATCTCCACATGGTCGACACTGGCTCGTCGTATTTTGTTTGGGCTGAGATGAAATCTCTGCTCTTACTAGGGCATCTCTGAGGCTCCTAGGTCTATGGAATGCCAGGACCGGGGCCCCAGGAAAGAGCTTGGAGAGCTTAGGATGTTTTGAATGTCTTCCCAATTTGAATGCAGTAGCTGCGAGTTTCCTAAAGGCTGGATGGTATGTAAGCACAAAAGGAACCCTTTTGTTCTTTTTCTTGGGTTTGTACTCGAGGATATCTTTACGGTTGATGTTGTTAGCACGTTCAAATCCCCGATCTATATCTGGTGATTTATAGCCACGCGATAACAAATGACCACGGCGTTCATCTAGACGTTTGTTGGCGGTATCGTCAGATGAGGAAATGCGCCGAATTCGAAGTGCCTGGCTGTATGGTATACTTTTAAGGAAAACTATTGACCAAACTTTACGACAAACGTGATGACTTTTCATTCAGAATTGTCAACTTTCCTTTCATCTGTGGCAACATCCCTTCGGCTCCTGCATATGGAGTGTTCATATCACAACTCATACGTTATGCCAGAGCTTGCCGAAACTACGCAGACTTTTTGTATCGCGCTAGAACTCTAACAAATAGGCTTCTGGAACAGAGTTATGTTGCTACAAGATTGAAGTCATCACTACAGAAGTTTTATGGTCGTCATCATGAACTCATGGATCGTTATGGTGTATCCATCAGCACCATGAAAACTGATTTATTCAACGGGTCATAGTTTTCCTTTCCTCGTTTGTCTACCCCGGACTTGACTTTTTATGAGCAACTCGGCGGGTGTTTCTAGAAAAGCAGAGGACGCTTACCCTACCGGTGCACCTGGTCCATGCTCCCAGTTTTTAGTGGAGTCCGAGTTGCTCATTTACTTTTGTTACTTTGTATGTATGATTTTAGTTACTTTATGTTCTTTGTTGTGTATGTCTGTTTTCCATGTCTGGTCTTTGTCCCTGGATTAAATTCTTTTGAATACCGCTATAACCTTGGTTCCCTTGATTACTCTTTTTTAGTACAGTGTTTTGGATGACAACTACATGTATTGGGAGATAAGTATTGGTGACTCTCAGTTGGTTTGCTGTGAATATCTGTTAACATTTCCCCGTCTCTTACAAACGTAGTAGTATCCAAAAATGTAATTTTAGTGTCAGAAATTTCATGGGTGAATTTGATTGATGGATGAACATTGTTGGCACGTGTGATAAAATTGTCTAAATTTTGTGTTGACTCAGTCCATTTCATGTCAACATCATCGATGAATCGAAACCAAGAAAGGGTTTTCGATGAAGATGTTGAAATTGTTTGATTTTCCAATTTACCCATGAAGATGGTAGCATACGAAGGAGCCATTTTTGTTCCCATAGCTGTACCATTGATTTGGAGGTAGTGTTCGTCGTTGAAATTGAAGTTGTTACACTTAAAAACTAAAGTGAGTAAATTTACTAGGCAATCAGTAGGGGGTCCAAAATATCTCATGATTCCCAAGCTTCTCTGCAGGCTTCTATATCGTCATCGCGTGGGATATTAGTATACAGTGAAGTGACATCAAAGGAGGCCAGAACTGTTTCGGGATGTAAAGGATTCATTGATTCTATTTTCCTCAGATAGTCCGTGGTGTCTTTTAAATATGACGGGAGCTTTTGAACAAGGGGTCGGAGATGGTAATGAACAAATTCAGAATTTTTTTTCGGTTGGATGACTATTAGCTGAAACTATGGGCCGTCCAGTGATATCTTTTTTGTGAATTTTAGACAGAAAGTAAAAACATCCTGGTCTTGGATCCTCTGGTTTTAGGTATTCTACATGTTCTTCAGTAATGCTGCCGTCCTTGCACATTTTGTTCAGTTCTGAAGTGATTTTTTTCACTAAAAGATTAAGTAGGGTCGCTGGATAGCTTTTTATAAAATCTTTCATCTGAAAGTTGACGCATTGCTTCTGAGATGTAGTTATTTTTATCCATGACTACTATGCCTTGGTCTTCTGGTTTTATAACTATATCGTCACGGTTTTTCAACGACTGTATTGCTTTTTTATCATCGGGCGTGATGTTGAAGAAAGATGGAATGTAGTTGTTGGATAAGTGTTTGACATCTGATTTTATTTTGTCAATAACATTTTCTAGCGTGCCACATTTATTCAGTTTAGGAGCCCATAGATTTTTCTTTTTGAATTTTTGAGTGTATAGATCACTTTCTTTATGGTCGGAGTCAGGGTCAGGGTCCATATCCTGGTCTTCATATTTGTTAGCAAAATGTTCTTTGAGCCTGAGGGATCTAGCAAATTTGTCTAGTTCGTCTTCAAGTGGAACTTCATCTATATTATTAGGAGTAGGACAGAAATTCAAACCTTTAGATAAAACCCTGGTTTCAATTTCAGATAGAGCAAAAGATGAGAGGTTGACAATTGTCGTGGTGGAGATTCGTTTCAAGTTGGATTTTCTCTTAAATCTGCGTTTACGAGACTTTTTATACGTAGGTTTGTCCTTTGACAAAATATCATGTACTTCTGTATTGTCCGAGATGTTTACACCGTCTCGTGTGAATTTGTGAAGTTGTTTACTTCTTAATTTCTTGGATTGAATAGATCGGATTTCGTCTCTGAATAGCCCCGGGCAGGTCCGGGTGTCAAAAGAATAGGCCTGCAGCAGCACTAAGCTTGTCGTAAGAGGCGACTAAATAGTGCTCAGAACCTTAACCGGGGGCTAGGGCGCTCTGCCCACAGAGCAACTGGGATGTGTGCCCCAGGTGGTGGAATGGGGTACCCCTGGCGTGTTACATGCTGGGGTTGTCAGGCTATAATACGGAAAACCTGACCGCAAACCATAGTGGTGCACCGTGTTGGAAAGAAAGATGCCACGTTCCTCGCACCCTGCTGTGGCATTCAATAGGACTAAGAACCTTTGCGCTCCGCCACAGGAGGCTAAATTGCCCGACCCTACCCATCCCCCTTTTTTGTAGTGGCAATTAAAGTTTGTCGGCCCTATTATCCTTGTGTCCCATCCCTTGTTTCATTCCATCATCATTCATGTTCATTGTATCATCCATTTCATGTTTATCGCCTGAATATAGCTGAAATATTGCTGCTCGGGCGTTAAACCTCAACAATCCATCAATCAATCAATCAATCAATCGTCTGAAAATTACAAAGTTCAAGTTCGGATAGAAAAGAACGAGCATTTTTCAGTAAATTTTGATGAGATATGTTGAAATTGGCTAGTTGATGCTTAGCTTCTTGATATAATAAATCCATCAGACTCAAAGAACCATTAAAAAGAATATTATTCCATCTGTGTTGAAATCTATTGGATTTTCCTCAAGTGGTAAGGGGGGAAGCCTTAGTGCAAAACCTTTAGGAATAATTCCTTGATGTAAATATGTTTCTAAATTTGATATATGATGTTCAGCTTTGATAATTTTCAGAGTCCTGGCATTCCGTAGAGCTAGGAGCCTAAGAGATGCCCTTGTAAGAGCAGAGATTTCATTTCAGCCCAAACAAAATACAACGGACCAGTGTTGACCATGTGGAGATAAAAGATGTAAGACCTGTACCCAGATACTGCACACCAAAACGTTTAAAAGCTACTGCATTGGAAAGGAATTTGCCATTTTTTGCGACATGACTTGCAAAACCGAAAATATTATACACCTTCTCCAGTGCCGATGGGGTATGCAGTACGTTGGCGAAACAGAACAACCTTTCAACCGGCGTATGAATGGTCATCGCAGTGACTACAAATGCAAACCAGACCTCCCTCTAAGTCGCCATCTTAGATCCACCGGACACACCCAGGAGGATCTCCACAATATTGTTGTTACGATCATAGAACATAATAAAAACTGTTCAAAATGTAAAAGAGTGATGAAAAAATTACAAACAACTTCTCCAGATGGAATAAACGAGAAAAAATAATCCATTTTTAGGTTTTGGTCTAAGGCTGGTACAGCACTACATGGTACACATCAATACGCCGTACTACTATATTTTGATTTTTTTCAATTGTTTTCAACTGTTAATTTTTATTTTTAATTTTGATAAAAAGACCCACTTTGTTATTTTCATTCAGGTTCCTTATCATTTGCGTATGTGTGCCTTTGATATATATATATATAATTGCAAGTAGAATAATCCACACCCTTTATATCAAGTGTAGTTGCACTGATTACAGCCTAGCAGTTTCAGGTGGTCGTGTGACACACTTATAAATACCTAAGGTCAATAATTAACGTTATAAAACCGAGACCAACATATTCATATAATACCATTTATCTTAAAGAATATCATCTTTCATTTTTTTAATAAAAAACAAAATAATATAAAACTTCGGTTTATATCTAGACATAAAGCTAAACTCCCAAATATTAACTTTTTTCTTCTTTTTCTTTTTTTTTTATTCTACTCTCTTTAATTTTACCACTTTGGCTTATAAATACATTTCTTATTTACTTCTTTGGCTAAATGTTTGGCTGTTCCTAAGTCCACGTGTAAATTTTGGATTTACATTTACAGTTGTTAAATTCTAAAAGTTGACCAATCTTACCAATAGTAATCAATCCCGTTTTCAAACTTATAAAAAAATGGTCAACCTATTCACCAGAAGCATGAGCTGGAACGGTCTCGTGTGGCATTAGTAAAACTGCGTACTAACGTCGTGTGCTAGCACAGTAAAATCCGGGAACTACGTCCGGCTAGACAAGGCAGTCTAAATTTACATACACTTTTTAGCTCAGCATAAACTTTTCGGCATTATAAATAAGCATACACCTTTGGTAACTAAAATTCTAACATTATCAATTATTAAATTTGCACTTCACCTTTAGATATTCATCAAACCATAGCCAGTTGACTCTAAAACGCATACACTATTTGGCAATCTAAATCACACAGGTCTGCCGCCTTCTGGGTCCGACTGGTTGTCCTTGTCCCTTCATCCAACTTGGCATTTTCCTCCTTTACATGCCCATTTTCAAAACTTCAATTTCATTCCTTAAACCATGCAGTAGTTTTGTATTTTTGTATTTTTGAAAATTAACATTTCAGTTATACATAATTTACATTTCCTGTTACCTATTTTTTTTAAACAATTATTAATTATTTACTTTTACTATTAGTTATTAACTTATTATTTCTTTTATTTTGTTAAACATACAATTTAGATAAATAGCAAAATTATTTAAAGCCCACCAAATTGGGCCGTCCGGGCGAGACCCGACAGGGTAGTCAAGGACGTTAAAAAAATCCCTTAGTAGTAATACAAAAATTGGTTCAGTTTGTTAGTTTAAACAGAGAAAGATTTGAAAGAAATTATAACCGAAAATGTAGATACAGTTGAAACTTAAAGAAGCCAAGAAGTAAGTTTGGTTTACTAAAGCCTAGAAGTTCCAGTATAATTTTGAAGCTTGTGGTTTACAAGCAAGCAGTTTCATGAAGCTTTCAAGTTAGTTGCAAATTACCGGGTTGTTCGATACTGTAATTTCTCTAGTTAGAGAATGGTCGCATTCCCTCGAACAGGTGGTTTCTAACTAACTATAGGCTTGCTTGAAACATAGTGTTTCAAGGACTATGTGTCGCGGAAGCTAGGTGTTCCAAGACTAAGTGTCTGGAGAACAAATTTTTCCGAGACTAGGTGTCTCAGAAACAAGGTGTTCAGGGACTAGGTGTCCCGGGAGCTAGTTGTTCTAGGAACTTGGGTTAAGGCTAAGTGGTTAGTTGATTTGCTTGGTATATGCGTTTGTTGTTTAGGCTTCTTGTTTTGTTGGTAGTTCGGTTAATTTAGAACAATCAAGTTTTAATATGTGTCATAAATATCGAAGCACCTCAGATTCTGTGAAAACAGATACGAACGGCATTTCAACCTATTTTGAATTTGATAAGTATTCAAACACACCGAAAACGTTACATAATTTGTTGGCAGCAAGGTGGGATCTGAGAAAATTCATTATGTCATATGCATTGTTTGATAGAATATATATATATGCTTGCAAGGAGCAATTTAGTTCTGAATAAACATATAGATTGTTTGAAATAAAATATTTGTAAATACGTTGTGTTTATGTTATCACCAAAATGTCCCGAACATACGGGGATGACCTGTTGTATAACCCTGAAGAAATTCAAGATTCTAAACAACTGACCAGGGAAATTGATAGACTGAACTTGGAAACAGACCGCATGAGAATTACTAGTCATAAAAACTCCCCAGACTTTGCTCAATCCTCGCCAATTTATCCAACAATGCGTTCAAGGCAAAGTGACTAGGGAATTGGTAGGTCTAGAAATCCAAAATCTGACTTTGACAAAACAAGGGCTTTGCGTGAACATAAACATGTTGGGATAGGGGCAAAGTCGAAGATTTTACATCATGATAGTGTAAGTGATGCTGCTTCACGGGACGTAGTCCAAGAGAATAGAGCCTATTTTGATCAACTTCGTCACACAAAGAGGAAAGAAGGCTGTGGTAAAGTCAGAGGACTCAACTGAAAAGGAAAATAGCTCAGCTCTATCCCCAGAAGCAAAAATGTTGTAAAGCCCGCAACCTATGACGGAAAGGGGGCATGGGTGGATTATAAGTCCCATTTTGATGCATGTTCAAGTATAAATACTTGGTCAGACAAAAAATAGGGTTTGTATCTGGCCGTGTCATTAAGGGGACAAGCCCAGGGAGTTCTATGACATTTTTCTGAAGATCAAAGGCAACATTATAAAGAGCTTGTAAGGTCTCTTTAGGAGAAGTTTTCTCCTGCAAACCAGACTGAACTTATTGAACTCAGTTGCGTGAACGCCGTCAAAAAGCAGCGGAAAGCCTTCCTGAGTTAGGCCAGGATATCAGGCGCTTAGCAAACCTTGCTTAACCAACAGCTCAAAATGACGTTCGTGAAATACTTGCAAAGGAGCAGTTCATTTACGGGCTTAAAAGTGTTGACATGAGACTTCGAGTCAAACAAGCTTGACCATCAGACTTAAAAGACGCCATACGACACGCCGTTGAATTAGAAGCTTTCAATAAAGCAGAGCTTAAGAGAGAAGAAAATAATGGTTTCTTAAGGATTACTGCACTTGACAGTGACTCTATCGAGACAAGCGATAGGAAGTTAGATCTCTTGAAGAATATGCAAAAAAAAAGCTGGATGTTTTAAATGTGGGAAATTTGATCATTTCAAGAAAGATTGTCCGGAAAGTAGGGTTATGAGTAAAAAAGAAAGTCCAACGAAGGCTCAGGAAACCACATCTGGGAAAAAGAATGGTACAATAGGGGTGAACAAACTGGCCACTGAAGCCGGAATGTTCATTGAAACCAAAGTCAATGGTACCAATTCAAAATGTTAATTGATACAGGGGCAACAGTGACTCTCATATCAAAGAAATTATTTGATAGCATGCATTCGCATGTAATGACACAAATGGACAGAGAGATACTGACTGCCAATGGTTCTCCTCTGACTTTATCTGGGAAAACCATCATTGACATTGACATAAATGGGTATGTCTGCTCAAATATAGCTGTAGTAGCTGACATAACTGTTGACGGTATATTGGGAATAGATTTTCAGAGAACCCAATATTGTGTCATTGGTATGACTAAAGGTAGTATTCGGATGAAGGGGAAAGAGATCCAATTAAACTTCGAAGGTCGGACAGGTTGCTATTGAGTATCTGTCGCAACGAATAAACAGTTACCTCCTGGAAACGAGAAACCAGTGTTTAGAAATGCCAGGAAAGCTACCATTTCAAACAGATATGTGAATACCGCTGAATCACCTCTGGAGAAAAACAAGGTAACATGTGGTCCGTGTATCAAAACGTTCAAGAAAATGGCTTAGTACAGACGTCATATGGCTAGATTCCACAAACAATGATGTTGGCACAAGTAAGGTATCAAGTAACAGTGAGAATAAAGGATATAAGTCGAAGGCATCTCCCGCTGGAAATCTTTTTCAAGGAGTGGAAAAGAATCAGACCCCGGTAGGTCAACGGGAAGGGGACAGGAAATGATTATTCCAGGTTAGCATGGGATGATAGAAAATCTGACTCAGGTAAGGAAGATAACATCAATTCATCTGTAAAGAGAGGAATCAAAAGAAAGCCAAAGGGACCAGAAAAGAGACTGTCACAGCCAGAAAGGCTGTTATCAAAACAATTGAAAGCATGCATGTCAAAACGGAAGTACAAAATATAGAAACAAAAGCCCTGGCGTTTATATTGATCAGATGACAGGAAAAAGTTTTAATATCTTTGGTCGTTGAACATGGATCGTTATGGTGTATCCATCTGCACCATGAAAACTGATTTATTCAACGGGTCATAGTTTTCCTTTCCTCGTTTGTCTATCCCGGACTCGGCGGGTGTTTCTAGAAAAGTAGAGGACGCTTACCCTACCGGTGCACCTGGTCCATGCTCCCAGTTTTTAGTGGAGTCCGAGTTGCTCATCTGCTTTTGTTACTTTGTATGTATGATTTTAGTTACTTTATGTTCTTTGTTGTGTATGTCTGTTTTCCATGTCTGGTCTGTCCCTGGATTGCATTCTTTTGATTACCGCTATAACCTTGGTTCCTTTGATTGCTCTTTGAAAACAAAGATAATTTTGAGTCTGATTTGTATTTGACGTTGCTAACGGGAGATGCAGGTAACACATGTTTGAAAACAGGGCCACATAGGTGGAAGGGCTATAAAAGATGTCATGACTGTGTCAGGAAAAATTGAGAATAATAGAGGTAGAACTGGAAGTAGTTGGGGATTCATTGTATATGATTAAACTTTAATTTTGTTTGCAGGAAGCAAACTTGAATTAATTGAATTTATAGGAATCAGTTGCTGAGACGTAAAATCGATGTCCCATGAACAAGGAAACGTCACGCTTGTGCATGTAAAAGGACCCTCATGTAAGCCGTAAGTGCTTCTTGTCGAGGCTACATTTCAGGACTTGAGTTTTTTGATAAAACATTCTTTAACGGTAACAGCCAAAATTGTTTCAATTTTTACAGGTCTTACTTTTGCAAAAGTAACTTGAATATGGTATTTAATTGTGTTGGTCATGCGAGGAAGCATGAAATCGGAGGCGTGGGTAATGTGACAAAAATGCAGTTTATTTGTTACAAATTATTTGCAGATTGTTAAAATGATCAAATTCATAATAAGATATCCATTTGTTGGTTTAGAGTCGGAAACATTAATGGAAATCACTTCACACTTGCGGTTGTTATAGATGCTTCTTCAGTTTCTGGGCGTTTTCCGCGAGGTCCTCGCTTTTGGTATATAAAGTGGCAATTCCTTAAAAAAATTGGTCCGTCCGTGCGATACCCGACAGGGTAGTCAAGGACTTTAAAAACCCCCTTAGTTAGAAAAATTGGTTCAGTTTGTTAGTTTAAACAGAGAAAGATTTGAAAGAAATTATAACCGAAAATGTAGATACAGTTGAAACTTAAGGAAGCCAAGAAGTAAGTTTGGTTTACTAAAGCCTAGAAATTCCAGTATAATTTTGAAGCTTGTGGTTTACAAGCAAGCAGTTTCATGAAGCTTTCAGGATAGTTGCAAATTACCGGGTTGTTCGATACTGTAATTTCTCTAGGGAATGGTCGCAGTCCCTCGAACAGGTGGTTTCTAACTATCTATAGGCTTGCTTGAAACAGTGTTTCAAGGACTATGTGTCTCGGAAGCTAGGTGTTCCAAGACTAAGTGTCTGGGGAGCAAATTGCTCCGAGACTAGGTCTCTCAGAAACAAGGTGTTCAGGGACTAGGTGTCCCGGGAGCTAGTTGTTCCAGGAACTTGGGTTAAGGCATTTCCTTAAAACAGATGGTACTCTTTAGAAGTTTTTTGATCGGTTCATTTAGCTTGCAATTTGGTCACATGAATATTTATGAGGTCTTCCTTGACTAAGTGCCTCAGCCCTTTGATTTTAAATACTAGGTCGACCCTCAGATTTTGTAATGTGCGAGCGCATAGAAGCAACAATCCGTTTTATGTAAGCATGTGATCAAACTCGGAGCCATTATTTTTCCTCAGAGCCGCTCTCACTCTATAAGTGCATGTATATGCCGTGTACTTGATAGAAAAGCTGTGACTACCAATTTTAAAGTCCACTCTTAGTTTATCATATCGAAGGAGGATTAAAGCAACGATTTCCCACACTCCGAGTCGTGAGTACTCTACCATGAGACCACCGTTTTAGAACTAAAGCTAAAGTCAATTGTGAGGTATGGATGGCCTATAAAAATATTCTCCTGGAAATCAAAACAATTCTTTGCTACCAAAATTTTAAATCATTTTATGCAAACATATTACTTTGAACTAGAATTAAGTGGTGATACAGTGGTGTTTCTTTTCACTTTACGGCGAATGAATCGTCCAAATCTGGAGAGCTGTTTCCGAATGGATTTCAATACTCCTTGTTTGTTTTTGTCCTGTTCTGCTGTCTTTGATATGGTCAATTGAGTATCGTAGCTCTGAGTGGTAGGTCTTACATCTGTAGATGTGATCTATGGACTTACCTGTGTAATGGTATTCAGCGAATTTAAGGAAGAATAAAACTTAACATATATGAATACAGAAACAGCTATTTCATTGAGTTACAGTCCCCTGCCAAAACGATGAATACAGAAAGTGAAACGTTAAAAAAACCTAAAGAAGGTATTGCCTAAAAATTCTAATTATAAGCCAAAAATGTTAATCATATTAAAGGTACAAAAATCGTGTGAGAAATACATTTTTGTAAATGCACTAAACATGCATATACCTGTTTCTCGAAAGGTCGATCAATTCTGAATCTGACACGTTTATCCTCAGCTGAAACACCTTTTATTGTTTTATATGGAACCTTATTAAATTTCAGGGCACTATGGTAGGCGGCCGTGGAAGCGACATTCGTAGCAAGTAAAACACCTGGGTCGTGTGCTGCTATATCAATCTGCTTGGAGATAGTTGTACCCGGCATCGACTCATCCAAGAAAACTTGATGTATAGTGTCCATTTTCGTAGCAACATCGAGACGTTGTCTTTTGTAGCTTTTGTTGAATGCAGGGGTACTGGACCTCGGTGGGTGACATGTAGGTTGTACCATGTTCACACTGTACACTGGTTTTATCCTTTGTGCCGGTTTAAACACAGTCGCGGAAGTCTTGCCAAGGTTATATGACTTAGAAAATGTCGCTGTTAGTTCAACATGCTTGCTAATTGTTGGCACCTAAAGTTATACATATATATTTATATATATAAACGTCTCAGAATGTGACGACCCTATTCGCTACACTGCTACATCGGATCAAATTGATACAGGGAAGATAATATTGATTTGTTGTGACATGCATCATTAATTTGATCCTCTATCCTACATAATAACACCTATAGATGAACTGTCCCGTATTACCATACATCGTGTACTATGTTACAGTTCTAGATTAATCCTACGAGGAGGAATGACCCGGTCAGGAAAAGCTATATTTCATATAGCTTAGCTGGCCGAGTGGTCTAGGGCGCTGGACTTTGTGCAGGCGGTGTTGCAATAGATATCACAGCGGTGCGAGTTCGAGTCCAGCGGAGGGAACGACCAAAATTTGCATCGCAGATTTAACAGTTCTAGGCTAAAAACCACTAATTCCACTTCCCATAGGCTTCTATGCTAATTTCACAATATTCAATGGCTTCTCTGGACTTTACCTTAACTTTAACCTGCAGATGACTATATATCAGCATGATTCTACATATGTCAGCTCACAATCCTCAGAATGGCATGTGGGGTTAGCAGACTTGCAGTGCAGTACTGGTCACCGGAAATGAAGGGTCTATAAATAGCATGGGAAATCCCAGTGTTTTCACAAGATAGGGTTATATTTAAAAATCATTATGGAGATTAGGCTTCACATCACAAGAAGCAAAATGCACCTATAAAATGTACAGAAATGTTTTTCCTTTCAGAAACTGTTTAAATTTTTTAAATAAGATGAGAACTTTTTTCACAGCACTATGAGGAACAGGGGTAATTTCTGCGTAGGACTATTTTTGCGTACGTTCCAAATGCTCATTGGTTGAATTGGTGGTCTGTAACCTAAAGAGTCACTTTTTGTCTTAGAAAAAATAAATAACTATACAGGTATCTTCCTACACACATACTGAATGCATTTGCAAAGTTTCAGTGGAATGTGACAAGCACTTTTTTAAATATTTGATTTTTAAATATAGGGTAACCAAGTTGTGCGAGCAAAAAAGTGAAAATATTCTACCATACTGAAATGCATTAAATATTTGCAAAGAACTTTTTCTGACTTTTCAAATAAAAAATATCAATCACAACTTGTTTTTTAACAATATTAATGAAGAAATAATTTTAAAAGTAATCATTTTCTGAGAAATTGGTCTATTTTTAAAAATTTATTTCTGACATGCCTCCCCCTTTTTCTTGATCACATGTCAAAAATCCTAAATCTTTAAATTTTCACAAAAGGTGATATATTTGGCTTTAAATTTGTAAATACAGTGTTTTCACATTAAAACATGACCAGTAAAGGGCACCTAAAGCAAAAAAAGTGCTCAAAAATGGATTTTCCATGTTGCCATAGGGGAATGCTTATATGGCCTTAACCGCAGTAATGAAAGTGAGTTTTTCCTCATTTCTAACCTAATTTTTGCTCAAATCTACACAAAACTTGATTTCAAGTGCTTATTACTACCATATTTAGGTAAATATAGCCCTCAAAGTTTAATATTTGATATTTTTACTAAATTTTCTACACTTTTTAAAAGATAGGACATAAAAATCAGCCAAAAAGACCAATTTTCCATAATTTGGACCTATAACTTAAAAAAATGCATATTTTGAAGGATTTTTGTAGTGTATTCCTCTCATGGCAAAGTTAACAAGATCTTCAAGTAGTTTAAAGCTATTTCAAGAAACTTTTCATTTTGCCATGGCTTCATCTTAAGGCTAAAAACCACTAATTCCACTTCCCATAGGCTTCTATGCTAATTTCACAATATTCAATGGCTTCTCTGGACTTTACCTTAACTTTAACCTGCAGATGACTATATATCAGCATGATTCTACATATGTCAGCTCACAATCCTCAGAATGGCATGTGGGGTTAGCAGACTTGCAGTGCAGTACTGGTCACCGGAAATGAAGGGTCTATAAATAGCATGGGAAATCCCAGTGTTTTCACAAGATAGGGTTATATTTAAAAATCATTATGGAGATTAGGCTTCACATCACAAGAAGCAAAATGCACCTATAAAATGTACAGAAATGTTTTTCCTTTCAGAAACTGTTTAAATTTTTTAAATAAGATGAGAACTTTTTTCACAGCACTATGAGGAACAGGGGTAATTTCTGCGTAGGACTATTTTTGCATACGTTCCAAATGCTCATTGGTTGAATTGGTGGTCTGTAACCTAAATCTAACATCGTTGGGAATTTTTCAGACCTTTCTATATATTTATATTATTCGATACGATGAAGCAGTGTAGCGATTAGAGTGGTCACATTCTGAGACTAAGACGTTGCGCACCTTGTTGGTGTCACATTCCATTGAACCGGGGCTGGTTACGCAAAACTGAAATATTGCTATTAGAATGTGGAGTTATCAAAGGCAATATAAATAAATGGTTGTTGTAACATGAATCTTCTTTTTTCCTTTGATCTTTTTATGGAATAACATAGAGACGACAAGCATGTACCAAAATGTATGCTCTAAATTGAAGCAACCAAATAATATTGCATGAAAGGTCACATGGGCCTATATAATGCAATGAGGAAACAGCCATGAAATAACCAAAACACTAAAACAAATATTGCACGGGTAAGCTCCGCCTCTTTGGGAAAAGATTATGCCTACAAAAAAGCACACATACAAATGTCAATTTTATTAGGTTTCATATAATAAAATACAAATCTTTAAATCTCTGCAGGTTTTCTTTGCCAGACAGAGAACAAAAAATATTATGTCTACTCATTAATTTAAATAGATTTTTTTTTACATTTGGGCCAAAAAAGGGGGTCCATGCCCCGAATAGTTGTGTTTAAAAGCCTTCAAAAAGACAATTAGAGTAAATCAGTCTAATTCAATTAAAAAATACACACCTGAGAGAGAACCAAATCATCGCTTTCTACATTTTCAATGTCAAGCCAATCTGGTAGAGAGAATGCGTCTGCCATACTGCCTACTGTGCGGGTTATTAGATTTTCCCGCCAAACGTTATTTTTTGTGCACGGTCTGTCATGGGCGTGTCATTCATGTTACAAATCATTTATAGCAACGCCTTCCTCGTTAGCCAAATAAACTTCTCACGCTGCGCGTTCGAAAGTTTATTTGTCTAACTCGGAATACTATGCTATAAATATAACTTGTTTTAGGATTACAATCATAAATCTTTGAAAGATGCCGTTAATTGTGGAGGGAAAGCATTATTCGATCACAAGAACGTCCATTTTCATATGTGGACCGGAAACATTTAGTCCTATAACATAAAACCACGCATTTTATGTTTATCTTTCATGTTTTCATCGGATATTTTCATATTTTTTTTGTTTATGGTCAAAATGGACCTTAATTTCAATGTGTAAAGATCAACTTTAAATTCAGACATTTTAAGAATATTTTTTCAGCAAAACTATATAATTACAAAAAAAAAGAAGTCAAATTTATCCCAACAAACCTTGTTTGGAAGATAATATTCCCGAATTAAAACACGAAGTGATCTGGCCTAGAAGCTGACATCTAGTTATGTTACGGTTGACTGCATTTTCGGATTCATATGGTGGAACGAACTTTTACCATTTAAAGGTTAATTTTTTTTTCATTCCAAAGGCAATGATCACAAAAAATTATGGAAACCTTCATCACCACATGATTTTCAAATATATTTTATCTTTGACAAAATGATGTGTGAATAAATTTCGTTGCGCCATTAAAATCCTAAATAATTGCTGATCGCTATTCGGAAATGTGCTTCTCGGGACTTATCGATTCTGGTGTTTATGGAATCTTACATGTGCTGATTTAAAAGCAAATTTGGATGTTTTTAAGGGAATTTCTGCATCTGGTAAGAAATTTATTTTACAGCCACGTCTTTTAACTTTGTACTTCAATCATTCTTAAATATTTTTATTTGATATTACGTTATATCAAGACAAAAACATCCCACCGGTCAATTCACCGGAACGTTACTCCCGCAAAATGGAGTCCAATGATAAAAAACTCGCATTTTGACTATAAACAAAAAATGAAAATATCCGATGAAAACATGAAAGATAAACATAAAATGCGCGGTTTTATGTTATAGAACTACGGTAACATTAAGAAATGTTTGCTTCCCATTTCACCAATATATCCAAGTTGTTTCTTGGCGTATTTTGATAAAACAATTTTTTTGTAAAGAGCAGTCTGTGCTGCAGACGATGTCATATTTTTCATGACGTAATGATAAGATCAGAGCGTATTACAATATAACAAATGTCTCCCCTTTGATGTAGACATTGTAAAAATGGAAAGAAATCGATTTGGAGACAAAATGTTAGACATTTTTTTTAAAGTTATGCGAACAGCTTTTTTTTTAATCGGGACTCTTATTTATTAACTATATTGACAATTTATTACATAACCCCAATGGAAATATATATAAAATGTTCAATTAGTCTTTTTGTCAAAAGCATTTTTGTCCGTATTTCAATTATGACACAAATCCTGATTTTTTCGGCGTTGGCCATTGGCTACATTCTTGCTTACTGTTGTAAAATATAACAACGAATAGCATTTTTACCATAGTATATTCACGCTTAAAGGACTGTATAAATATTCAGAATATCATGTTTATTCTAAAAAATAATGACTTATATTGTCTATTAGTAGATAAATACACACGTATGTTGTGATGTCACGTTGTCTTTTTCCCGACGTTTTCTTCACGTTGCGTGCTACCCGGTCTTTATCAAAAGCTTTTTTCGTTAGCTTTGAGTGAACTAATAACTATGAAATTTTGAATTGTATATGTATATGTGCTGCAGATAGTATATTCTAAAAATTATGGTACTTGGTTGAACATGTATCTAAGTGCAGCATTTTGTCTTTGTCTAACCAAAATGTCACAACATCTAAAATTTGTATATTTTATTTATTCACGCGTACACCATGCGAAATTCGAACGAATTGTTCAAAAAGGCAAATGGTGTTGAGTCGATTTCTTCATATACTTAAAAATGTATTCATCCTCATTGTTTTATCATTTCATTTTTTTCTTTGGGTTAACAAATGGGTTATATAAAACCGTGTCTAACAAAAATGTCACAAAGCGCATTTTTGTGACGTTTCCAAAGTAACGTTCTGTTTTGCGACGTAAAAACTTTTAACGTCAATTTTAAAAACAATAAAAAGTACTGAAAACTTACGATACTAGATTAAATTATTATGACTGTGGACGTAATGAATAAAAAAATACGATTTTAGCGAATCTGATAAAATACTGAAAGAAATGTCGAAAAGAAAACAGGATAAGAAAGCCCCCACCCACCCCTTTTTGCGTGCACCCCTGTCTGTTCATATGCAATAATATCTTAGTGAAATCGGGATCAGCGTGCCTGCATCAAAGTATTTTGAAATGTGTAGACACGCGCTTGCACATCCGCTAGTGAAATATTGTAAAAATCAACGTATTTCATGATTATCTAATTACCGCTTGACAATTATTTTAGCTATAAGATATAATGCGCTGTACAAATATTGCAAACAATATTTTTTTGATTTTTTTTTCAAACTGGACCAAAAACAAAACAAAAATTGATTTATTCTAAACAAAGAATAATTGCAATTGAAAAAAAAACAATCTACGTGGGTTTGAATGAAATACATGTACGTATTTTTACCCTTTGTGGCCCCTTTTTCTAAAGGACAGAGGCAACAAAGTTCAAATTAAATAGGAATCTTCTTAGTTGTTGGTAAAATCAAATCAACATTTCAGAACAATTCGTCAACCATAACAAAAGTTATCGCACGGAAACGAAGAGTCCCCAGACCACGACGACGCGGACGATGACTGTGCCATAACTTTATACGACCGCAAGTTTTTTTCGTCGTATAATAAAAACGGGGGATTTCGCTCTCAAATTTTCTCAAAGAGGGAGATTTGCCAAGGTTTTGTTTTCTCAAAATGTTTAGCAGCATACCTTATAAAATTCTGAAACGAGTACATGTATTCGGAAATATCAACATACATCTACATTAGAAATATAAAACCAAATAGGAAAGATTCACTTTATACGCTTTTACAATATTATTTCCCGGGGGTGTGGGGTGTGCTACTGACTTTTTTGCTTGTAGGTTTGTTGGCTTTCTGTTTTAGTGAGGGTGTTTTACTTTTATTTAGCGCATCGCGAAATTTGTCTTCATAATCCCTAACATTTTTCTCATAGGATAAAATTTCCTTCAAATAATTTTTAAATGGTTGATGCCAAACTGTTTACCACATCGGGATGTAATCTGATCATTTCAGTTAACCAAAACGTACGAAAAATTAATATCGAATCGGATAATTAAATAATTAAATATGTTGTGTGTTTTACCTTGTCTAAAAAATAAATAAAGCACACTTCTTTTTACATGTAACAATTATAGAACGATGTACGTCGCAATATAAAAAAAGACGTCGAATTCCGAGTTACCAAAAATGACACCCCGTGCAGATCCGGGTGTTAAAAGAATAGGCCTGCAGCAGCGCTAAGCTTGTCGTAAAAGGCGACTGAATAGTGCTCAGAAACCTAGCCGGGGGCTATACACTCTGTCCACAGAGCAACTGGGATGTGTGCTCCAGGTGGTGGAATTGGATACCCCTGGCATGTTACATGCTGGGATTGTATAATACGGAAAACCTGACCGCAAATCATAGTGGTGCACCGTGTTGGGAAAGATGCAACGTTCCTTGCACGTTAAAGAACCCTGCTGTGGTATTCGACAGGAGTAGGAACCTTTGCGTTCCGCCACAGGAGGCTAAATTGCCCGACCTTACCCATCCCTCCCTTTTTCTAGTGGCAATCTAAATTGTTCGACCCTATTATCCTTGTGTCCCATCCCTTTTTTTCATTTCATCACCATTCATGTTCATTTTATCATCCATTTCATGTTCATTGTGTGCATATAGCTGAAATATTGCTGCTCGGACGTTAAACTCCAACAATCAACCAAAAATGACACCAACACCGTACGCTACGTCTAAGCATGCTAAGTGAGTTTATGTACAATCCTTTAGACTTATATATATTTTTTTGTTTGTACTGTATCGTAAATACTATTGGTTGGTAGCTTCCTTCAGACTATATATATATATATATAACGTCTCAGAATGTGACGACTCTATTCTCTACATTGCTCCATCGGATCAAATTGATACAGGGAAGATAACGTAAACTTATAGCAGGGTCTGAAAAATTATATAGCCTAGCTGGCCTAGGGCGCTGGACTTAGTGCCAGCGGTGTTGCCATAGATGTCACAGCGGTATGAGTTTGAGTCCCGCGGAGGGAACGACAAAAATTTGCTTGGCAAATTTGACAATTTTTCAGACCCTTATATATATATATACAACGTCTCAGAATATGACGACTCATTTCGCTACACTGCTCCATCGGATCAAATTGATACAGGGAAGATATGTAAACGTATAGAAAGGTCTGAAAAATTCCCAACGATGTTAGAACTGTCAAATTTGCGATGCAAATTTTTGGTCGTTCCCTCCGCGGGACTCGAACTCGTACCGCTGTGACATCTATGGCAACACCGCCTGCACGAAGTCCAGCGCCCTAGACCACTCGGCCAGCTAGGCTATATAAAATTATAGCTTTCGCTGGCCGGGTCATTCCTCCTCGTAGGATTAATCTAGGGTTGTAACTTAGTACACGATGTATGGTAGTACGGGACAGTTCATTTAGGTGTTATTATGTAGAATAAAGGATCAAATTAATGATGCATGTCACAACAAATCAATGTTATACAACGTCTCAGAATGTGACGACTCTATTCGCTACACTGCTCCATCGGATCAAATTGATACAGGGAAGATATGTAAACGTATATAAAGGTCTGAAAAATTCCAAACGATGTTAGAACTGTCAAATTTGCGATGCCATAGATGTCACAGCGGTACGAGTTCGAGTCCCGCGGAGGGAACGACCAAAAATTTGCATCGCAAATTTGACAGTTATAACATCGTTGGGAATTTTTCAGACCTTTCTATACGTTAACATGTCTTCCCTGTATCAATTTGATCCGATGGAGCAGTGTAGCGAATAGAGTCGTCACATTCTAAGATCTTGTGTCATTCTGTTCTAAAAGGTGAGTGAACATAACTTAATATCAATTGATAATTTACTTATATTTATAGATCTGCGATTTGAAAATTTCGGAGCCCTGGTAGGACATACAAAGAAAAAAACTAATATTTTGTGTGCACAAAATAATGATATCATGCATTGTGCGCGCAAAAGAGATATTAGGCGCATATTTTTTTCATTGTATACGACCCTGTCAGGGCTCCGTAGACAATTATCAAGTTTACCAATAAAAGAGTAATCAAGGGAACCAAGATTCCAGCGGAAATCAAAAGAATGTAATCCAGCGACAAAGTCCAGATATGGAAAACAGACAAACATAACAAAGAACATAAAGTAACTGAAATAATACATAGAAAGTAACAAAAGTAAATGAGCAACTCGGACTCCACTTAAACTGGGAGCATGGACTAGCTGCACCGGTAGGGTTCTGTACTGGCGATTCCAGTTAATTATTTTGCCGTTTTCTCTTGTAGAACATCATTTCAAAAAACGTAATAAGTTCAGTTCAATGTTTTTGTTCTCAAACTTGAATACCTTTGCCTCTGATTCAGTCCCCTTCCATGGTCTCTCTGTTGGTTTTAACATCATTACTGTTCTTGCTCTTGATTTTCGACCATCACTTTTCTGCTGCACAAACAAAATGTACAAATATACACCGTACGTTTTAAATACAATGTACGCCATGTAGTGCAAATTTGAGAATTAAAAGTAAACAAGAGGCTCCCAGGAGCCCGAATCGCTCATCTGGTTGAATTTTGCCTTTCAAGGGCAATATATTGAACAAGAAGATGTCCAACAATGTTGACTCAAGAAAACTTTGATAAGACTTATCATAAGGATCATTTCGCTAAATGAAAGTCTAAATCTATCATAGTTTTCAAGACATTGGCTGAAAGCTATCAAGGGCAATAACTCTTATAAGAAGGCGTCTGACAAAATTTATGCCTGAAGACAATTGTAGTCCTAAAAATAAGGATCATTTCAGCTATTGAAAGAATTTGGTTAAACCTAATGGTTTTCGAGATATATGCGAAAAACTACTCTGACCTCTATGTTCTATTTTAGTAACAGTGGCCATGTTTTTCAACGGATCAAAAAACCCCACTTCAGTTCTATGCTGGATACCTCAAGGACCACTTATACCGAGCTTTGTTTCAAGTGGTAAAATAGTGTCAGAAGAGAAGATTTTTGAAAGAAATAACTTTAAAAAAAAGCAAAACACTTTGAAAAATAACTCGAACATGGCTTAATAGATTAAAATGAAAATTTGACCGCAGATAGATCTCATCAAGCTGAACACTTTTACCCGGTCAAAATTGGTCTTAACCAACCCGTTTTTGAGATATATGCTAAAAACTATTGTCAGACCCCTATGTTCTATTTTTAGTAACGGCAGCCATGCTTTTCGACGGATCAAAAATTCCCACATCATGTCTATGCAGGATACCCCAAAGAACATTCATACTAAGTGTGGTTCAAATTGGTCAAGTAGTGTCGGAGGAGAAGATTTTAAAAGAAATACCATAAAATATAGCAAAAACCGTTGAAAAGGGGCGATAACTCCAACATGGCTTAATAGATTAAAATAAAAATTTGACCACACTGTCAGATAGATCTCATCATGCTGAACACTTACCCGATGTCAGAATTTGGCCAAACCTAACCGGTTTGGAGATGTATGCGAAAAACTACTGTCTGACCCCTATTTTCTATTTTTAGTAATGGTCGCCATATTTTTCGACAGATCAAAAATACCCACATCAGTTCTATGCAGGATACCCCAAGAAACATTCATACCAAGTTTGGTTCCAATTGGTCAAGTAGTTTCAGAGGAGAAGAGTTTTGAAAAATTGTTAACGACGACGATGGACGACGACGGACGCCAAGTGATGCCAATAGCTCACTTGGCCTTCGGCTGGGTGAGCTAAAAAAACTTCTTAGCAAAATAGAACAAGGACGACGATATAGAAAGTAGTCCCTTTTACTAATCTGAAATTAAACTCTGGAAGCTCTATATGTGTACCTGGTCAGTTGGGTTTAATAGTTCCCTTAATTCTTTTCTTTTTCTTGCTGTTTCTTCTTCCATTAGATCTATTTCTTCCTGAATGAGTTCTTCCATACTTTCCATACTCTCATTAGCACTATTTGCTGTTGGTGTAATCGATTCTGCCGTCTGTAATATGCAGATAATATTTAACATTACGTGAAGTTAAATAAGAAGTAAAACTCTTTATTCAGATTTAATAATTAAATTGCCAGGAGAAGTATCAAAGTAAGGTGATTAAAAGATAATCTGTTAGCTGGGCGAGATGCGAAAAATTCTTTACATTAAAACCCATCTAATCCGAACCCTGGCTAAACCGAAAACCTATCTAAAACAAACACATTCTGAAATCCCCCCCAAAAAAAAACAGATCGAGTTCGTTTTAGAGTGCTACCTATTGTTCTCTATGTGGTTCTGTTTATTTTTATTGATGTTTTGCTTGATTATCTTGCTTAAATTTACGCAACTAGTTTTATTAAATAGCTTATTGCTTGCTTTGCATTTAATTTGCTTATAAGTGCTTGTAAATGTCTTAACGTGTCTTCGTCATATTTTATTTGTGTCTCGTTTCATGTATTGTCTTACATGTATGCATGCACTCACTGTTTTATTATTCACTTTATTTATGTCGGTTATAAAAGCTCTTTAAGAGCTTATGTTGTTTTGTTACATAACTTGCCGACTTTAAATTAAGCTTATTTGATTTGATGATTTGATTGCTGCATGAACTTTTAATCGGGGTATAATTTGTGAAAAATCTTAACTTTAAGCGAGTATAATGTTTCAATTACAAGGGGCCGATCTCTATGTCCGTCTCCTATGAATTGGTGCAGGACTGACCATATCCTGTATACAAGTTCACAGACATCCATATCACTACTCTAAGAAGACTGAACCAGTGGTAGAGATGCGAGCTAATTTCCTATAGAATTACATCATGCAAGCTACTTTATATTACTATATACTACTATTTAAATACAAACCTGTTTATTTATTGGAGCAGTAAATATCTTGTTGACTCCCAGTTTGCTCAGATCAGTTGTACTGTCGATCCTGCTTAGTGCCATCCTTGTTCCAGTAATCTACAGCGATAGTATATATACCCATTTAAAAAAAAGCAAGCAAGGTGATGATGTTGTTCGATTGTTGCACAGTAATATTTGCAATATTTGGTATGAATTGCAGAGTATTTGCATTCTGATTTTAAAGTAGGGACATAAAACATTTTTATTTAACTAAAATGTGGCTCTTACGCTTCATTAAAACACATTTCTGATAAATTAAAACCTACAAACAGTCTGTCTTCCCCGGCATTGTCTGTATTGGATTGGCTGCTATAATCTATTTCATCGTCCGTGTCTTTATCCACACCTACACTCCAGTCGGACTCGTATTCTCCATCAGAAATGTCGATCTCGGCATTGAGATCATGTAGTATTTCTTCATATGTTCTCATCTTTTTACGAAAGATGTAAGATCTCTCAGAAGATACGTTATCGTTATCCGACATTCTGAACACAGCCTCTTTTTCTCGAAACTGTTCAGAAATGAAGAAGTCGTCAAGTGACGTCGATTGTAACGTTTTTTGGAAGTACTCCATTGTTCTTTGCGCATCGTCATTGCTTGCACATGGGAGACACAAAACACAAACTGCTTTTTTCTTTATTTCCTGAGGAGTTTGATTGAGGCTGAGATTTTTTAAATACAATTTTATGGGCATGATTTGGGAGCGTATTATATGTCCTTATAAAGGATATGTATATATATTATTCATCTCGACATGGTCCTGAAATGCACGACCATGATCATCGCCACGGTTACTAAAATAAAGATTTTTTTGCAGGAAATCTGGATTTTTTTCACATCCCCATCCTTTCATTTAGGCAGACAAAACATTGATCAACCAGAATCGGAAACCTGAATAATACCTTTAGGAAGTATATACAAGAAAGAGTAATCACGATTCTAGCGGAAATAAAAAAGTGTAGTCCAAGAAAAAGCAGACACGCAAAACAAAGATCATAAAATAACTAAAATAATACGTACAAAGCAACAAAATTAAATGAGCAACTCGGACTCCACTAGAACACTGGGAACATCGACTTAGGGAGTACAATACAGTTAGGCCATTTCTGAAAATTTGGTCTCATTTTGTTGAAATAAAGCTGTTTTGAGGCAGTCCGCACAGAAATTTCTAGTATTTTGTCATAAAAAAAGTGCATATTTTTGAAATCCTTGATGTGTGGAGGTTCCAATCATTTATAAGTAATTTAGTGATTATTTTTTTAATCCAGTATCCATGGTAACATACTGAAAAAGAATATTACTGAGTTTTAATACAAATCAGGGGTGCCTTTCCAAAACTAACAACCTACTGAGTTTTAATACAAATCAGGGGTGCCTTTCCAAAACTAACAACCAATTACTATGTTTTATCAAATATCTGGCACTTAGACACTACCACAGGTTGAAATCATGCATGGAGTAGGTGGAAAAAGGGTTAAAATAATAAGACCCTTTCGATTCATTCTCTCACAATTTTAGTTCCAAAAGTTCGTGCGACATAAGGTATTGTATTTTGAAAATCAGCCATCTGATGCTGAGGAGAGAACCTAATACGGCAGGGGACTGAAACGTTCCGGATACCATTATTCCTTTAAATTACACCTGTTTACCATTACATATATTACATCTGTCTATGTATAAATGCTTAACTACATTTAAACAATGTATCCACCAAAATTCAACATTTGATTTTAAGTTTTACAAAATTTGACCGAGGTAACTTGGTGTGCGAAACAGTGCGCCTTAATGTAACTGTATAGTGCACCCTTATGTGCACCGGTAAGGTAAGCGTCATTTGCCCTTCTAGAAAGAACCGCCGAGTTGCTCATAAAAAGTTAAGTCCGGGGTAGACGAAAGTGGAAGGGAAAACTATGACACGTTGAACAAATCAGTTAAATTCTCATGGTGCAGATAGATATGTACACCGTAACGATCGACGAGTTCATGATGACGACCATAAAACGTTTGTAGTGATGACTTCAATCCTATTAACATAACCCCGTTCCTGAGGCCTGTCGGATTGTAAGAATTGTAGCGCGCGGTACAAAACTAAAAGTCTGCGTAGTTACGGCAAGCTCTGGCATAAAGTATGAGTTGTGATATGAAAACTCCATAAGCAGGTGCTGAAGGGATGTTGCCAAAGTATGAGGAATTTAATCTCTACCAAGTACTACGCATCTGTAACTAGGTGTGCCGTCTTTTTCTTGAGGAACAACGACATTTTCAGTCGGTATCTTATCTGAGTTTTGGGAATAGAAATATAAAAGTTTAAAACACTATAGGTTTTAATCCTATGGTATTCTGATAATAATCTTGAATTGAGGGTTAAATCCCAAAGGATCTTTCGAATTTTTCAGGATCCACCACAATTTATACCACCACAGGAGTAACAAGTGGGACTGCAGACATTCTTTGACAGCTTTGACTATACATAGAAGTTATAAGTCTTGAAAGAGGTTTGGTGATACATTTTGCAGATCCAACTATGCAGCGTTGTATTTATTGATTCTCGTGGAGTTAAGGAATCCAATACAATATGTATCATGTAGACGGTATCATAATCATCGTCTTTGGTAGAGAGACCGAAAGAGGATAGCACGGATTTATGGTTTTCCACTATCTCTTCTTTTGAGAGTCTGGTAGAAGTATAGATCTTAGTACTGCTAGTATTTTCTACGTCTACGTCTGATCAGGTAGTGTATATAAAGTCCCTGGTCTAATTTGTGAATAGTTTATACTTTTCCAGCGCAAATTATAGACGTATACTACTTGAAACGTTCATGTTTCCCATTTTAGCGTTCGTGCATCGTTTATAGTGCGTTTACACATCGTTTTGCGATCGTTTAAACGCACGATGAACGCACGACAGCAATCTGCGAAACAGAGGTCCTTGTATCTCCTACGTAAAACAAACACAGAAACCTAAACGTCTCGAGGAGTGTATGTAGATCTATATAAGTAGCACATTGTAGGTCCATGATTTTTAATAATATTTGAGGACAGAATGGGAGATGAAGACGAAATCATTCACTTGCATGTATTCTGTAGTTGTCATTATGTGAAGGAGTAGCTTTGACAGCTTTGACTATACATAGAAGTTATAAGTTTTGAAAGAGGTTTGGTGATACATTTTGCAGATCCATTATGTGAAGGAGTAATCAAGGGAACCAAGGTTATAGCGGTAATCAAAAGAATGTAATCCAGGGACAAAGACCCGACATGGAAAACAGACATACACAACAAAGAACATAAAGTAACTAAAATCATACATACAAAGTAACAAAAGCAAATGAGCAACTCGAACTCCACTAAAAACTGGGAGCAGGGACCAGGTGCACCGGTAAGGTAAGCGTCCTCTGCTTTTCTAGAAACACCCGCCAAGTTGCTCATAAGAAGTTAAGTCCGGGTAGACAAAGGAGGAAAGGAAAACTATGACCCTTTGAATAAATCAGTTTTTTTCATGGTGCAGATGGATACACCATAACGATCCACGAGTTCATTTTGACGACCATAAAACTTCTGTAGTGATGACTTCAATCTTGTAGCAACATAACTCTGTTCCAGAAGCCTATTTGTTAGAGTTCTAGTGCGATACAAAATGTCTGCGTAACTTCGGCAAGCTCTGGCATAACGTACGAGTTGTGATATGAACACTCCATGCGCAGGTGCTGAAGGGATGTTGCCAGAGATGAAAAGAAACTTGACAATTCTGAATGGAAAGTCATCACGTTTGTCGTAAAGTTTGGTCAATAGTTTTCCTTTACCATCGATTTCTAAGTGGAGGTCAAGATATGAGGCTGACTTCACAGTGTCTGTAGTGTCCTTTATCTCAAGTTCTTTTGGGCAGATGCGATGTATCAAATCACCGAAATTAGGATTGTTTAAAGATAATTTGTCATCTATATAGCAGAAACTGAGATTGAAGGATCTAGCCAAACGATATTCTTTCTTTCTGATCAGATCAGCTATAAAGCCAGCCTCATAAGAGTGAAGGAATAGGTCAGCAAGTAAAGGAGCACAATTTGTTCCCATTGGAATGCCGACCGTTTGTTGAAAAATACGTCCACCACACTGGACAAATATGTTGTCGATTAAAAATTCCAGCATTTTGTAAACATCTTCCTCTGTATATTTGGAAGATGATTTGGAATTATTTTTACAAAGTATTAGGAATCTCTACCAAAAACTATATATTTGTATCTAGATGTACCATCTTTGTTTGGAAAAACAACGATGTATAATGTTTTTAAGTCGGGATTTTAACTGAGTATGGGGAATAGAATAATACAGTGTTGAAAAATCATAGGTTTTAATGCTACTATATTCAGATAATAGTCTTGAACTAATTGTTTCCAAAAGATCTTTCGAATTTTTCAGGATCCACATTGAATTAATACCACTACGGGAGTAACAAGTGTTGTGGTAGGACTGCAGACCATCTTTGACAGTTGTGAGTATAGAAGTGAATGCAGTCAGTAAAGTCGGAAAAAAAAATGATGCCTAGATTTAACACAAAGCAATTACATGACATCTTTAACTCAATTATACATGTAACAAACAAACAAGATGAGAATGATTCAGATATTTTTCGAAAAACTAAACACGACGTTTCCCTCTAAAGATATTAATTGGATAATATCACCGACACGACAAAGGCCGAGATGTACATTGGCCATAATATAATGTAATATGACCGAAACGTTTTAGGGCCGAGGTTGAATGGAAAGCGGTACTGCTATCCCCTGTCCATGTGTCCCCGGAATAAACATTTACTGGTGGTACCAGTATCGTATTGCATATCCCTGAGTGGGTGTACGTCAAAACATGGATGCTATAAAAATATAGTGCATTTTCTTTTTGCCTCTCTACAAACTAATGTGTTGTCAAAAGATATGAACAATGACTTATAAAATAGAGCAAACAACACACTGTAAGATGAAGAACTTTTTAAAAAGAAAATCTAACATAATATCATAAAAATGTTCCACTGAAAAGGTTGGTTTGGTGTATGCAAAACGAAAGTGAAAGTAGGGAAAATGGCTATTTATAGTTCGAGACTACTTTTCTGTCCGATCTTCGTGGACTCACCCATTTTCTTTGCGGGAAATTATTTTTTCACATGTCCTTAGAAATGCTACATAAGTGAAAGTTTTATTGAATCAATTTACATATTTTTTTTAAAAATCCTCAAAATATGCACTTCACTATAGAACTTCTATTAGAAGTCTATGGGAAAATTAATACCATACTGAGACCTACTGTAACATCCTTTCTATGAACTCCCCTGTTCTAGCCCAAGTCGAGTACAACTTGACGAGCTCCGGAGGTATGAAGCTATCAGATTCAGAACCGCTAAGGACCAACCGCAAAACTTCTAAGATATGCAGTAGGTTAATTTTCCCTTTACCAGTCTGTGTATCTAATTGGAAAAGAAGTGATATCGAAAAAAAAACTTCACATTTACTATGAAAGTCAATATGCTGGACCGCCACAAGAAATAATTGATAAAATTCCCATAATGCAGGCACCTGGCTGTCAACAGGAGGAGTGCATTTCTATTTTGACAAAACCCAACTTTGTCCCCTACCTGAATGATGAATTATTATGCAAAACAACGTCTAAAAGAATCAATTCAGGAGGTGAAGAACAATTTTCCTCATCTTGAGACCTGGTATGTACCATGGAATATTTACTGGGTTTGTAAAAAGTAAAGGGTACAGAATGTCCAGAAATTTTTTTATTATCCAGACACTTATTTCAAGAATGGCTGTTTTATTTTTATTTTTTTTTGGCCCGTACGGGTCCGGGTGTTAAATGAATAGGCCTGCAGCAGCCCTAAGCTTGTCGTAATAGGCGACTAAATAGTGCTCAGAACCCTAGCCGGGGCTAGGGCGCTCTTGCCCACATAGCTACCAGGTGGTGGAATGGGGTACCCCGTGTGTGTTACATGTTGGGGTTGTCAGGCTATAATACGGAAAACCGCCACAGGAGGCTAAATTGCCCGACCCTACCAACCTCTCCCTATTTCCAGTGGCAATCAAACTTTGTTGACCCCATTGTCCTTATGGCTCATCCCTTTTTCATTTCATCATTATTTCATGTTCATTCTATCATCAATTTCATGTTCATCATCTAAATATAGCTGAAATACTGCTGCTCGGATGTTAAAGCCCAACAAACAAACACACAAACAAATTATTTCTTTTTGTCTGCATGTATGCACAAATAATATGGCAAGCCAAAGTGGACAAAAATGAGCATTTTCTAATATTAAAAAATGATTTTTTAATATTACAAATTCATTTTCTAATATTACAAATTATATTTCTTATATCACAAAACACTCTTTTGATATTAAAAATTCAATTGAATTTCTAATATTAAAAAAACTATTTTTTGATATTAGAAATTGATTTTCTAATATTAGAAAATGGATTTGTTGTATTCAGTGACGATTTTTTTAATATTAGAAAATCATTTTGTAACATTAAAAAATGTGACTGATTTTCTAATATTGCAAATTCATTTTCTAATATTACAAATTCAATTTGTAATTTTACAAAATGTGTAATATTTTATAATACGTGTACTACTGAATCAGGAATTTATAATATTAGAAAATAAGTGTTTTCTAATATTAAAAAAATGATTTTTTAATATTACAAATTCATTTTCTAATGTTACAAATTCATTTTCTAATATTACAAATTAGATTTGTAATATCACAAAACACTTTTTTAATATTAAAAATTCAATTGAATTCTAATATTTAAAAACGATTTTTTAATATAAGAAATTGATTTTCTAATATTAGAAAATGGATTTGCCATAATCTGTTGCGATTTTTTAATATTAGAAAATCATCTTGTAATATTAAAAAATGTGGCTGATTTTCGAATACATGTATTAAATTCATTTTCTAATATTACAAATTCAGTTTGTAATATTACAAAATGTGTGATATTTTATAATATTATTAAATCAGGAATTTGTAATATTAGAAAATGAGTTTGTAATTTTAAAAAATCTTTTCTAATATTAAAAAAATGATTTTTTAATATTAAAAATTCATTTTCTAATACATGTATTACAAAATATTGATTTTTGTCCACTTTTGGCTTGCCATACAAATAACCTCCATCATGTGCACACTAAATAACCTCATTATGACATAGTATGTTATTTTCAAGTGTGTACCATTGGCATTGAGGTTATTTCAAATAGACTGAAGAAATAGAATAGTCTTTCCTTATAATTTAATTTTAGTTTGATATCCAAATTTGATGAGTTAATTGTTTAAAAGGTTGATGACGTCACAGTCACATTACAAAATTTTAGTCTATGAGATGATGGACAAAATTATTTATCTAATCAGAAAGCATGTTACGTCTGAAATAAATTATTTAAGGCTGTAAAGAAATCTAGGCTACACAGACAATGTATTATTTATGCCTTATTGCCTTAATTTATGCAAAATTTTAAACATTTTACAACAAAATATTTTAATGGAGGGATAGGCTGTCCCCAGAACACTCCCCCTAGATCAACCACTAGTGTTGGTGGGATAGACCGTCAATACTCATGCCTATACATCAACAGTTTGACACAAGAAAAGGTAAGCTCTGCAAAGCTTTTAATCATCAGAGGTAATTTAACTAGCATTTTGGAAATTATACAGTGTTCTCTTATGGTTGCCAGGCTTAAAAGTTAAGTGTATAATACTTAATACTATTAAGTACACAGCCACCCTGCGCTCATATTCCAGTTTAGAGGTTCCTCTAGACCAATTTAGCATGGCGCTGCACCATGCCTTCATCTTCTAGCACCATGCTGCCCTCATAAGTTATGAATTTTACAATGTGACCCCAGATGGCCAACCCAGCTTTCAAGTTATAAGATTAACTTAATTATTTTTACCTAATTAGCATGTAAACATGTACTTCTGTTGTGTTGACACCAATTTATGATACTTTTACAATACTATACTAGGGTGAAGGATTTTATTGCAGGTTTCAGTAAATGATTTGCCCTCATGTCAAGGTGGGGTGCCCCCAATTTAACCTTCTGTGAAGTTGAGTGCCATCAAAATACTAAATTAACCATGCCTTCACAAATTTTTGGGAAAAACACTGTTGTTGTTGTATTTGTACAGTATTAACCACATGCCACCTTGGCCCCATATTCCAGTTGTTGTACATGTATACTGGGGTCTCGCTGTATTATGGTAGTTAATTTTTTGCTAGACTGAGAAACAACAGGTCTCTGGAAAGTGGGTTATTACTTTGTCAGAAGTTATTACAACATCAAACCTTTCATAGCATTAAACTTCTTTTTTTTTACACTTTAACACTCAGTAATTGCTTGCCAAAAGGTGAAGTAAATTTATGTGCATAAAAAAGTGTCCCCAATGTATCACTGTATTGAAAAAAAAATGATCTAAAATCATTTCTTTAAAAAATATTGCAATGCATTTTGTAGGGACATACTTCAACAACTTTTCAATGGATCATGATAATTTTTTTATCCGAATTTCACATTTGAAAATGACTGAAAATATGCTAAAAAAAATTTGAGTTTGTCCCTAGTTTCCCTAACCTTAGGAAAGCTTGATAAATACTTGTACATGCATGTGGTTCTAAAGTATACACTTGGTTCCTAGTTAAACACAACAAATTTTGAAAATGTGCATTGTTCTGTGTTCTTGTTTTAAGATCTTTTATATAGTGGGAACAGAGTATATTAACTACACGCCCACCCTGCCCTCATATTCCAATTGTTGTACATGTATTAACCACACAATCACCGTGCCCCCATATTCCAAATGTTGTACATGTATTAACCACGCAATCACCCTGCCCCCATATTCCAAATATTGTACATGTACATGTATTAACCACACAATTACCCTGCCCCCATATTCCAAATGTTGTAGATGTATTAACCACACAATCACCCTGCCTCCATATTCCAATTGTTGTACATGTATTAACCACACAATCACCCTGCCCCCATATTCCAAATGTCATACATGTATTAACCATGCAATCACCCTGCCCCCATATTCCAAATATTGAACATGTACATGTATTAACCACACAATTACCCTGCCCCCATATTCCAAATGTTGTAGATGTATTAACCACACAATCACCCTGCCCCCATATTCCAAATGTCGTACATGTATTAACCACACAATCACCCTGCCCCCATATTCCAAATATCGTACATGTATTAACCACACAATTATACTGCCCCTATATTCCAAATGTTGTACAAGTATTAACCACACAATCATCCTGCCCCTATATTCCAAATTTTGTACATGTATTAACCACACAATCAGCCTGCCCTTACATTATGTATATTACAATTGTTGTACATGTATTAACCACACAATCAGGCTGCCCTTACATTATGTATATTACAATTGTTGTACATGTATTAACCACACAATCACCCTGCCCCCATATTCCAAATGTCATACATGTATTAACCACTCAATCACCCTCCCCCATATTCCAATTATTGTACATGTATTTACCACACAATCACCCTGCCCCAATATTCCAAATGTTCATGTATTAACCACACAATCAGCCTGCCCCCATATTCCAAATGTATATGTATTAACCACACAATCACCCTGCCCTTACATTATGTATATTACAATTGTTGTACATGTATTAACCACACAATCACCCTGCCCCCATATTCCAAATGTCATACATGTATTAACCACTCAATCACCCTCCCCCATATTCCAATTATTGTACATGTATTTACCACACAATCACCCTGCCCCAATATTCCAAATGTTCATGTATTAACCACACAATCAGCCTGCCCCCATATTCCAAATGTACATGTATTAACCACACAATCACCCTGCCCTTACATTATGTATATTACAATTGTTGTACATGTATTAACCACACAATCACCCTGCCCCCATATTCCAAATGTCATACATGTATTAACCACTCAATCACCCTGCCCCCATATTCCAATTATTGTACATGTATTTACCACACAATCACCCTGCCCCCATAATCCAAATGTTCATGTATTAACCACACAATCAGCCTGCCCCCATATTCCAAATGTACATGTATTAACCACACAATCACCCTGCCCCCATATTCCAATTATTGTACATGTACATACCGGTATATTAACCACACAATCACCCTGCTCCTATATTCCAAATGTACATGTATTAACTACACAATCAGCCTGCCCCCATATTCCAGTTTTTGTGAATGTACATTTATTTACAGTAAAAAGTTTTGCTAATTGCTTATGCTATATGTCTCAGTGCTTATTTAAATTGGTTGTTAGACTCGTTGTACATAAGATAGATGATTTGTCATACAGTCAAAAAAATAGTTGAAAAAAGTAATGCAGATACTAGTTTGAAAAATATACCATTAAATTTGTCCCTATTTTTTCATGCCAAAGTGACTAAAGCTTTCAAAATCTTTCAAAGGCTCTGACTCTGCTGAGTGCTGACATACTTAATAAAACAATCGATCTTAAAAGAGAAGAATGTTTCTGAAAGAGTTAGTGTCATCAGCCATGCCAGCTATTCTACTTGCTCACAACTCTACTAGAATATTTTAAAAATTGGAGCATCACTATACCAGAGTTTGATTATCTTGTAAATTTTTAAGATGATAACTTATGCAAACTTAATTTTGTCATTTACATGTATGAAAAACATTTTAGTAATAATTTCAGCAATGTGCCACACTTAATGTGGCTGCCAGTCCCAGCATTTACTGTATGTGCAATGTATCTGTATGTACAATGTATCTGTATGTATGTACAATGTATCTGTATGTATTTGATTTGAGATCTAGAATGTATTATTTAGTTGATTCCCTACAGTATATGACTGTGCAATTTAAAAAATAGATTACTCCAAACTTCATTTGCCTTACATACATGTACATGTATGACAGTACGTGTAGATATCTAATTGTAATAGAAGTGTGAAAGTCATGAGATATTCTGGTGACTATCCTTTCCTACTGATAGGCTACTGGCATACTGACCATAAACTATTAGACAATTTAGTAATGCTATCAGTTACTAGATTAATTACTAAAATAATGCAGTATTATGAAATTCGAAAGTCTGTAAAGACCAATTAAGGTTTCATTATTTGTATTGCATTTCATAGAACTTCTCAATGTTAGATTACATGTAGGTTTCCCATTTCAATAAATTTCAAAAGAAATTTGCATGAATCATAGTTGTATTTTTATAATTGAAAAGAATCATGTAAGTTGTGAAGCAGGTTGGATAATCGATATAAAATAAGAGAACTATAATGACATTAAAAAGGTAAAAGGGAACTAAATACAAATAATATACAGACAAAACATAATGAAATTCAGAAATTTTGAATGGCTCGATGTGACATGATGAAATCCTTCTTCATCAAGAGAGGTTATCCTAGCAAAGTTTTGGATTGAGCAATCTTATCGATTTCCCTAGTTAATAGATTGTAGTCTGAAAAAGATAGTGAGAAACATCAATGACCATACATATCCCTTTGGCTTTACATGCCAACAGAGGTCAGGTGATCACTTTGTATAGCACAAACAATGCCTCATTGATGAATAAGGTGATTGAGATGGTGAACAGGGTGGTCCAGATGGTGAACTGGGTGGTCAAGATGGTGAAGAGGGTGGTCCAGATGGTGAACAGGATGGTCTAGATGGTGAGCATTTCCAGGAGGCCAACTACAGTGTTTATGACATGGAAGTACATTGTAACTGTGACTTGTTCAAGTGAAAAACAGCGACAGTACCTTTCCAAAGGACCATCAGTTTTCTTGGGACTGCCCACCCCTTTGGGGTGATTGTTTAAACTTGTTACCCTACCATCAACGTAAATTTTAGTTCCTCCATTCTTCACTGTGGAGTCACCATTTTCTCCCTACTGTGACTCCACTGTGTCTCCACTAAATTAAATCACAATAAGAATTGCTTCCATTCATAATACTTTTCATTTATTTTTTCTGTATATAACTCAAATAATTTTAAACTTTAAGAATCATTTAATATAGTTTGTCATGTAAAAAAAAGAATTATACTAAAAGTATATTTTAAAATGATGACTCCACTGTGTTGGGTGGAGACACTGTGACTCTTTTCACAAAGTCTCCACTGTGCAGTGTGGAGACACTGTGACTCTTCTTACAAAGACTCCACTGTGAAGAGTGGAGACACAGTGACTCTTTCCACAACAAAAACTCCACTGTGAAGAGTAGAGACACAGTGACTCTTCTCACAAAGTCTCCTCTGTGAAGTGTACATGAAAATTCATTATTTTCATCTCAAACTTAATACATCTTCCTTTCAAGATTAATGAAGGTCTCCTTGTATTTATATTCTGTGTCAACAGTGGTCCATATTCAGCACTTTTTGCCCTTGTTGATGGCCAAAATTTTGGGCCTCATTTTTCAGTATTTTATTACGTTTTATTTGTATATTTGTTGTATTTAGCTCCATTTTACCTTTTGAATGTGGTTTTTGATCACTTTTTTTTATGATTTTTGTCTCCCACCACTATGCAGAAGGGAACATAGAAATATAGGTGTCAGTCCGTGCATACGTCTGACTTGTCACACTTGTTAACAAACTTCTTGGAAACCACTTGATGGATTTCTTTCAAATTTTGTAGGATTGTTAGTCACCATTTGTAGTCAATCATATTGTGCCACCACTTTGATTCAACAAATTTTACAGGCGTTATGAGCCTTTTGCACTTCAACTTCTTTTGCAGCTACAGGGGACATATGGCTACCAGTTGCTTGTTATTTTTAGCTCATCTGGCCGAAGGCCATGTGAGCTATTGCCATCACTTGGCGTCCATCATCGTCGTTATCAATTATGCAAAACTGTTCTCATCTTAGACTACTTGCCTGATTAGAATCAAACTTGGTATAAATGTTTCTTGGGGTATCCTGCATTGAACTGATGTGGGGATTTTTGATTTGTGGAAAAACATGGCTGTTATTACTAAAAATAGAACTTAGGGGTCAGACATTAGTTTTTCGCATATATCTCCAAAACTGTTAGGTTTAGCTTAATTCTGTCATGGTAAAAGTGTTCAGCATGATGAGACCAATATGTGATCAAATTTTCATTTTAATCTGTTCAGGCATAAAAGTTCTCAGATGCCTCCTTATAAGAGTTATTGTCCTTGACAGGGGAAAACGGCAGGTTTTTTTTTTTTGCAGTTTTCAGCCAATGTCTTGAAAACTATGATAGATTTAAACTTTCATTTGCTGATATGATCCTTATGATAAGTCCTATCAAAGTCTTCTTGAGTCAAAATTGTTGGACAACTTATTTATTGCCCTTGAAAGGCAAAATTCAACCAGGTGAGTGATTCAGGCTCCTGGGAGCCTCTTGTTGTAATTACTGTTTATTTATAAAATACATTGCATTTCAGTTTGCCATATGGGAACAGATCATTCTTATATACTGGGATATGTCAGTATATTGTGCAGCTTGAAAAATTGGTTGATAGCATGATCAAAAGAAGACGACAGTGGAAGTACAGATGTTTCCAGTCACCTCTAGTTTATGACAACTCGTACATGAGAGTTGTTTCAGCATTTGGAACCATGTGTGGATTAGAAGTAGAGTAAGTTAGGTATTATATATTCTAGTTCTTTATGGAGCTCAAAATAATAGGTTTATAAGTGGTGAAGTAAGATATAAAAATTTCCAATGTTGCAGACCCTTTGTTTCTCAAGGGAAAAAAATACAGCATATACACTCAAATACCAAAGTTTGCTTTTTTTTTCTTCTCTATATTTGCCCAGAAGAAATATTTTGACAAAACTGAGATTGAAATGCCTTAATTTGTCTATCAATAAAAAGTTTATGGTAGAACCTTGCTGGTAGGTGGAATAAATGTTTGAGACCCTAATAGGACAATGTTAGTCAAAAGTGATATATATACTGAGTGAATTTAAACTCTTTAAAGGCTTTTAAAATAAAATGTTACATTTTATGATAATTGAAGCAACTTTTCAAACATATCATAAATAATGGAGAAAGATGGCATACATGTTTGTACTGTACAGCTGAAAAAAAATGTCTAGGTTCTACAGGTAAAAAATTATAATAAAAGTGTGTCAAATTTGTCATTAGCAGGAGAGGCACATCTTCAATATGTTAAAGAATAAAACATTGTGCCAAGTTTAAATGACATTGGTTTAAAACTTGTTTAGGGTTACACATTATGGGAAGTATGTACACATACATGTACCTTCCACAGCATAAACTTATTAAGTGGCAAAAAATATTCCACATGCTGCTGTTGGAAAATATTTGTCAGATTTTGCCACTATATATACTGTACCTTCTTTGGACATGTATATATTTGGCACATTTTGTGACTTCTTTGTCTTTTGATTTAGGCTTTCAGTTTTGAGTGTCTGAATCAACATAACAATGTGTCAGCTACATTTATGACCTGTAAATGACCTCAACCTCTGAACTAGTTAAAATGATTGGATTTTTGATATTCATACCATATAATACCATTATTACCTGATTATGTCCTATATGTTAATAAATATGTAATTTCATATTGGCCCTGTTACAGGTTTGAGGTCTGTCATATTGGTAGAGGTGGTTGTATTGGCCCCCGAGGCATTGCTGAGGGCCAATACGGCTGTCGAAGCCAATATGATAGACCAAAACCTATAACAGGGCCAATATGAAATTACGTATTTATTGACAATTTTATTAACCAACTCAATGAGATGATTTTCATGTTTTAGCAAGAACGTGTAGGTTAATTTGCATTAAACAGTCTTAAGTACCCTTTTGTATAAAATGGAAGATTTTTGTGTGTATCTGCTGCTTTTAGTCCTGGTGATCAAAGTTCCTGAAATAACACAATTCTGAAAGCACATTTTAGATATACAAATGTGCAGTTTAAGATATATTATGCTCTTTTATTTTGGACATTACAATAGACTTGCTAGGTGTTATAAATTATTGGTTTGCATATTATAATTATGTTGGATTCCTTTTTTTTCTTTTTTGGTTTTCTATGTGCATATCCTTTGATTCTAGTTTGTCTTGTTTATGTTACATAATGAATGTTTTCATTTTTGGTCTGAAGCTCCTTAGAGCTTGTGATTGTATTTGAATGACATGCCAAATCAACCTTATTCCAAGTTTCTCATTTGTTTGGTAAATTATATACATGTTAAGGTACATATGCATAAATAATCCAGTAGGATAATGCAGTGAAGTGAGAATATCTAATTGGAAATGGCGTTTTCAAACTACCGGAAGTTCTGATGCCGTATTGGCCCTGGTTTGATCGATATTGGCCCTGTATAGATGTCCAGTTTGAATTCATATTAATTGGTCAGTTTTTGACATATTTTTGCATATTTTGGGTAGTCGGTTAATAATTGACTATATTATTAAAAAGTTTAAGCTACAGTGTCTCAAGTCAGCATAAAAATATGTGGGTTACGAAAATATACTTTTCAGTTTTATTCGCAGTATTTCTGATTTTAAAATAATTTCAGTAAACTGAACTGGAGGTTGAATTGAAACATTGACAACACTTTGCTTGTCTTGTTGTCTGGTGTTTGTTGTTTGACAACACCTGGTGTGTCTTGTCTGGTGTTTGTTGTCAGACAATGCTTGTCTTGTTGTCAGGTGTTTGTTGTCTGACAACACTTGGTGTATCTTGTTGTCTGATGTGTATGTCTATCATACCAATCAGACAACAAACAAGGCTACCATGTCAGTTTATAGAACATAGGAGTAAAATCACTTGTTTAAGTTAATACATTAAATATAAAAAAAGAAAGAGAAAAAAAATAAAGGAAACCTCCCTTCTTTTAAAGATTTAAGAGCCCTACTAAAATCACCATTTAAATAAAGTTGTTTGATGACTCTTTATATTAGATTAATATTGCTCCTGAAAGGTGAAAGAAACACCTTATTTTTGCTATTTTTAGATAATTAGGGAGGATCATTAGCAACATCTTGTATATGAAGATGCTCTGAAACATGAATGCTCAAAATCATTTTGTTAGAAGTGAAGTAATTTGGAAAGGAAATAAACAGTTAGGAAGAGATTGTTTGATTTTTTTAAAGCAGATCATCTGATATACAGGGTGCATTAAAGGAAGTCTCGCATATTCCAGTTGGTCAAGACATCAGCGATATACTGTAGCAGCATAGCAGCACATTATCAACAAAGCCAAATGTTTATTAAATACAAATAATTCTGTCCCTCATAGGTAAAGCATAAAATAATTTTATTCTTAAAACCATGGTAGATAAAGAGAAATAATCCAGATCTCATTATATTTTGTGTATAAAAAAATTATTAAACATTCTGCTAAGCTTGATCAAACAATATGATCTGTCCTGGTGAGCTATTCAGGCTCTTTTAGAGTCTCTAAATTAAATGAGAATATTTATTTTAGGGAAGGAGATGAAGGAAACCTGTCTATATGGAATCATTTGAGAGGAATAAATAAAACAGTAATCTCCAAGCCAGATTTACGATTTCATTGCACAGGAGAAGACTTTTCAAGAAAAAACAATTTAGGGTTACTTAACATTACAGAGGTATTTAAAATGTATTAGTTTATGAATTTTCACGCTTTTTCTCAATTGCATGGATGTTGGACCCAATCCCATAAATAGCAGGATAATCATTGGTTTGTCCACATTTCTTGTAAGAGCAACTCCTCCTTAATTGAAAAGAGAAATTAATGAAATTTTTGATGGATGGTTGGGCATTTTACAATTTATATAGATGTGCATGAAGGATTAAAAAACCTTAGTGAGCATGCTTACAATACCTCATGCACCCATATTTGCACTCTTTAAAAACTCAGTCCCTAACCAAAAAGAATGGTCTTCATTGACCAATATGAAAATCAATCCCATTCAAGATTTTATTTCTACTAATTGAGGAAATTTGTCAAAAAATGGCAGCACTATTCAAACAACAAGCTTAAATCATTAATTTTGTAATTATTAAAGTAATCCTGCTTGAAGGTTTACATGTTAAAACCTGCTAGTGCAACTCCTGTCAAATTGTTCAAGGGATGTCATTAAAATTTTATTAGAAAGTTGAGTAACATATGTAGATGTGCATGAAGGAATATAATTGACTCCAAAGAAGTATAATCTATCTGAAAGGTTGCATTTTCAACATTGTACAACAGACCCATCGAAATTCATTTTGCCTTTGCTTGACCAAATCCTGAATTTGACACTTTTTTCCAATATGGGCAAACTAAAATTTTTTTTTTCTACAGCAATTGAATTTTCAGTTCAGTGACAATTTTTTGTTAAACTTTGGTGAGTTGTTTTTTTTAATTGATGTGAGCTCCATTTTTATTTTTTTTGCATTTTAGTTTTGAGATTTTATTCTTTCTCAAATGGTGTGATTTTCTTTTTAGGATTATACCTCAAAAACTCCTGCAGCAATTTCAGTGAAATTTTGGTGCATTGTTTATTGATACTGATTAAAGCTCCTTTTCAATTTGCATTGGACATTTTGATAACTAGGAAAACTTGAAAGTTGGTATTGTGGTAGAGATGGAACAAGCTCTACAATAATATACAGAAAAATATGTGAATGTGTTGAGTTGGTTGAATTAAATGTTTTCAGGTGAAAAACAAAGGCAGATATTCAAAAGCTAAATGTAAGAGGAAACATGAGAGTGGTCAGAGTACGAGAGGAAAAAGAAAACGTTACAGTGTGTCATATTCATCTTCGTCTTCCTCATCTGAAACCAACCAGTCTGATGAAATATTGTCTGTATCTGATTCCAATAGAGGAAAAAGGAAACAGATCACTGTGTCATCTTCATCTTCATCTTCATCATCTTTAACCAACCAGTCAGACGAAAACTTGCCCACAACTGAAAGTCTCAGTATAGAGTATGATATTGGTGAGCATGTCTTAGGACAACATGCTGGAGAGCTTTTGTTGGATCTTCACACCTACATGGAACAACATGAAAGTAAACAACAGCCATCAAAACTGACTATGCCTGGGATAATAATTAATAAAACCATGGTAAGATTTTTGTACATTTTCTTAACCATTATATCTGTACAGGATATTTTGGCTGATCACTCACTGTAAATTTGACTGCATACTTGGTAATGGATCAAGAATTGATGACTGATGACCAGTCTTGTTTATATTATTACCCCTACTTTCCACAAACTAATTTGGGGGATATGTAGGAACACCCTGTCTGTCTGTCTGTCTCTCTCTCTCTCTGTCTGTCATTCACATAACTTGTTAGCCCAACTCTTCCTAATTTTGAAGAAATTTATATGAAGGTTTGATATCATATGTGACTGTGTTTGTCACTCGAATGCCTGCAAAGGGAGATAACCAAACTTAAATGTATATAGGTCTTGCTAACCACTTCTAAGGTTTTCATTACTTTACATGTTAAAAAAGTAATTTTCAAAGTTTCACTGTAAATTCCCAGGACAAATGACATCTTAAAGTTGCATACCATTGCAAAGCTTTGAAAATAAGGCTTTCAAAATTATTATGCTAATGATACGATGATTGTAGAAATTCTTCACAAAATTTACTTGAATAAATAATTCTGAAGATCCACATTTTTACCTTTTCTGCTAACTGACAGCATGGAGGCAAATTACTCACACATGTAAACAATATTCATACACTTTTGTAGTAAATTACAGGTATGATTTTAAAGTACACATTTTAACAATTTACGTCACACCTATTTCATCACTGTGTGATTCTTAATCTGTGCTGTGTGACAATGTGAGTACATTGTACTTTCAATATCCCAAGCAGTGTGGTTGGGTATTTCAAGGATGACGTCAAGTTATGAGTCAGTTTTACTGATAAAAATCTTGTTGCTAAGTTGTTTTTATACGCCCGTCAAAGACGGGACGTATTATGGTATACCATTGTCCGTCCGTCCGTTGTCCACACTTCGGACAATAACTCAAAAACACTTTCACCAACTTTTATGAAACTATGGTGAATTGTTCATATCTATTGATATAAATTCCCTTTCGATTTTTATAAATTTCAGATTTTTTTCGTTTCTGTGTTATGAATTTTTATACTTAAAAAAGGGGGATTTTCAAGTTTTGGACAGTAACTCAAAAATGCTTCACCAACTTTATTGAAACTTTGTTGAATAGTTCATATCTATTGTTGTGAGCTCCCTTTTGATTTTTATTTATTCACAATGTTTCTTGTTGATCATATAAATTCATTAAAAGCATAGGGACAAGTTAAAGGGGCAGTGGGCGTATCATGCCCTTAAAGCACAGCTGTTTATTTAAAATACCTTGCACAATGCACCTCTTAAAATATAGCCAGATTACCCATATCACTACACTGATTTTATGGGAAAGTGGAAATAATGACCAGGAAAGGCAATTTTCCTCAAATTATGCATTTCTCTGAAATATACCATAATTTAGCTTATAGTCTCACTAACCACTTCTAAGGTTTCCATTACTTTACATGTTAAAACTGTAATTTTCAAAGTTTCACTGTGAATTCCCAGGACAAATGACATCTTAAAGTTGCATACCATTGCAAAGCTTAGAAAATAAGGCTTTTGAAATTATTATGCTAATGGTACGTTAATTGTATAAATTACATATATGATTTTAAAGGAAACATTCTCAGCTTTATTTTTTCTACTTTCATTCAGAATACACACAAATAATGCACTTACAATGCATACATGTAGGTCTAGGTTAAGTGTGTTTTTGGTACTACATAGGGGTAGCCATTTGACCAGGAAGTGGTTAGTGAGACCATATGTTAAAACCTTGTAAGTGCAACTCTCCGAAGTCATTTAATGGATTTTAATGAAACTTTAAAGAAGCTTAGGCATTGTATGCATATGTGCATGAAGAAATATGGCTATTGTCTGATGCCTTCAAATCCAATATCAGGGTTTTACATATGACAACCTTATAAACTGCTTAATAGATTTAACTGAATTTTCATTGGTAGATTTCTGTGGATGAAGTTAATTTCTTCATAAGAACAATTTTAAATTTTATTTGCAGCTTCAGTGGGTTTGATTTTTCTGTATCACACTTGTGAAAAAAACTTTTGACTTGTTTGATTTATTCCATTTCGTCCATGGGTGGACATAGGGCGACTACAGTTTCTCTCCATTCGCTTCGGTTTTGGGCGATGGTGTTACAATTCTTCCACATTAGTCCTACTCTCTTCAGTTCAGAGTTCAAACCCCTCCTCCAGGTGTTCTTTGGTCTTCCTCTTTTTCTTTGCCCTTGGGGATTCCAATCTAAAGCTTGCTTTGTAGTGTTTTTATTGTTCTTCCTTAAAGTATGACCAATCCATTTCCATTTTCGGGTTCGAATGGTGTTTTCTATTGGTTGTTGTTTTGTTCTTTGCCAGAGTTTCTTGTTTGTTATTTTTTCTGGCCATCTGATATTCAGTATATTTCTTAGGCACTTGTTAACAAAGACTTGTATAGATTTCATGGTGTTTTCTGTTTCTCTCCAGGTCTCGCAACCATATAACAGGACAGACTTAACATTGCTGTTGAAAATTTTGATCTTAGTAGTCGTTCTCAGTGTTCTACTTTTCCATACTGGCTTTAGAATGGAAAAAGCCTGTAATGCTTTCATCTTTCTGGCTTGTACATCTTCGTCAGTGCCTCCAGTTGTACTCATGACACTTCCAAGGTACGTAAATTTATCTACATTCTCTATCTGTTGGTTATTTACCAATATTGGATCCATCTGGTTTTGTTGGATTCTCATGGCTTTGGTTTTGGCTGTGTTGATATACAATCCTGTTCTTTTAGCTGTTTCTTCGATATGGTTGACCTGGTGTTGGGAATCTTGAAGACGATGCGATAGTGTGCATATGTCGTCTGCAAATTCGAGGTCTTCTAGACGAGATGTTAGTGTCCATTGTATACCATGAGGGTCGTTGTAAGCTGTTGTTGCTATCCAGTCGATGACTATGAGAAAGAGAAGGGGAGAGAGAATGCATCCTTGCCTTACGCCAGTTGTTACAGGGAAAGGATCCGTCAATGTACCAGCATGTATGACCTGACAAGAGAATTCTTCATACAGTAACTTAATCATGGAAATAATCTTTGGAGGAATCCCATAGTGTCCTAGAATGTTCCACAAGACCTGATGATCTATGCTGTCAAATGCTTTCTGGAAGTCAATAAAGTTTAGATATAGGGATGACTGCCATTCGATCGTTTGCTCAATAATTATTCTGAGTGTTGCAATCTGGTCGACACATGATCGTTCTTGTCTAAATCCAGCTTGTTCATCTCTCAGCTTGCTATCAATTCAGATGGAAAGAACACTTTAGTGAGGTATTGAACAGACCACCACCAACAAATCCACCAATACTTGAAGAAGGTCCAACACTTTGACTTGTTAAATAAGTACTTAATAAAATGAGTATTAAATGAAGTAACATTTTACCACACAATAACCCACTTATTTTGAATGTTTCAAATTCAGTTTTCTGCTGCTGTTGACACAATTTGGATTTGTTGGGTTTTACAAATTTAAAAGAAAGACAACATCGTAGTTTTCTTATTTAATTTTTTACAGGTGACCTTGACTCTTTTGGAAATTTCTTATCAACATTATGGAAAACTTGCCTGTGCTGAAAAGCTAACTATTGAAGACAGAGCTGCCATATATTATTCACACCCAAAGGATTTGTTAGATGAACATACAATGCCCATTGTAGTTGATGCTTTTGTAAAGTTAAATAATATTGAATCAATTATAAAGTATCCTGATTGAAAAAACAATTTATGATTGATGATGGGCTAACAGGTTTTTATTCCATCAGTCATTTACTGGCATTGCCAATGGGGACTACTTTTGATTTGTATTCCAACAGTCTCCTCCTGGCATTACCAAAGGGGACTACTATTGATATGTATTCCATCAGTCACCTCCTGGCATTGCCAAATGGGACTACTATTGATTTGTATTCCATCAGTCACCTCCTGGCATTGCCAAAGGGGACTACTATCGATTTGTATTCCATCAGTCACATACTTGCATTGCCAAAGGGGCTGCTATTGATTTATATTCCATCAGTCACCCACTGGCATTACCAATGAAGACTATATACCGTGTTACCAAAAGGAACTAATATCTTTGTATTCCATCAGTCACATATCTACCACATTGCCAAAGGGAACTAATATGTTTGTATTTCATCAGTCACCTATTTACCACATTACCAAAGGGAACTAGTATGTTTGTATTCCACTTGTCACCTATCTTCCACATTACCAAAGGGAACTAATATGTTTGTATTCCATCAATCACCTATTTACCACATTACCAAAGGGAACTAATATCTTTGTATTCCATCAGTCACATATCTACCACATTGCCAAAGGGAACTAATATGTTTGTATTCCATCAGTCACATATCTACCACATTGCCAAAGGGAACTAATATCTTTGTATTCCATCAGTCACATATCTACCACATTGCCAAAGGGAACTAATATGTTTGATTTCATCAGTCACCTATCTACCACATTACTAAAGGGAACTAATATCTTTGTATTCCATCAGTCACATATCTACCACATTACTAAAGGGAACTAATATGTTTGTATTCCATCAGTCACATATCTACCACATTACTAAAGGGAACTAATATGTTTGTATTCCATCAGTTACCTACTGGTATTGCCAAAGAGGACTACTATCTATTTGTATTCATTTGGTTACCTACTGGCATTGCCAATGAAGACTACTATTGATTTGTATTCGACCAGTCGCCCACTGCAGTGGCAGTTCCAGGAAATGGTGGAGGTTGGCACCCTTCCTTTATTTATTGGAAAATTTGTCATTTTTATGTGTAAAATTGATAAAAATGGCAGATAATGTTGTTGAACCCTGGCTGGCACCCCTCTTTTCAGAGTGTCTGGATCCACCCCTGGACTAGTATTGTGAAAGAAGACTACTACATACTTGTATTTGATCACTTGTTCGTGTTTCTAGATTTTTCTGAATGCTTGTAGATATTAAAGATGTTATGTGTATTAAAATGATTTTTTTGTACTTTAATTTACTATTTTATTTAGCACTGTTGTTATTTTACAGAGTTAGAAGTCTTTTACTAAGGAGATTTACTGTAAATAACAACTTCCAGGACCTTTCTTCTGAACTTTTCAATATATTGAGAGGATTTCTTGTGTGTCAGTGAGTAAATGATGGATTACAGATCTAATCATTACATATATGTAATACAGAGATATCCATAGGAAATATTAAATGTTAACCATAACATGATTGGGATCAGTAGGCTAATAACATAAAGAAAATATTTTTTCATGTCTGCATCAATGGATTTGCTCAGATATTTTTCAAATGAGTTTTTTTGACAGTTATCTGCCCTTGGAATGTTCATTAACAGTTCATTTCAATGAAATTATATCTCAATTTACTTAACTTAAACCTTTACTAAGGCAGCATTCTTTAAATTTTCCTTTGGGGGGGGGGGGGGTTGGGGAGGTGGCCTTAAGATCCCTCCTCGGTCATATAGGAAAAGCATTAAATTGTGAAGGATGCAGTGTAGCAGTTAAAGTGAGAAAGTAAGATTGTTATCAATATATGCTTTAAAAAATGTCTTAATGATTCACAATTAAAAAAGGTTGCTTTTAATGATTCTATCAGTAGGTAAAAAAATAATGACTTGCTTATAAAATCAAAATAAAAAACAAATGGCAGCTGTCTAAAGTGTGATTTGTTCTGTACAGATAAGGAATAGAAATGATTAAATATATTTTATTTCATCACAAAAATATATCACAACGTACAATATAATAAGAATCTCATCAAACTCAACTGAACACATTTTACCCTGTACTACAAATAATAACTGATAGCAACACAAATTGTATCAATGAGTAATTACTGATAAATGACAAATATCAGTAAGTAATTACTGATAAATGGAAAATATCAGTGAGTAATTACCGATAAATGACAAATTTCAGTGAGTAAATACTGATAACTGACAAATTTCAAGTATTGTGCCACTGATTCCTGCTAATAAAAATGTCCACTATCATCTTCAGTATTCAGTTTTAATTGGAATGTTATGTTTAAAAAAGTCTACAAGACATTTGTTTTGCTCAGTACAAGCTGAGAACTAATATTTTAGCAATATTAAGGTGTGTACATCAGATAAGCTTAGAAACCAGTGTCAGGACTTTCATGTCAAAACAATTAAACAGAACTCGGTTCTGAAGACCAAATGGGTATCATTCCTATTAAGCCTCCCATATCATGGAGACACCCACAAAAGCAATGAAAAATTAGAATCTCCCACATAAAAATGTAAGATCTGTGGGAGGTTTTTGATTTAAATAACTTTTTTCTGTGAAAAATACTAAATAACATGTAATTCAATTTTTACATTATAAATTTGCTTATACGTAAAATCTACCACATGCAACAGTGTAAATGGGAGAGAATCTCGAACTAGACAGGAAACCAGTTTTAATCTAATTGGTGACAGACATACAGACTCTTGTATAAACTGGAAATAGAAAAGCCCAAAATCAACCGGTTTAATATGTCTGGAAACAAAGACTTTTCCTCATAGAAGTATATATTGAAAATATACAAAGTAAATTCCTGAGTTACAGCGACAATATAGTTAAGGGAATATAATTGGTCTTCTCTTCATTAAATTACATTATCATAAAGGAAGTAGTTTATTGTCAAATGTTCCCTCTGAAATGAATTTCAAAAATTCACACTGAAATAAATTTGGTAATTTCAATCTTGGACTTCTTCCTACCAAAATGTCACAACATTCATATCTGTCCTCCTCAGTTAAAATTCATATTGGAAATAGTGACATCTAAATAATAAATAAGATAATCAATGTTTATCCTGAATAACCAAAATATGATTGCTTGTGCCAAGAACACTTGAAGATTTAACTTGTGAGCAGAACATGTTCCGCCCACTCGTTAAAGCTAAGCATTCTTCGAAACTAGTGATCATATTTTTGTTATGCACTCTTTCCAATTAATTATTCTATTAATCACCTAATGAAATTTTCAATGTTATAGTTGCGGAAACAAACAGATTTCAACTTTCCATCAAACTAGGATTAAATATATTGAATGAAAGAAAATTTGTATCCCTTGTTAATTGTCTGGTTAAGTACTGAAGACAATTCATCAGGTAATGGTCATTCAATTAAGGAAAGACAAACTCCCCTCGCATGAAGTTAATTTTACTTCTCACTGAAAATAGGATATATATTTTTGTCCATGTTCAAAATATACTTGTGCAAGGAAAATTATTTTGTTTTACCCCAAGCCGTAACTTGTTGAAGGATATGTCACACATGCTCGTCAACTACCCAACAATTAAAACAAATACATGTAAGTCTATTGTTCTAAACCAGACCATGATTAAAAATATTAATTCAACTAAAGGTAACAAAATTAAACACACATTTAAAACATCAACAAACTATGCCATTTATGCCAACAAAAAACTCTGCATACAAAAAAAAAACTTCAAAAACAAGTATTCCATATAAAATACAAAATACATTGTACATGTAAACTATTTTAATCACATTACTATGCCATAAGTACAAAGGGTGATCACTCTTAAGAGGGGTTAGACCAGACCCCTTCCCTTCTTTTATAAATTTCTGGATCTGTCCCTATACACCCCCTTGAGACTGTTTTAAACATGTAATTACAATGCATTTATATATCATAAAACAACACATTGTGTAACATATATACATGTACTAAAAGCAGGCATGTGTCATACATGTATAATTATTAAGTTAGGTAATGCTAGTAGAAATTAGTAGGATGCTCAGTCTGAGCAGTTAGCTACCGGTCAAATAATTCAGACCATATTAAATGTCTAGAGAAATATCTGAAATTTAATGTTCAGAACAGTGCTAAATTAAATGTTTTTGGTGCTAAAATTACTTTAAAAGTCTTTGTTTTTAATTTCTTCCTCCACTATTTCTATTATAGCATTCTCCCAATTGTTGTGTCTACTTGTGTTTATTTGATCACTTACAAACATCATCTATTAGTTCCCAAACCTGATTGATATGGTATCTCCATGTATATAAATTGAAGGATTGGTAATCATACTGCATAAACATTGTATGTTTGAAAGGTTAAATAAATTCAACTGTAGTCAAATATGCTACTTCAAACCAATCCTAAAAATAAGCTAATATACATGCACTGTAAAAATTATTCAAAATTATTAACAAAGGTATTGAGACAATGATCCAGTTAATATTGGTTAAAATACAGCATGTGGGCACACTTAGTAGGGTTTGCTAACAACAGAAAGGCACTGTTCAGCTTTAAACTTAAAATTAACAAAATTTTACAAAAACAATATTCATATCCCAATTACTTTAAGCAATTCAAGTACCAATCCATATAAAATTCAGGCATTGCTAATGAGTGCAGTGATAAGCCCACTGAATAAACAATGCTTTTTTTACTTTTGCACTTAAATCAACCAAAATAAGAACAATAACTTTTGCAAAGAAACAATTTCATGTAAGTTCTATTTTACTTAAGTGTAATTACTGAAATCTAAGACTGGTTATGTGGTCTGTAACTGTTTCTGAACAGGAAATAAAAGTGACTTTGGTGGGTTTTTTGACATGCATGAATCACACCCTGTCTGATTTTCATAAAGACTGCTGCTAAAATCAAAATTATAGAATAATTCATTGACACTAGTATTTACATTTTGCCTTCAAAATCAGTAAATCCAAATTTTGGTTGTGAAGCAATCAATGAAAAAATACCACTTTCAGGTTGGGTTTACTTTTAATGATGTCAAGTTACATGAATAAAAGTGGATACAGGAACCCCTACATTGTAAAATAGGTATTATGTTTCAATTTTTTTCTAAATGAATGAAGAAATTTATAAAAACTTTGAAAAAAATATTACAATCTAATATAAAACCCACATCACACTTCATGTCAAACTGGTTTAATCAAGAAAAACAATTTTAGGGTCTCACAAAGATGCCCACTATACATGAACTTCCATATTATGTAAACAAGGTCTATGACCAAAATAAAAAAAAAATGGTAGGTTACATACAAACTGAAAAGAAAACTAACTTATTTTAAACTGCACGATATTTTGAATACCATGAAGTTTACCGTAAAATTAAAACAACATTAATATTGCACTTTCAATGTAGATAAAATTAAAACTAGTAAAGAATATTTGAATCAATCAAAGAATACCCAATCTATCAAACTAAAATATATATAACCTGAGTAAAAACTACACTCTGTTTGGACCTTAATAAAACAATAAATGAAAGGTAACCAATGGCAACAATGACACGGTGATACAACAGAAAATGTTTTTCTTGTGTTCATATAAAAATAATTTTACCAAATAATCACTCATCCCATTCCTCTTATTTCTTCATTTTAAAAAAAATATCTTTCTGTGTCAAGCCAAAAGTTTTTGAGTGAAAAAAATGACAATGGTCAAACAATGAAATAAAATTTGTGAAGATAACACCCCTCCCCTTTTTAGACCCTACTCCCCTTTTACTATAGAGGGTACAAACAATCAAAAAAATACTTACCGTAGCAGTAAATGAAATTACCTTGTAGCTCATATGATTTACACTTGAAATTTGATTTACAGTTCTTTTACTGTACTTTTGTCCTTTAGTTGTGTAAGAGAGAATAATCTTAATGCAGGATTGTTATTCAACAGTTCTGCAATCATCACAATTATTACAAAATTGGAAATTTAAAAATATTATTGCAGACAATATATTGCCCAAACAGATGGTAGATGGAATGTTTGATCAATTTTAAAAGTATTTAATACATAGAAAATTTCATATCCTGGGGCAATGAGGAGTATCACTTTACAAAAAAAATGTTACATTTTTGAGACTTTTGTATCCATTCCTGAAAAAACTTGTCCAAAACTTAAATTTCATTTGCGAACAGATTTATTAGGCTTTTTGCAATAATTCTTTAAGTTCTAGATAGTTCTGAAAACTATATACTTGTTCCCTGTTAATCACCTTGCTCCAAATAAACCAGTGTTGTAACCAGGGGTGATAAACAACAAAACAAAACTCTGACTATTGTGAACTATTTCTGGTCTGTATTTCTGGATACATGTTTTCTAACAGAAGATCCAATAAAGTGTAAATCAAATGTCTGAAAAAGAAGAAAAACAATTTACATTCCACTTTCTATTCATATTCATTGATAATAACAGAATATAGCATGAACGGTAGTCTGTGTGTTCTAATAGCAAAAAACGTGTAATATAGAAATCTACTACTTATAAAAACAAATTCATATGTGTGGACTAAATACTTGAATAAAATGTCACATGACAAATAATTATCAACATGCATTCATTTTATATGCATTACAAGAATTAATTGGAATATATTTCAACATAATATGTATGAACATAAGAAAACACCAAAAAAAATTGATAAAACCATTAATTTTTTGAACATATTTCATTTAAAAATTTAATGACATTAAAACTTTAAATACATCTAATAGGACAAATAATGATATTCTGCCACTTTACAAGTAAATTTTGGGGGTAAAAACAATTTAAAATGGCTGACACGTTTGTGTAAATAATCCAGTCCAACTGATTATCTGCATTTTATGATACTCAGTAACTACACAGTTTAAACAAAATCCTTAAATGTCTTCTAAAGTTATCATCTGGCACTGGTGAGGACAGACGGATGGACAAGACAGGCAACTTTTTGGAAGGTATCATTAAACACCTCACCATTTTGTATGGCAGGGTATAAACAATTAGTAGCAAGCACATTAATCATTATATATTTATTTTTTTCTGTCATTTATACATGTTAATCCTTCCATATTAGGGGGAGCTCCAACAAAATCAATGAAAAATTTTGAATCTTCTAGATAAAATGACAAGATTTGTGGGAGGTTTTTGGTTGAAACTACTATATTTTCTGTGAAAAATACTAAGTACTTGAATTTTTTACCAAAAATTTGCTTTTACATAAACACTCATACATGAGACAGTGACTATGGTGGATAATCTCCCACATGAGACAGTGACTATGTTGGAAAATCTCCCACATGAGTCTGTGACTATGTTGGAAAATCTCCCACTAGAGATAGTGACTATGGTGTAGAATCTCCCACATGAGACAGTGATTATGGTGGAGAATCACCCTGTGAGCTGTTCCAAAAGTTAGCAGGTATTGTTCATTTTGATTTTTGCATGAGAAATGATGAGGGAGGTAAAGTGTTCCACTTCAAAAATTTGTCTGAAATGCTGATTTACCTATTCAATTTTTTGTATTGAAGTGATTCAATGATTTCATTGATGCCATGGTCAAAATCTTCTGTACCAATTAACTTTCTTAAAGTGTCTGTAAAAAGAGATAAAAACACATGTATAATGCCTGGTTTTTTGTTCGAGTATGGAAATTTTGCATTTTTCTTAAAAAACTGGGTGAGCTTTTTTTGCATAATGTAATTCTTGCAACAGACAAACAGTTCAATGAATAATACAAAGATGAATAACTCTATGTGGTGCAGTTAAAATTTTTTTAGGTTAAATTTTTTAGAAATTCTTCTAGAGTGGGTGCAATGTTGATATCTTTTGTAGTAAAATTAGCGAGAAATTAAAGTTTCAACCTAAAAGAGCCTAAATCTACCCCTTACACAGTGTACAACCGAAGCTTTGCAAATCTTAGGGGAGTGCACGCATGCCACACCCCCACCTGAATCCACCCTTGACAATATTGGCCAAAATTAAAAGTTCAATTAAAATTAAAATTTTTTAAATCAGACCAAAAATCAAAAGGTCAATTTTTTTTTTGTGTGTGGCCCCTTTGACCCCTTATAACTCAAAAACGGCAAGAGATCCTAAAATCTGATTGAAAAATGCAGGCAGGGATTTTCATGCCTATAACCCTCCAAAATCAATACCAACCTTCTTTCTGTGGTTTAAAACTTTGTTATAAAATTTTATAAAGATCAAACTAATACTCAAGTTATCACAGGAAAACAAAGTATCTATGGACAACGATGCCATATACCAATATACAACTGGAAATTTTTTGACATCAGGAAAATGCATATTTCTGGCCCTAATTTATGAAAAGTTTAAGTCTTTACCCAAAAAATCTATCCAAGTCATATTTTAACATTGTGGTATAGAATAATGTGAAACCATTTCTACACCTTTACTGGAGTTTTATAGTTTAATTCTATGATATGTTTGTTTTTAGCCCCTTTTTGGTCCATAATTCTAAACCGGTTGGGGCTATAACTCCTAAAATCAATAACAACCTTCCTTCCGTTGTTTAAAACTTATAAAAATTTTTTATAAAGAACCACCACCTAATACTCTAGTTATCACAGGAAAACCAAGTGTCCACGGACGACAATGGCGCCATACCATACCAATATACAGTCGCAAATTTTTTTTGCTGTCATATAAAGTAGTTTTTTTTTGCTTTATTTTTCAAAGAAAGACTAGTAGCGAGAAAATATTTACTATAAACACAAACCTGGGAAAAACTGAGCCAAACACCTCCTAGCCTGTTCTTTGGTTGCAGATTTCTGTCTGTCTGTCTTGACTGGTCTTCCTCCTTCAAATAATTCCCCATCAGGCCATACTGTCTCCCGCAATAACTGTAGATATTTGACACATCTTTCCTCAGACGTTAGATCATTGATTTGATCCTGTAACCATCTATTGTACAAAAAAAAAAACAAAAACAAAGGAATGTGAATTATGCTAAAAAAATACCCTGCATTATCATCAAATGGGGGGGGTTCTCAAGATTTATTAAAGTGAAACATGTCTGTACCAAACCTCTTTTATATATTAAATGTGTTTGGTTTAGGCAGGGTTTGGGTTATATTATAATTCATTTAAAAAGATACAAAGGAACCATTAAAAGTCTGCTTTAGAGAGGTTTTTGGATTATTCAGGGTTAGGTTTAAGGATATTTGCTCAGATTTTGCATGATATTAAGAAAAGATTTTCCAAACAAGAGGCTCCCAGGAGCCTGAATTGCTAACCTGGCTGAATTTTGCCCTTCAAAGGCAATAAATTTAACAAGAGGTTGCCCAACAATTTTGACTCAAGAAGTCTTTGATAGGACTTATCATAATGGTCATTTCAACAACTGAAAGTTTCTTTTAATCTATCATAGTTTTCAAACTATTGACTGAAAACTGTAAAAAAAAGTCATTTTTCCCCTTTCAAGGACAATAACTCTTGAGTTGTCTGATAACTTTTATCCCTGAATATTTTTGTAGTTCTAATAATAAGGATCATTTCAACTATTGAAAGAATATGGCTAACCCTAATGATTTTGGAGAAATATGCAAAAAACTACTGTCTGACCCCTATGTTCTATTTTTAGTAATGGTGGACAAGTTTTTCGACAGATCAAAAATCTTCACATGAGTTCTATGCAAATATCCCAAGGAACCTTCATACCAAGTTTGGTTCCAATTGGTCAAATAGTATCAGAGGAGAGATTTTTGAAGAAATAACATTAAAAATAGCAAAAAAAACTTCAAAAAGGGCAATAACTCCTACATGGCTTAATGGATTAAAGCGAAAATTTAGCCATGGGTAGATCTCTTCATGCTGAACAGTTTTACCTTGTCAGAATTTGGCTAAATCTAACAATTTTGGAGATATATGCGAAAAATACTTTCTGACCCCTATGTTCTATTTTTAGTAATGTTGGCCATGTTAAATATCATTTAGAAAGGTTGACAACGTTAGTCACATTACAAAATTTAGTCTATGAGATCTTTTATCAATCAGAAAGCGTGTTAACAAAACTGAATACTACTAACCAAATCTATCCATAATCAGTTCTGTATCCTAAGTTTACATAATTAATGTAGATAATACCTATTACATGGAACAGTCTTTTCTGTCATCTTGCAAAATCATAAAGATATATATTTTTTCAAATAACTAATACTGTTTTATTGATGTAAAAAATAATATGTTCAAAATATTTTAAAGAATTTTTGAAATAAAAATTTGTATGGTAAAATTACAGATATGAACTTAATAGCGATCAAGGGAACAAAGACACTGAAAAGCCCTTTTCAAGGGAAGATAATTAGCGGGAAAGATTCTTTCAAAGGGAATATAATTGATGGGAAAATGTTCTATAGAAATGTAATGGGAATTTTAGTCAGTGGCCAACAATTTTCTTTTTTAAAATATGAAAGAATGTCAATTAAATGTTCTTTATATCAAATTATAAGAAATAGGAAAGAATGTCAATTAATTGTTCTTCATATCAATTTATAAGAAATCTTATCTACCAGTTTTTAATAGTAAGCGAAAGAGTGAAAATTCTCTATATTAAAATCCTTACAAAATGTAGACCTTTATTAAAGCTCAATTATTGTGAAATAAAGTTTGGTGACCTTTGTTTTTACATTAAAATTCTTAAGTATGTTCATGCAAGGTCATTGAAAATCTATCTAGTTGAAATATCAGGTATGGTCTACCTTAAATGGGATCATGATCATTAAAGTATTTTAAAGAATGTATTTTATAGCATTATAGGTATAGAAAATAAATATGATCTAATGGGTAATAATAGTTCCCTAATTGAACTGCAAAAACTCTACACATCAGTGAAAAGGAAAAGAAAAAAAGAATGTTTCAGAATATCAATTCTGTTTCACTTATATGAAAGGGGATATATTTGCTTGATTTATTTCACAAAAATAAATTGCTTGCAAAAATAAGTTGCTTTACTGAAAATTGACAGATGGACACAGATGACCCTGCTTATTTAGGAAGTAGATGTCATACTGCAAAATTCAACATGCAAAAGCTTCTTACTAAAATTAAATTTTCCGAGGCTTCTGAGTTTCAGAGTACGAAAAATTCCAGGGACAAACACTCACTAAAAATCAAGAACACAAATACATGTAATGTACCGGTACTAGAATAAACACTTGAATACATGTAAAACATTCATACCATTTTATACAGATTGCCCTTCTGATGGGGAAGTTATATATGTCCAACATCTAAAAGTACAAGCATTAAAACATGCATTTCCTTAATTTTGTTGCAAATTTTGATACCTGTCAAGAATAGTGCCAATTAGATGTTTAGCAACGATAATAACCCTTTCTCTGCAAACCCAATGGTCTTTCCCTTGTAATGTCTGAACTCCTATATCAACCACTGCCTCAGCTAGGGATATATCTTCTCCTGATAATCCTTCTGGAATATTTTATAAAGGAATTGTTTTAGTTCACAATCTTAAAAATTCAAATTTATCAATTTGAAATTTACTAGAAAATTACAATTAATTATTGAGAAACTCTTTATAATCAATATGATAATAGATTAGTTATCAGGACTAACCAAATAAAAACACTTGTGCCAAGACTGCTTGGAGATTTAACTCATACCCAGAATGAGGTTTGCACACTCATTAAATCTTGATGTTCTTTGGCAATCATGATCATCTTTTGCTGATTTGCTCTTTCCAAATTTTTAACATACAGTATATTTGGACATACAAATACAAAAATTAGTGTGATCAAGCTGAATAGTTTTTTCTTGAAACTTTAGAAAACTTGCTTGATACGGTACTCATAAACAGTTGGAAAAGGTTTATAGAAATATAATCACAGCCTGTGTGCATATTAAATTAAAATGAGTGAAATAGAGTGGTAGAAAACCAAAATTTTACAATTGAAACTGGAGAATTAGTTTTAATCAAGAATAGGTTAAAGGTGAATCCCTTTCTTCCTGGGTTACATTCTTTTGATTACCACTATAACCTTGGTTTCCTTGATTACTCTTCCATGAAATCAGTAAAAAGTTGGAAAATGTTAAATGGCAGAAAACTTCAAGCAGAAATTTAATAAATGTCCAGAGGTTTTGAAGTCACATTTTTAAGAACTGGTTTCAAAATGAGAAAAAGTTTGCCAACCCTTCATTTTATATCATTTTCTGTATGCCAACCTGTTTTGTTTTGGGTGTGTCTCCCAGGAAATCCCTCAGTCAAACAACAGTTACTATCACAAATAACAACAAAGTTTTCTATGCTTTCTTCTTCACTTCCCTGAATTATAATAAAAACAACTTGTTTTTCTCTTAAGGCAAAATTATGTCACATGATTTCACACAAATTTAACAAGATTTTCACCTGAATTGATAAAATAAAATTTATGTCAGTTCACATTAAATCTTGCGAATTGAGCCATCACATGAATTTCATGTAAATTTATCATATGAAGTTCACATGAATTTTGTGTGAAGCTTAATTCACACAAATTTTAGGTGAACAATATTTTGCCTGTGTAGTATAAAACTTCTAAAACATGATGAAGTTGAGTTTACTAATAGTTTTCAATGTCGTTTTACTAATAGTGTGATTGAAAACATTTTGCATACAATATCAATTTCTGTTTCCATAAATGACAAAAGTTAAAAGTAATGCATTGACACAGACTTTGAACATTTTTTGTAGATATGTTGTGTTATACTAGTATTCATTCACACAGACATTGAACACTTATTGTAGACACTGAACACTTATTGTAGATATGTTGTGTTATACCAGTATTCATTCACACAGACACTGAACACTTACTGTAGATATGTTGTGTTTTATCCATTCACATCTATCTAGAAAACATTGTCACCAAGAAACTGACTTATAGAGTTAGGTGACAAAACATTACTGGTAATCTTAATACAACCCCCCCCCCTAAAAAATGGTTTTGATGGTATTGTATTATAAATTCCTACAAAAAATTTGAAAAATACTGTCATCATTGTTGTTGGTAATTTTTTTCATTTCCGTTCAATAACTATTGAGTTTTGATATATTAGTATTTGTTGCTGGAAGAAGCTTCTATTACAAATGGAGTCAGGCACCCCTACCTTTTGGAAAACAGAGCAAAAACAGGTGAAATATGTGTTTATGTAACACAATGTAGAAAGCTTATTTTTCATTCAATATTGACAATTTATTTGGTTTTTTTTTATATACAATTCTGTTTTAAGAAGATTTAAAATAGCATATAGAATTTTTTTATAATAGGGGACCAAAGCAGTCCAACACTCTAAAAGTTTACTTTTGGATTTCTTGTATAAGTTTGAATTTTTTCTCTTGATTCTTGAATATCTGTCTGCATTTTTTTTCATCCGTTTAGAAATATCTGCCACTGTTTTTGAGGTATAAGGAGTCTAAGTCGCCAAAAACATAAATATTTGAGACTGTATTTTTTAAACATTTCATCTGAGTATTTTTGCAAATTGATTCCTCTTTACAAGGACTTTAAGAAGAATGCTAACAAATTAATCTGTCATTGTTTTTGAGATCAAGGGGTCCAAATGTGTTTAATGAAAGAATCCTGCAAATATTGTGTTTAATTAAAAAATATTGTGCAATACTGTATACAAACCAGATGTTGCATCCATAATGAACTGTAAGTCCCTATGTTTAAATGGATTAAAAACTAATATTGTGTCCACATTTGACTCGACTGAACAGAAGTCAAATGGCTGTTGTATCATGCTGTGAGTGGGCAAGCTTTTTATTAAAAAGTAATAGAAGTTGTGAACTTGTGAGGTGGCTATGAATAAAAAATTATTTAGGTTGAGAAATGGCATAAAAAGAAGAGAGGCCAAAATATTCAACCTTCTAGCCTTCATTAGGGGCAAACAGCACTAAGGTCTTGTCTTCAGTTAATAGCCCTTGATGAAGGTTGTAAGGTTGAAAATTTGGGTCTCTCTTCTTTTTATTTGTATTTCATTTGTGTTTATGTGTACAATGTAGTTCCATTTTTACCCTTCAAAGGTGGATTTTTGCCCCCAGAAATGCATCCTGAGGGGACATGGAAATGCTGGGTGTCCATCTGTCTGTCGGTGTGTTCGTCTGTCCATGTTTTCTGCAAATTTTTTGTAATGCTCTTACCAAATAAGTTTGTTTTTGGTATGTAGGCTTATAATGAAGAGTTACACATTAAATTCGACTTTCGTTACTGTTGAATGATTTTTATGGAAGGTATGGCCCATGGACTTAGTGAATTTACTGTTTTCGGCACTTTCTTTTGTAATGCTTTTATCAATTGATATTATCTTTTGTATCTAGTCTCACTATGAGACGTTACAGATAAAGTTTGACTTTGGTTATGGTTGAATGATTTTTACAGAAGTTACGGCCAAGGACTTCAGTGAAAATTTCAATGAATTTAAAGTTTTTCACACTTGTTTTAACACAAGGGACATTGGAACGTTGTTCTTTTATTTAACTTGTTTATTATTCATATGTTTATCTATTAAAAATGCTTACATATTTAGAATCAATGTCAAATTCAACTGTTATCTGGTCACTATCTTCTTTTTCAACTTCCCTGCTAGAATCTTTCTTTCCAGGAAGGCTTGGGAAACTGACACGACTTGGTAACTTAACAATCTCATCAAATACTCCAGACATAGTCTTCACTATCATCTGTCAGTATAATTAGAAAAAAAAAATTAAAATGATATTTATTATATAATTAGTGTAATATATAACTACAGACAGTGGATCAGATACTTCAGGATATCTGTCTAAATCATTTTTTTTAAATAGGGCCATGACTGCAATATACAACATAATTAACCTTAACCCCATAATTATGACATTGATACTGTACCTAATCACTCCTTTATATCTACCTCATCATTCCTTGGAACCTATATCATCGTTCCTAGGTACCTCTCTCATCACTCCTAAATACTTACCTCATTACTCTTTAGTACCTACCTCATTACCTTGGTACCCACCTCATCACTCATTTGTACCTACCTCATCATTCCTTGATACTTATTTTCACTCCTAAATACCTACCTCATCACTCCTTGGTACCTATCTCACCTCTTATTAGTATCTACCTCAACACTCCTTGTTACCTACCTCATCATTATTTTGTATTTCTCTTATCCCTTCTATACAATACAAATACAGTACAAAAGCTTTATTTAACATCAATATTTTAAAACAATACAACATAAGCTCCTGGAAGCTTTTAAAATCAATATACATGCACTACAATGAATAACATTTACATCACAAGTACAATATATAGCAACTATCTAGTCCTTTTCATCTCCTTGGAACCTTCATATAAATTCTTAAAACAGGAATACACACCTTATCAATCCTTGGTACGTTAATTTCTGGTGATTTCCTGACAAAAGCTATATGACCATCTCCTTCATAGGCCAGAAACTCATTCAACTCTGGACCATTACAGATCTCTTCAATCTGAATCAAAGACTTCAAAAGAAAAAGAAATATACCAGACTTGTACTGAAAAAGCAGAAATTATTCGGATGCTATAACTATTGCAAAACATGAGACAAGAATGTAACTGCTTATTCATCAACCCTTACATGTTGGAACATTTAAAAAAAATGGCTTAGATTTGATTCACATCTTCTAATTTCAGGATGAGAAAAACGTGACAGCTCACATAGAAAATTCGCACCTCCTCCCCAGTGCTTCAAGTGGACTTCAATCAAATTCAACTCTCACCTTTTTTTTCCTTCAAAATCAATAGTGTAGCACTTAAGAGTGGATAACGTGTAAAATACTTTTACTGGATAAACTCCCTTTGTAGGCATTAGACAATTATTATCTGATTTCTATGATGGCTAACATCAAGAACATCCTATATAATTTCATTAACATCTTGTGAGCAGTTTAAGAAGAGTAGAGCTAACAAGGTTTTCATATGTAAAATTGTTTTAAAATTTGAATATTTCCCTTTGCAGATATCAGACACCAATTATTCTTGCTATACATACATTGTATGATGCCTGTAAAATTGCCTGATTGTTTGATTCAGAGATGATTTTACAAGGTCAATACACAAAGCAGAAATTGGCAAAACTGGAAGTAAATGTACAGTAAAAAAGAGAATCGTAATGGTAAAATCTGGATTAGTAATAGCAGAAATCAGCTAAAAAAACGGAAGAAAATCATCCCTGTTGATTGATTATTGTTTAACATTATATTAACCAGGATTTTGGAGCATTCAGTGTCAGATTAGAAATTTGAAGTATTCAAGTATCAGATTCGACAGGATTTTGTAGTACTCAAGTGTCAGATTATAAAGGATTTTGTAGTACTCAAGTTTCAGATTAGAAAGGATTTTGTAGTACTCAAATATCAGATTAGACAATATTTTGTAGTACTCAAGTGTCAGATTAGATAGGATTTTGTAGTACTCAAGTGTCAGATTAGACAGGATTTTGTAGTACTCATTTCAGATTAGGCAGGATTTTGAAGTATTCAAGTGTCTGATTAGACAGGATTTTGTAGTAGTTAAGTTTCAGATTAGGCAGGATTTTGGAGTATTCAAGTGTCAGATTAGCCAGGATAAAAGATCACTGTACTTGAAAATACAGTGGACCCGTGTCTAATCTTAAAAATTAGTTTGGTTTAGCCAGGATCAAGACACATTTAATCTGATAGAGCAAAACTTTCATTAATGTCTGGTTAAGACAAATTATTGGATTAAACATGGTTCAGTTTTGATAGTTTTCACTACCTTCAGATATGTCTCAAGTGATTTCTGTCTTTCTTCAATGCTCTTTTTATTCAGATTGCCAAAAGGAAATGTCTTCCATCGTTTAGGACCAACAACCCCTGAAAAACATTTATAATTATGTCAAACAAGATTTTTTAATTAATAAATATAATGTATCATTTGAACGAAGAAAAAAAATTGGCTTTTTTATACATGCACATGTGAAATCTTGATGATGATTTGTTTAATCTGTTTAGAAAGACTGTAATCATACTAATTTTTGCTGATTCTGTCAGTGACATATTCACAGATATCAATTTTGCAGCTTCAAAAAAATGAGAAAATTAATATACCCTCTGGCCCTTGCTTCAAAACAAAGAACTACCTTAAGGTACCTTTACATGTAGTTAGAGGGTAACAGAGATCATACTTGTACTTCTCTTTATTGTCTGAAGCAAGAGAGTTGATTTACACACAACTTAGCAGTGCCTGAATTTTTGCCAGAGAATTAAAATTTCATTAAAATCCCTTGTGCACTTTAGAATGAGTTTTACTTATGAGGTTTCAACATTATTAATCCTGAACATGTATTATATGGTCTCCCTTTTGAGTCTCTTATAAGTAGAATATCATAAATAGATATCTAAGCTTCCTGATATTGCATCAAAATCCCTAACAAGAGTGGTTTATTTTACTAGTTAATGTGTGCAATTCAAATTACCTTATCAGTTTTTAAGGTATTTTATTTGGAGTTGGCATATATGTACAAATAACATGCAACATGCTTATGATAAGAGTATAATGCTTATTGTAGTAATTCAGCATATTTTATAAAGTAAGCAAGTGCCTATGATTACTATCATAATGAGAGACATTTATCAGTACTTGTACTTAAATTCTGAACATATTTTGTGCACATATTTCTACAGATTTCTTCCTACAATTACATATCATGTTTTTGCTTATCATAGCATGATCCACAACATTCATATGAGTACAATTTTTTTAGCTACATGTACTTTGATGGTTTTATGGTTGGGAGTGGGTGGCAGTTAAGTTTCAACAGAGTAGAGCAAGATATAGCCTATAAATATGGGCATAATTTGTGACAAATCAATAATTCCTCCCCCTTCCCATTTTTCCCCTAATAAGACATTTACACTACCTGTGGACATACTGCAGTCCATGCTCTCAGTTTTCAGTGGAATCCAGACTGCTCATCTACTTTTCTTGCTTTTACGTTTTATTTTCGTTATTTCATTTTTTGTTGTGTGTGTCTATTTTCCCTGTATTGTCACTTTCCTTGGAATGTGACTTTTTCCTACTCAAAATTACTCTTCCATGGAAAGTTTCATGGAAGTTTTAAAGTCAGACACCGATTTCATCAAAAAGTTGTTAAGAGTAAAATGGCATCACAACAGTAAATAATATTGTAATGTCATAACTTACATAAAGTTTACATTAACCACTTTGTTAAAGGTTTAAGTTTGGATTTTCTCACCTTTTAAACATATTTTATAAGCAGAATTGTCTTCAAGCCTGGCATGTAAGTTGATGAACTCTCTGTGTCTTCTCTTGGCTTCCCTAGTTCGTAACACAGGATCTTTGTCAGCTTCTACCCAATACAAGGCATGATACTGAAAAAAAAAAATAAGACATTTTGCAGGACGTAGCTTGAAACAAACTGCAGACGTCTACTCCTGAACATTTGGGGTAAAACATGGACACATCATTCTACCTTCAACAGATACAGCTCTGAATTATGATCCTGATAAAATATTTTACACATTCTAAGGAAACTAAATGTCCACAGATGACAACAAAAGGCAATAAAGACAGCACGAAACCATTACAACACCAATTTCTTTTTGCAGTCTCATTAAAACAACAATAGATTTCATTATATTTTGTAAGTGGAAAGAGTGGGGAGATCACAAGCTGGGAAGAATGCAAATTTAAGAAGTGTGCAGAACATATTAAATGTGCCAGTAAAATCAGATATCATTCATGGCATTATTAACAACTGATTATTCTTTTAAATACATAGATTTTTTTGTTTCTATTGAGGACCAATCTTGATATGCCCTTTCCATATTAGACTTGTGGGTTGATTTTGTGTCCCGTGCCCCTTTCCACAATGAGTTTGTGGACTGGTTTGGATAGGCACTTTGATCAGGTTTCTTATCTAAGGTCAACCGAGATAGGGAAGAGTACATATATTAAGATATAAACTATTTATGGTGTACTAAATATGCATGTATACAGCAAGTTATAAATAGTTTATGACCTCTGACCTCATATCACAGTGATTTTAGTCTGTCTTACTTTAGTGCATTATGTTTACATTACAGTGAAAAATGTATAAACATGCTTAACTACTGGGCTTAAAATTTGATTTAGTTTAGACAGGTGCTTAGTTTACCAAGGTTCAAAATACAATTAAATTGATCTTAAGGTACAAATGTACTTTAAAAAGTGTCCAGTTTGGACTGGCATTGGGATTATTTAGGGTTTTGTTTTGACAGGTTTCACTGTACATGCAAATAAAAGTAGTTCTACACTAGCCTGACTAGGTTCCCCCATTATTTCCTTATCCAAACCCTTACAACCACTAAATTATTAGTAGGGTACATGTACATGTGTACTTGAGTGTTTTATCTCAAACACAAGATCTCTTGAAAAATAAAAAAGTTGGTAACAAACATACATGTAACTTGAAAAACTGTGAGCATAGTTCACTTGATGTCCTCTGCTCCCCTCCAATTATAAAGCATGCTTCTTCTTAAACTACATGTAAATTATAGACAACATTAGAAATCAAGGGAAGATCCTTTTATGAAAGGAAGGCATAACAATGAGAATCAGTATAAAAGGACATGTTTAATGAATGAATATGTTAAATTGCCATATTCAATACAATAATTAGCAGATTACAACATTTTTTTGTTTGTTTTTTGTTTGAAGAAAGGGGGGGCTACGCCATTTATGCCATCACCTCAACCAACCCCTGAAAATGCACTGACCCATAGCAGAACCAAACAAATATGAACTATCAGTCTGACACCTAATTTATGTACAACATACATGTGTATAACATACATGTATATACACTATACTTTCTAATAAATACTGTACTAAGTTTTTACCTGAATATTGTAAAGAACGAATTGTGATGAACTTCTACTTTCTTTTCTAATTTCATAGTCAATCATTGAAAGGTCCTGGAATATTAAAGGTTTACATGCAATAACTTCCATACTGTTCAAGTATCCTTCTTGTTGCTTAGAAAATTCAACAGTGCTGTCTTGCTCATCTTCAGCACAGCTTAAAAAGAAATCAGGTTTAATATCTTTCAACATTGCCTTCTCTTGTTTTATGCTTTTGTTTGGTTGTTCCACTTGACATGAATTAGAATTTGACTCTGAAGAATCAGTAAGGTGAGCTAAGTGTATCATTGTCAAAGGTACATCAGGGATTGCCTCTTTTTCATCAAAGATACCATCAAGATATCCCTTGTTAGCACTCAATTGACTATTTAGTAATGTTTCCTGAACACTTTTTGGATCATGAATATCCTCACAGCTAATGTCACAATAGTTTTCTATTTCTTTTTCAGTATTGTCACTATCCTCACTTACTTCTGAGGGAAAGTATTCTTCCTCCAAAGGAAATTCTAAAGCCTCATCTGATAAAATTAAGATCATTTTTTCATATATAAAATCTGGTTCGGATAAAAAATCAATCACTGGTAAAAATACACTATATGTTAAAATCTCAGATAAAAGAGAGTTTGGAACTTGGCAGTCCTGTAAAACATCACCCAATGTTCTACTTAGTAAAATTTCACAAACACTTAAAAGATAATGCTGTTCATCTTCCTCACCATATAGTCCTATGTGGTAGGTTGAGACAAGTTCAAATGCTTCCTCAACAGAAGCTATTTTCTTTTTTGGTGACAGATGTGTCAATGAATCCCTACGACTAGAACTAGATCTCCTTTTTGGTTGAGTTTTGTATTTGTCACGAGAAGTTTGCAAAGTTTTTAAATGTTGTCGTCCGTTCAAACAAATTTCTTTCACCAAAGTATTTGTATCAATAGTTTTAATGCTTTTTGCTAGACTTTTAAACACATCTTTCAGCACCTTATCAATTTCTTTAATTAAATCAAGATGAGGGTCAAAGTCTTTAAGCCATATATGAATAAAATGTTTTTGTATTAATTCTGTGATAGTGTATACTTCCTCTTTCCAGCTGTTAGACTGACAACTTAATGCAATCTGTTGATTTGAATATTCAGATCTTGGTTCAGAAGATGACTGTTTATCAGTAGCATCATAAAAAAGTTCTTCATTCTTTATATTTCGTTCTATGATATTTTCAGATTCCTTCTCGTTCAATCCGAAATATTCTAATATTTTGGACTGCAGCTCTAAAATATTATCTATTACATGCTGTTGATTCTTGTAAAATATGTAAACTCTAAGTAAATAAGTGAAATGATGTTTTGATGATATCAGATACTGACAAACTCCGACTGTTGTTGTTATCACAGAAACGTAAAGCAGAAAGCTTAACAGAAACTTTGAAGAAAATCCTGCAAATATCGCTAATAAAACAGTTAAAAGTATAATTTTCTGAATCGATGAAAATTTCCTGTGATAACCAAATGCCTCTTGAAAACGTTTTGCGAAAAGCATGGTAGTTAAAGTACAGAATATGGATATTCATTCCTGTCAAAACTTTTAAATTATTCCGAACGACATATTTTGTCATGTGACTTTTTTACGCCTCTCTGCTGGTAACGTACTACCAATGTTTTACTCCATACGTAACATTAAGTAATAGTACCAGTATAAATCGATATTAACAAAGACCTAAAAAAATCCCATACAAATTATAATTTTTACAGCACAACGTACCAAATAGAAAAAAAAACAAAAACAACAAAACAACAAAACAAAAAAAAAACAAAACAAAACAAAACAAAACAAAAACAATTAAAGAAAACGCGTCGAAAGCTAACCTCTCATCTCAAAGTTTTTTTTGTTTATTCAATCAATTCCATATACAAATTATAATAAAGAGCCTTACGGAGCGCTACAAGATACGACTGCAGCGTATTGAACTCTGTTCACTTATTGCAAGTGTTGACTCAGTATACAGGCGCGTAGCTGTCGTTAGGCAAAAAAGCTATTGCTTGCACTTAATTTTGCCAATTTTTTTTTAGATAAAATACATCCAGGAGAGGCATAAATGATGCTCGAAAACGCTATCTCCGCGGAGCTTCGCCTACTCTCTATTACGGTTCACAATGTCAACAAAATAGGGTCTCTCGTGGAAAATTATCGAAAATTCAATAATAAATGTAATTTTTGTAGCAAATTTGGTATCAGCATACAGGAAAATGATTCCGGAATCGAACTAGGTAGGTGTGACATGCACAATTTCAACTTGAAATTCGTTACAAGCGGTTGAAGGGCGATACTTCGCGGTACCGCTAAATCTGTTTGTATGGCACATCGTTCTGACCCCAATCCGACATATAAATATCCAAATAAAAAAGAGGAGGGTTACAGGGTCAGAGGAAATTCGGACTAACGGGGAGGTTAAACGGAACAGCCGTTGTTTTGGCTACGCCTAGGGAAATTTTTGTCACAAAAATTACCGTATTTGTCATATTAGACAAGAAATAATTCCTTCCGGGATAGATTTGTACTCATTTAACATGGGTACGGCATTTATATTCGGAAGGAATTATGTCCTAAATAAACATAGCGGACGCCACCAACGACGACCACGACTGGTCTACCATTATTAGACCGAAAAAAATGCGGTCGTATAAAATTATGCACATGATTAAGGCGAATTTGCTTAGTTCTATTTTCAAGATTTTAAAAGCCAATATATGTTGAGTACAGAATAAGTGACCGTGTTTACAGTCATACCATCGCATGATCATATTCTGCGTTTTTTTTGCAGTTTACTACTAAGTGACTTATTCACTATACAGCATATACCATGATGGACATGTATGGAACGCATGAACTGTCTGATGAGATACACATTTGTTTACGTGTTGTCAACTTTATATTACTTGCTGCGGTTTTATAATTACATGTGGTCATTTTGTATTTACGTTATGAATGAACGTCTTTACATTATGTCGTTTTGTCTTTGCGTTCTGCCATTTCGTCTTTACGTTCTGTCATTTCGTCTTCACGTTCTGTTATTTTGTCTTTACGTTATGTCGTTTTATGATTACGTTATGTCAACATATATTTACGTTATGCGGATTTATCTTTACGTGCAGTGGTTTTCTTATAACGTGTGATCGTTTCATCTTTACGTTATGTCGATCTCTAAATACTTTATGTGCATTTTCTTTTCTTTTCGTGCAATGATTTCTTCTTTACGTGTTGTGGTTTCTTCTTTACGTGATGTTGACAAAAAATTCATGATGACGTGTGACCCCGGAACTTTTCGATCCGGTGTAAACTACAAATCAGTTCGTAATAAGCAAAATATTTTAATTTGATGAGAATCCTGCCATTTGATTGGTTTGTTGACAAAAATCAACATTGTTTCACTTGTATAAACTAACTTGCTATTTAGGCCACGCCCACATACGGAACTACTTTTTGTTTGTCAACATCCGAAACAAAGTTTTCAGTCACATTGTAACGTTGAAACGTTTTTGTAACAATAAATTATTGTTTAGGTATAAAATGCACATTAAACCTGAAATTAATGAATTTATGTTGTGATATTAAATAAATAAAAAAATATGTTTTTTTTTTCCAGTAATATTTTTTTCGTGCGTAAATCCACGGTTTTTGCATCCCGCTAAGGCAGGAGGCAAAAAGCATTGGAGGGCTATGACTCGAACGCTAGGGGATGATCAATCAACGCTTAGGGGCGTTCAATCCAACGTTTAGGTAAAATCTTGGGAAATAACGTCTCCGTCCTTCCCTAGGCTCTGACGGGTGCGGATGCCCTCCCTCCGTATTCACCCTTTTCTGGGTTCGTCACGACCGTTCCCACGAATCTTCACACATTGCAAACTTTCGTGGGGGCGTTCGATCCAACACAGGTGTGTTCGAATCAACGCTAGGGGCGTTCGATTCAACGCTTAGGGGCGATGGTGAATGGTGAATGACGTTTATCAAGATCACCGATCCCAAGCAGGGACTTGCAGGAGACCAAGCTCAGCATTCAGGCTAGCGATATGCAGCGTCGCCTAGATAAGATCGGAGTCAACCGCGACCTCTCCAAGATATTCAAGCCCGTGGTCGAGACGCAAAAGGAGACTGCCTCCAAGATCACCAAAAAGATCGAAGATATCCCACTCGCTCTGCTCACCCAGGTGCCTGTCCCTCCCCCTCCTATCACTGCCGACGACGACGAGGACGGCGACGACCCACTACCCATCGAGCAAGCACTGCGAACCAACCTCGGTCCGCGAGAGACTCACTATCTCCAGCTCAGTATAACCCCTCAGGCCGACCATACCTTTGGATTGCGAGTGGAAGACGGCTCCATCATGATCGGAAGTCTGCCCGTCAATTTCGATGGAGACGATATCTTCGTCGATGGCGAGCGCTATAAGGGTACTCCTGGCCTGTGGGAGCTCATGATGCTGAAGCATCCCAAAAATTTCGACGTGGAAGACCTGAATACCTATGGCGATATCCTACGAGCATCCAATGCGATAAATCAAGGAAATTCCGTCCTCTCGCGCACTCTAAAGTCCAATCGAAGCCGCAAATGGAAGGAGATCGTATCCTACTTTTATAAGTAAGATAAATATGGCAGCGGGGTGCCGACCGTCTTCCTCCCCACATGCTTCGACCAGCTGCTGGATCGTCTCGATCTTTGCGCTACCGCCTACCAGGCTGGAAATAATGGGGTGTGCAACGAAATCGTGGCCATCCTCGACGCCATGAGAAAGTCTGACCATATCAGCAGGGAGGAATACGAGAAGCTGCATCGGAAGCTCCTCTAAATAAATTTACGATGCCTTTAGTAGTGAATCACGGTTATCGCCGGAGATATGCCGTCGGCGGACGAGGACTATTCGATACCATCACCAATCTAGCCGGACGCGTGGTTACCTCCTCTGCCGCCAAGACGTTGTGTAGTAAGGCCGTGAGCGCCGCTTCCAATACAGCCCTGAAAGGTGTGGAGAAAGGTGCGAGCAAGGCCGTGGATCACGTCGTCCATCGAGTGACTCGCAAGAAAAATCTTGCCCCAACACCACCCCAAGACCAAGAGGACCTCGCATCAGCAGGCCCGTCTCAATAATCTTATCTCGGGCTGGGGCATCGCCACCATCCATGACTTCGTCCATCGCTATAGATAAATTTTTGATGGCCGATATGCTCACTATCACCGAAGGACTGACTTTCGATGAAAGTCTCCAGGAGTATCAGGTTCACGAATACGAACCTCAAGCCGGGGCGCAGCTGAATAATGCCGGCACAGAGATACGCATCAATATCGAGACCCAGGATCTCTTCCTCCACCCCGACGAAAGCTATTTCTTGATTGAAGGCCGACTTCAGAAGAACGATGGCACTGCGTATGGCGACGGCGATCTGGCATCGCTCATCATAATGGTACCATGTATCTCTTTCGTAGTATCAGCTACCGATTCTACGGCCAACAGATCGAGTACCTCAACGACCCCGGCATCGCCACCACCATGCTAGGAATGCTGACGTACCCCGACGATTTCTTCAAATCGCAAGGCCTCAACCAACTATGGTTCAAAGACTCCACGACCAATGCCGAGGCAGAAAACGTTGGAGTCGCAGTACGTCACGGGTATATCATCATCAAGCCAACCAATAAGGGATCATTCTCCGTCTCCATCCCGCTCAAGCACGTCTTTCGCTTTGCCGAGGACTACGATAAGATCGTCTACGGATTCAAGCACGAGCTCTCCCTTGTGCGCGATTCGGATGCATATGCCATCCTCCGAGCCGCCGCCGTCAACGACGTGGCCAGAGAGCACTTGAGCAAGGTTTCCTGGTTCGTCCCCCACGTCATCCCCTCCGACGAAAAGAAGCTGCGGCTCTATAAGACTATCCAGAGCAAACCAAGATCGATTGTGGATTTCGCATGAGGCAGTGCGACTCAATCGCCGTGCCTTAGACTTCGCAATTTCACTGGCGTCTAGCCGCTAAAAGCGGGCGAGAAAAACCGCGATGGATCATCGTCGCCTTCCAGACCGATAGGGATAATGACCAGCTTCATAATGCTGCTGTCTTCGACCACTGCCGATTGCAAAATATCCACGTGACTCTCAATGCGGAGCGCTATCCCGCCGTAGACTTTAATGCCGGCTTCACCCAAAGCAGGGTCACCAGGCTCTACAAGGAAGCTGCCGAATTCCGCAAGAAATTCTTTAGCATGGAAAGTCTGCTGAGCAATGGCGGCATCAATCCCTCCGACTTCATCGATCTCTATCCCCTATTCGTCATCGACGTGAGCCATCAGTCCGAGCAGTTGAAAGAGTCGACGGTGGATATGGCCCTCGTGAATCTGGAGACCTACTACTCCATCCCCAATATTCATGCAGGTAATAATTCCTTCCGCTACTCTCCCGATGATGGGGCTAACTGGTTTCCCGTCGAGCTGAGCACCGGCTCCTACGGCATTGACGATATTAACGATGAGATCCAGCGGCAACTGCGGCTCCATAAGCATAAGGCTAAGGTCCTTCTCGATGCCAATCGCGCGACTCTGAGAGCAACCCTCACCCTCGCCAGAAATTATCAAGTAGATTTCGACGTGTCTAATAGTCTAAATACAGTGCTTGGATTCGAGCGCCGGACGTATGCCTACTACCGTAGCACTAATGGTTATGCAGAGGGTGAGAATATCGTCAATATCATCAGCATCAATAGCATCCTGGAGAATAGTGATATCATCCACGGAAGCTACGTCAACGGCACCTAGCAGTCCACCATATATAGCTTCTCTCCCGCGGTCGATCCTGGCATGAAGATCATCCAGACCCCCAAGAATCTAGTCTACTTACCCGTGACCCTGAGAACCATCGGCCGCATGCAGACGTATCTGACCGATCAAGACGGTCGCCCCATCGATCTGCGAGGAGAGCATCTCACCATCCGCTTCCATCTGCGTGAGGTATAAATAAATGGATTATCAAGAGTACGGTCTCAACTTGTCGAAGGGTCAGGCAGAGAAGATCCAGCGTGCAGCAAAGAAGGATTGCCCCGTGAGCGTCCAATTGCTGCACGCAAACCTATCCGGTGAGCATAAGATGCTCCTCACCCACCGCCAGATCCAGCGCATCACCAAGATTTTGCAGAGTGGGAAGGGTGGTATGTTCTTGGAAATGAGTCCGAAGCAGGTGGGCATAACGTGCAGAAAGGTGGATTCCTCCCCAAGCTCGCAGGTCTTGCCTCTGCTGCGCTACCAGTGCTATCCAAAACCATGCTGCCTGCATTGGTGGGGTGCATTGAGCGGTTTGGGTAGTGCAGCCATCCAAAAGGCCGTGGGATCTGGATTGTACCTGAAGAAGGGTGGAAAAGTGTGTTGTGTGAAACTTCCGGGTCGTGGCTTGTATCTCAGCCCGGGCAATTTGCCCAATACCTACGGCGATGGGTTGTACTTGAAGATCGGGCTTCAGGTGTACGACGGTAGCGGATTGATCCTTGGTCCTAATAGCCCCTTCAAAAGTATTCCCCTGCTGGGCATGCTCCTCTAGATATAGATAAATGGGCAACGTAGACTCTGAGAGGCAATCCTACCGAAAAGCTAGGATTTAGTCGATTGAGAGAGCTTGAATCCGAAAAGCCCGACTGTCGAGGACGTATAAGCGAGTGGATAAAGCGGTATCTTTTTCACTGGGTACGTGCGGCATACTCAACGTCATTTGCACAACCGTCACACTAAGCACCGCCGCCACAGGGATAGGCGCCGTGGCATGCATTCTGTTGAGCTCACTAGCCGTCGTGAATTCCATCGCGATGATGGTGTTGACGGTGATAGTCAAGCGCATCCGTAAAAAGCGTAAAAAGCATGAAGATACCGTGCGTATCGTCAGATCCTACCAATCCAAGATCAAAGATGTAGTGAGCAAAGCGCTGGAGGATGATGATATCGATGAATCTGAATTTGCAGGGGTTGTGAAATGTCTTGGCTTCTACTACGACGAAAAGCAGCAGCTGTTAAAACCTTCTACCACCACCACCACTTTTAGTGAAGACCTTACTACGCATGCACCATAGGGAGGATTCTTCCAACGCGCGCCTCGCTCCCCGCGCTTATTCCAGAATCCTCCAGATCAAAGTCTAAAGTGACCAAAAAAACTTTTCCAATCCAAATTACTGGATTGGGAAATTTCGAACCCCTAACCCTCGGTTATTTTTTTTACTTCCTCACCAGATCGTAGGAGAGGTATTCCTGTTTGGACTTTTTGCTCACTTTGAATCCCGTGCTCCGGACGTATGCTCCTTGCAAGGGATCTTTTTCTTTGTTGAGCGTAGGGCAAGCCCATACTTTGGTGCTCTCTCCTTGTCTATCCTTCAAGGTGAGGATCTTAGATTTACCAAACTTTCCATCCACCTCTTATCACCTCCGTGATCTTGTAGATTACCCCAATGGGCAAGTCCTTCCATTTCAGAGCTTCCCGACTCTGCTCTTCAACCTTTTCCTGGAAGAAATCTTCACTGATGAAGATTTCTCCAATCGATACGAAAGACATATTCTTGTATTTACCGTATGCTCAATGGGGATGTCGTCCGTTTGCATTTGGCCGTCGGGGTTGGGGTTTTATGCAGGATTTCTGCATGTGGTGTAGAATCGACCTTTTGACACTACTAATCAAACACATTCGTCAGAACCTGCGCGTTTGTTACTGTAGAGACTTTGTCACCAATTAATAATTATGCGAGATAAATTTTATTGAAAAGAAGTGTTTTGACTCTTCCGTTTGTACATAGAATCGTAAGGTCCCTACGACAGGCAAGACAAATTGTAACTTTCTATTTTCATTCCTAACTCTCATTTGTTCTCCACTGTCTGATTTTCTCTTTTTTCTTCCAGTCTCACGACGATTTTCATCTCTTATTCTCTCCATTGCGTTACTTATACTATGTTTGCGGTATTTGAAAATTGCGCTTTCAAGTTCAAGTTTCAATATTGGACGCATTTTTTACAAGGGTTATTTTGTTTTGTTTTGTTTTTTTGTTTTTTTGTTTTTTTTTTAATTTGAGCAATTTTTATTTAGTTCGAAAATGTATGTGTTATTACATATATTGTGTGATTTCAGTAAGGTGTGTGTAAACCGAAAAAAATCCTGGAATTTTAATTTGTCAAATAGATAACCACACAATTAGGGGTTTCAACCTATGTCCCCTTACATTTTCAAATATAGAATAATTCCTCAAAGTTCATGAATCTAGATCTATGGAACATACTATTATAAGAGTAAGGTCAACAGTGCATTGTCATGCATTGCCGCCAAATTAAAAAAAAATACGTTTCATTACTTTTTTTTATAAAATGAAAAACTCCTGAGATTTCCTCGGCGAAAAATATAAAAATCATAGTTTTAGGCATTGGAAGTATAGTTCTTTTTTTTTTCAAGTAAAACAAAATACCCTAGATTAAAACAATGAAGTCGCCCATTACTCATGTTACCTAATTTCCACAACACCAGCATCATAAGGTTCCCACGAAAAGCGCGCGTAATCACGATACTTATTGTTTCAATGGAAGAAAAACGAAAGTCATAATAAACGTAACGAAAGATCAATAGGATATTGTTGAAGGAATTTTCAATTTTCATGGTTGGAGTTTAGAAGTTCTAAATAATAAATGGGAACAAAATACCGTTGAATCTACACCAAATTCTGATGAGAGAACAAACGACTGTGATGACACGCCAATCCCTCGTGTAATGACCTCTTTTGACTTGTTGACAAATACACAGTCGGGACAGGTAAACACACGTGTTAGTTCCATTGGGGGTGCAAGTAGAGACAATGACTTGAAAAATGAAGCACCTACTAATGCTGAAGAAGACCACGAAAGCACAATTATAAGTAAATGTTCTTCACCAACAGAGTGTTCGCATTGTTTTTGGATCCTAGTGTAACACATAACAGACAATCGTGATTACCATCGATTCCAGTCCGTCCGCACATGCGGAACCGAACAATACGAAAAACCAAATATAGAAAGTTTTGGACACTGATGCAACGTCGTGGTGGTTGGAATGATGAACGTTACCAAATGAAAAAACTACGTTTGCTTCGACGTGACAGGAATCTTGACGACGAGTCATGGATTAGCTATGGAGAGATGAGGGACATGACGCCTGATGGTGTTTTAGAGGCTGTTCGTGAAATATATCCGAATCCTCCCAATGTTCCGCATGTGCTCATAGTAACTTTTATACGTAGTCTTGATTATTTACTGTCGACTGTTCCACGTGGTATTGTTCATATTTATCAGTACAGCATCCACTTGACTTGCATGACCTCAGGGTCACAGACTTCAAAATTTGAAATGGATCGTCAACTTTTTATGTTTTTGAGCTAATTTAGAGTATATATTCCTGGTTTTGCAATTAGTAGTACCCAGATACACCAAATGAACATGGCAGACCATTATCTATTTCCAAAAAAAGTCACAGAAAAGATTATCGTTAGTTAATGGTCTTTGATATGACCGTTGTCAAAATATTGAAGAATTCAAACGTTAGCTCCGCCCACTTATATTTATACCACAGCTCCCAGTTTAACACGGTTATGAAAAAGCCGATGTTATCGCACACAACGATTTTTGTTATCGTTAACATTGACATTTATCAACATGATATGGCTGAATTAGAAGCAAAGTATGACTGTTATGCGAAAACCAATGACATTTTTCTTAAACAAAATGTTACGATATCTGTTACTTAGTCACAAGATAATACCGCAGCAAAAATCCATTAGACTTTTTTTTGGGGACAAAACCAACTGTTTATATTAGGTTCTCATAAAGCATGTTGCTATTGACTTTTCAGGTCATAGGTAAAGATTGCAACAACATATTTAGTACTTTTGTCTGTTTAATACCCTCAGAGATATTTCCTCGCTCCAGAAGATGAAAATAAAATTGGTGTTTTGTAGGAACCAATGATGTTTTGAAAGATTTTACTCAGTTCTTAAGTCATGGTCATAAAAAATCTATGACTAAAAGCTTTATTTAGCCTCAACATACCCCAAGGCATTATTAGGGGGTGGACAGGGGGTATACAGTTCCCGCCCCCTTAACTCCCGGTCCCCCCGTCCAACCCCTCATTTTTACTTAACTTGGTTTATTGTTAGTTTTCATAAACATCTCCACCTTTAACCGTCAGTGTTATAGGATAGATCACACAAAAACTTAAGGTTAAATAGCAAATCACTCATATAGATTCAACATACTTGAAGATACCCGTATCCGTAAAAAGGACCAAGAAGGCAACCGCTAAACACAAATTGTGTTATAAAAACGACAACTGTTTTCAAATCAATAAGTTTTGATGTCAATAATGTAAATTAAAAAAACCCTCATACTAAAATCTCGATCACAAAAACCTATATGGTTTATTATTCGAAAGTTATTAATATTTAAAGGCTTGTTTCCCCTTTGTCCTCTCTTCTTTTATAGGCATCACTTTACCATCAAAATAAAAAGACTCATAAAATGAAAACCCTGCTTTTATGTCTGTATCTGATTTTATAATATGAAGTCACTGTAAATATAAACGACAAAAATATGGTTTACACATTCATACAGCCTTTTACGCTCATTTCCCTTTATTCCAATTGTATTTATGTGCAACATTTTATATTTAACGACATGACCGGTAACAGTCTACAGATTTATTGTCCAGAAATAATATTGCCATAACGTGTGTCACCTTGATCCAACCATTTATTTTTATTGTATCAAAACTTTTTTCAGGATAATAACTCGAAATTGTTGTACAATACAATGAGTGGTTATACAACTTAGATTGTTCAATCAGTTGAAATGTTCTATATTCAGCAAGAAATTGTAATGTTGCCTCTTCAAAGGCAAATAGTGGTCATTTTGCCGCTTTAATTAATAAAAAAGAAAAAACACCAATAAGCAGCTGCGCCATGAGCACGATACGTTCGACCAACATGGAAGCTAACTGAACAATTGCCACAGAATAAAAAGTGTTTTTCACCGAAGTATACAACACTCGAGAACTTCAAAAGTTTGGAAGAACCTTACCATATGACGCAACAAGCAAAAACTGGGATAGCGAAATGGTTCAGTCAAAACCTCCAATATCAATCCAATTCTTCCTTAGTGTGGCTGGCACCTTGTGGTACAATTTCAAAGATTTCAATCCCTTTTACTTACGTTATCATTCAGAAAAAAGAAAAATGCTTGTTTTTGGGCCCTAATACTTTTTTCCGGGGGTTTGGGTACGGATTTTTCCCGATTTTTTAAAAATGAACAAATAATGTTTTTCGCCATCTTTTGTAAACAATCTTTTATTTGTCATCCAACTACTTTTTTAAATTGTTTACATTAGGCAACAATTAATCATTTTTTGTCTTTTTAAAAACTTATACCAGTGACAAGTCAAACTGTTTCTTCCCACATTTTCCAGAAACAAACTTTCAAAAAACAAAAAAAAAAATCCATGCTCCCCTCCAAATCAAATAGTTGCTGCCTTATGTTACTATCTGCACATCAGGAAATGCTTGCTTCTTGAATGATTTGTCTTAGAATATTGTAGAACAGTATCAACCACACACAAACAAAGGGATTATAGAAGACAAGACTTACCATCGTACAGCCACAACTTGTTTGTGGTTCTTATAAAACAAATTCCAAGTGTTCACACTAAAAAACTCAAAAGAAAAACTAACTTTCACCTACGTGTACACTCAAAGTTTGAAGTAAATCCAAATATGGTTCTTTTAGATTCAGAAGAATCTTTGAATCATCATCCACCCCTTTTTTAAACCAAGTTTCTAATAATTTAATTTTTAAACCATCATTACAAACAATTATGTAAAGTGTTAGGTCTTTTAAACTTGCTGTGTGACATGTTTCAATGGACATACAACCAGTGACCTTCGACTAGCCTATAAAGATAAAAGAGCAACCCAACTTCGGGCTTAGGATGATCAACCAATGAGGGTGTTAACTGAATAAACCAAGGGAGCTTACTTCCATGAGGACAAATATTTACACACAATTAAGTAAAATCCCTCTTAACCATTTCTGAATAATTGTTATGAAGTGTGAAAGAACAGACAGTAAAATACCATAAGTCATTGATCTAAAATAATCAACATACAAAACATCCTTTACATACTTTATTAAAACTTAAAATAGTTATCACTGTACCACTGTTTAATTCAAACCTTCAGGCTCTAACAACGGACTAGAAAACCACCCAGGTTCAGGACTGGGTTTACAAGCATATGCACTGTGCTCCAACCGATCAAACACAATGCTCACGAATAGCTATTACTATTTCTGATCATAAGAGTCAATTGAGAGGAAACAGGGGTCAAAATAATTTTGTTAACTTATCCACAAAACTTTCCCATTTATGAGCTGAGCACATAGTGTAGTTTGGAAACTTGGTGGGGTTTAAAGTTGAGCACATAGTTTAGAAACTTGGTGGGGTTTAAAGTTGAGTGCATAGTGTAATATAGTTGTTGGGGTTATGAACTATCCAGACTGAGTATTCTCTAAATGATTGTTCTTTATTGGTATCAATCAGATTCCTGCGCAAAAAAAATCTAAATTCATATGTAATTATTTCCTCCATCAAAGCTTAAAACATTCCTAAAAAAAAAGTTATTACAAATGCTTATATCATGTTTGATTGGTTGTAGTATAGTGTGTGTACTTGTACACCCTGTGGTTGTAGTGATTGCTGGTCACTCCAGCTTTCTAAGGGAGATAATTCTAGATTGATTAATTTCAATTACGGGCAAATTGTCTAGGATGTTTCCAATATTTCTGATCTGTCCTAAGTTCCTGCAAGATTAAATATCTTTTGTATTCTATCACCTTTCAAGCATAATTGAATAAACAGCTGCTACAAATAAACATATTATACAGTCAATCAATTTTTCTGCTAAAAACTACCCAGCAGACATGATGCATATTTTTCCTAACAATTTTGATACCAAAAATCCAAGGGGTACCCATCTTTAAACTAAAAAAAAATTTTCTTTTTTTGTTGGTAAATCAACAGAATCATGTTCTGATGCACTATACTTGATAAAATATTGATTAGCCACAGCATTTCTAAGAACCTGGAGTGTTTCAATTTCGCCCAAAATTTGGACGAACTTGATAACTGGGTCTAAAACCAAAATTCTGAATACAAGATGCTATCAGCACACCAAGATTTCAAGCCTTTAAATGGTCAAGAAATTAGCAATTTATCTAATTTTTATAAAAATGTTTTTGAATCTCAACATTCCAAATTTCAACTGAAACTTTCAGTCCTTAAAATTGCATTATAGCTTTGGTTAGGACTCAAATGATTCTTTGTTGTATAAATCTGAAACAAACAGATAAACTGACTCAAGCACCTCTTTATACCACAAACTTTGGTCAACATGAGTATAGCTTAAAACATAACAGTCTGGATTTTGACAAAAATAAGTATGCCACAAAAACCAATAAGCAGTTTAGTTGTAACCAAGTCAACAAGTTCCTTAGAAAACTGACTTAAGAGAACAAAATTTTATCTGCTCTTGAAAAATCAGCATTGTGTGTCTTCCATACTGGATCGGCCTACTGCAAACTGCAAGTTTTTTCTTTCAGCTTTCAGCACATGTGAAAAGAAAAATGATCAAATTTTTCATACTGATGCCAAATAAAAAAGAAGTGTATTTATCAAAATCATATATATAGAATACTGAATGGTGACTTGAACACTATTATTTTCTGTAAAAGAATGCTATCAAACAAAATTACTAGTAAATTTTAATCTAATTTGTCCTAACTTCCAATCAACAATGCTAACCGCTTTTCAAATTTCAAAAAAGACAGTGCTAAAAAATCCCAATTTTTTCCTCTAAACAGTTCCAGACTACATCATTACTATTAGCTTAAAAGAACAGGATGATTTTGTTGAAACTTAGTTAACCCACAAATGCATTCCAAGTTTACATATTTTGTTGTATAGAATAATTTAAACAGCTTTTGTACAATGCCAAATAAGTATTTTTGCTTCAAAATGAAAACATAGAATCAAATTTATACAAAATAATTCCAACCACAGAAACCTAAATAAATTAGTATTTCAGATTGCTGTACATATGATGGTTAATTTTGATCAGAAGTTTGTATCACATTTAATTTCCATTGAAATTTTCAATGACCATTATAAAGTAATATACGATAAAAACAGCACAGCAAATCAGCAAAAACAGCACAGCTTAACCCCAAACTGCAACAGCTACACCCCGAAACTGCTTAGAAGACTGCAACAGGAACCATAACTCTGCTGCTGCAGCTGCAACCTGCCACATCAACAGCAACTGCACATGTGAATAAAGAATGAGATGGTTCATCAAAATATTTTCATTTACAGAAATCTACAACACAAATCAAGCATAACCACATGTTTACTCTGATGTGCCAATTTTCTCATTCAATTACAATAAAAAATCAAGTTTGAAGTACTGGCAAGGTTTTTTTCTCCACTCAGTTGCAATATTCACAAACTTCAACAGTATACAGATGATTAACGGATCATGTATCAATCTAAAGTTCAATCAATAACTAACAAATAAAAATAACATTTCTTTTCAGAAAAATAAAACAAATATTGAAATTTTGAATGCCTCAAAATATCTACCTCATATTTTTTAAATACATTGTTCATGGTTACATACAATGTATAAATGCCTATGAGAGCAACAAGCATAAGGCATAAGACTGTTGTGCAAAACCTGAAAGACTATTCTTGAAACACAAACGAGAGAAGTTCACAAACAAAATCAGACGTAAAAAGAAAACAAAAATAACCTGAACAATTTATAAGAAAGTTCTTTTAGAAATTAAGAAATACATGCATGTATGTAAGCATATACATTTTGTGTATCATAATAAGAACAAATTTTTAACAATTCTTCATTATGCAAGCTAGTTTAAGTTTAGCTTGTTAATGACTAGCAGTAATTTGACCTTCATGTAGTTGATAACTATTGGTAATTTGATCTAGTTGATAAATAAGGGTAATTTGTAATCTGACCTAGCTTTTCTTCAGATGAATTTAGAAAATTGAATATTAATACAAGTCGAAAGAGCAATAAAATGTTAAGTTTGTGTACATGTAGTCTATTTTTAATGGGTCACGACAAAAGCAATCATGATGTTGAAGAATTAAACTATTAACCTTTGTATTGCCAGGAAGAGACAAACATAGGAAATTCATCATTTATATCGCAATTGCTTTGTGGAATCATTTTGATGTTTAGTCACTCTGATTGTATTCAACATAGCCAGATGGGGATCTAGACCGAGATCTTGAGCCACTAACACTTCTGTCCCTCTTTCGATCAATGCTTGGACTTCTGCTACGACTGTAGCTTCTACTCCTACTTCTGGATCTACTTCTTGATGGACTTCTCCTTCTGTTTCTCCTGGAGTAAGAACTGGATCTCCTTCTTGACCGTGACCTTGAACGTCTCCCTGATCTTCTACCTGATCTTGATCTTCTGCGTGACCTTGATCTTGACCTGGATCTTGACCTGTAATTCATTTACTACAGTTAATAAGTTTTGAAACTGAACATTATAATAATGTACAATGTACATGCAAACACAGCTATATTACACAGGGTTATTTTACTGCAGGTTAAAACTTAGATGAAAAATAGCAGAAATATTTAACAGAAAACAAGTATATGATATCAAGTAATTATTCTTTGTTTTAAATATGTCGAAATGTAATGAAGAACCTCAAACCTTAGTGCCATGCCTAGACGGACATCAGTACCAGATTTAATTACAGTCAGGCACTACAGTACACTATTGTAAACATACATGTGTGCAGCTACCATATCAAAACCCTCCATCCACATACATTCCTGCGAGGGTAATGTACATGTATGTGGATGGAGGGTTACTTTATCGGAACTAACAGTAACGTGTGATATTGTGCAAGGTCTAAGAATTACCTGTTATATCGACGCCCTCGTCTTTGAGGGGCACCCCGCCATTCTTCAGGTCTGTCATATCTAGCTTTCTGAACTCTTAATTCTCTGCCATCCATAATTGCACCGTCCATTGCGTCTAAAGCATCTTCGGCGTCTCGTTTGTCTTGATACCGCACGAAGGCAAACCCTCGACTCTCTCCTGTGAATCTGTCTCTAGGAATATAAACATCTCCAACTTCCCCATATTTGTCAAATGCTCTCCGTAGATCATCTGGAGTAGTTCTATATGTGAGATTGTCAACTTTCAGGGATATCATCCCTGAAATATTGGGAGGACCACGTCCGTAGCTCATTTTTTGTGGATAGTGGCAGGGGATATCATAGGGAAAGGGGAAGGAAACAAAGAAATATACTGCAAGAAAATGGCGATTATTTCCTATCGGAAAAGCTTTGGGTTCTTTAAAAATGCCCGATAAATATATAAAGTAACGCTGTGTTCTCGCTAACGAGATGTTCATTTCATTGGCTGTAAACTTAGCCGAAACTTAACGAATATTGTAATTAGCCACGTGCATAACAGCTTTGTTTTTTAAATCTCTAGATTCGGCATCGTTCATATAATAATTTAGAAATAATATTCAAACCGTAGACATTTATTTGAAAATTTAAACAAAGCAAGTACATATATCCAGGGGGTCATTTTTTTCTGTAAGTGGAAAAGGGGGTTCAGCTTTTTTTATAACTTCAAAGACTGCACATGGATATCAAGGGGGGTTCAAATTTTTAGTTAAGCAGAGCATTACACCATTCAAATTAAAACATATTTTACCACCATTAAACATTTTATTTCATTGTCACATGCATGATCTCTGGTAAAATCAAGTTCACACATCAACATAACCATCAGGACCTAAAACATTTACAGTTATTAAATCAAATTGGTCCGACTTATCTGCTGACGATTCAATTTCCTTACCAATATCTTGAATCTCAAGAGCTGTGTCTGATTCTGCTTGATTTTGATAAGACTTTTCCAAAGTATCAAGTTTTGGAATTGAAGACTTGATTTTTTTATTGTAAGTATTCTTTAACATCTCAACTGCTTTTGCTTCAAAGAGTAGTGAAGGGAACTACGGTTATAACGGTAATAAGAAGAATGTTATCCAGGGACAAAGACCAGACATGGAAAACAGACGTACAAAGAACATGAAATTTTGTCAAAATCAAATATACAACTTAACAAAAGCAAATGAGCAACTATGACTCCACTAAAAACTTGGAGCATGGACCAGGTGCGCCAGTAGGGTAAGCGTCCTCTGCTTTTCTAGAAACCCGCCGAGTTGCTCATAAAAAGTCAAGTCCGGGGTAGACGAAAGAGGAAAGGAAAACCATGACACGTTGAACAAATCAGTTTTCAGGTTACAGACCACCAATTCAACCAATGAGCATTTGGAATGTACACAAAAATAGTCCTACGCAGAAATTACCCCTGTTCCTCATAGTGCTGTGAAAAAAGTTCTCATCTTATTTAAAAAATTTAAACAGTTTCTGAAAGGAAAAACATTTCTGTACATTTTATAGGTGCATTTTGCTTCTTGTGATGTGAAGCCTAATCTCCATAATGATTTTTAAATATACCGCTATCTTGTGAAAACACTGGGATTTCCCATGCTATTTATAGACCCTTCACTTCCGGTGACCAGTACTGCACTGCAAGTCTGCTAACCCCACATGCCATTCTGAGGATTGTGAGCTGACATATGTAGAATCATACTGATATATAGTCCTCTGCAGGTTAAAGTTAAGGTAAAGTCCAGAGAAGCCATTGAATATTGTGAAATTAGCATAGAAGCCTATGGGAAGTGGAATTAGTGGTTTTTAGCCTTCATGGCGCAGATGGATACACCGTAGCGATCCACGATTTCATGACGATGACCATAAAACTTTTATAGGGATGACTTCAATCTTGTAGCAACACAACCCTGTTCCAGAAGTTTATTTATTAGAATTCTATCGCGATACAAAAACTGCGTAGTTTCGGTAAGATCTGGCATAATGTAGGAGTTGTTATGTGAAATCCATATGCATGTTTAATAGAGGGGGTATCACATTTAAAAAAATGTTTTTAAGTGGGATAAGAAAATATCATGGGGGGTCAAGAAAATTTTATATGATTTCAAAATTACCAGTCCCCCCTCCCAGGTAAATAATGATAAATTTCTATATCCATTTGAATCGTAAGGGGAAAAAGGGGGCTATTATAGTCAAATTTTGTGTCCTGGATCTTTTTATGTAATATTCAAACCATAACCTTTTTTTCGCCTATTGCATCTTTGTATTTATATAAAATCATATATCATTGTTCTGCCTTTCTATTTCAAATGTAATCCTAGCCCCGACCCCCACTCATAAAAATCAACATGGTTATGGAGGCGTATTCAGAGGGGGGAGTGGCGGGTGTGCAAGGCAATTTGCAAAGCATGGGTTGTCAGGGGTAGATTTAGGCGGTTTCAAGTTAAAACTTTAAATTTCTCGCTAATTTTACCACAAGATATCTACATTGCACCCACTCTATAATATTTCCAAAATTTAATCTCAAAATTTGAGTCACCTCGCTCGGCTCGGCAGAATTTTTACTGTGCGCCCCTATCTAAAATTCTAGATCCGTTTCTGTTACTCCTACAACGTAAGCGATAGGAATTCCGTTTCTCTATACCCCAGGATGGCATCAAGTCAGAAAATAGCTTGCCAGACAACCTCTAGCATTGCTGGAGTACAACATGGTTTGCTACATAAGCATTGTATTGCTTTTATGGAGAATATTAAAATAGTTTCAAAACAGGCAACTTGTTTCATGCTAAACGGTTAAAGCAAAATAAGATGAAAGCTATTTGCAGGTTAGTATTCAGGGACGGCTCCACTTTGAAAAAGAGGGGTGCAAGCCAATGTGATGGTGATGCTAAGACATTATTTTCCATGTTTTGTCAATTTTACAGATGAAAATGACTAATTTTCTGGTAAAAAGGAGGGGTGCCAACCCCCTCTGATCAATGAACAGGTATTACCAGCACAGTTGACTAATAATTATCATTCGATAAGATGTCCTATTAAACAGGTGCATCATGAGCTTATGGTATGATCATCAAGTCAACATCTCTCTTAACTAGTGAACAAAAAAAAATCACAATTTACCAGTCTTGTAGAGTTTATACAAGGAAACCATGAATTCAGATCAATTCAATGTAAATTATAGGTACATGGCATGATTATGATTAGCTCAAAATTCAACAATAAATCCTTCTTTTTCAAAGTTTTTAATGTCTTTGAATGTTTATATTTTATTCTATTTACCCATGGAACTTGTTTTTTTTTCATTGATTGGTTGTGGTTTCAATGCAAATTGCAATTATTTCTTGCATTTCAGGACAAGAATGTTTTACTGCATGAAATGATCCTGCTTTATACTACTCTACTATTATGACATTTTGAGGCGGTTTCATAGTGCTACCTCACAGAATCAACAGTTGCTTAGCCAAATAGTTTTTACACAAAATTACTTGTTTGAGAAGCAGTGAAAGATTTAGCACTCACTAGTCATAAGCAGAAAACTTAAATACATGTACCATTTATGTTTGCCAATGAGATAGTCATTCAAAAAAACAAATAACGATTAAGCTTCTACAAGTGAAATCACCAAATGGTTATCAATAATGGGCAAACCACATACCATTAAGCAATCTATAAAAAGGCCCAAAAACAAATAAAGTAAAACTATTTACAAAAGACCATAATCAACCTAATCTACAGAAAACAATGAATTAATTTTTTAGGTCAGTTGATAGAGTGACAGCTTGCAGTGCAAGGGATTCTAGGTTGATGGCTGTTATTGTATACATGTATGAAAGTGACTTTTACTTTTGAAGCACAACATATTTAAACCTTGTACAATTGTATAAGAAATATGATTTTGAAAATCTTTATTGTCAAACTTCAGCTTCATATTAGCTTTCATTACAGTGCAAGCAGAGATTGAACAGCATTGAAGATCATCTAAATTCTACATGTATGAATTCTTTTCAGTCATATATATGCCATGGATGACCTGGAAGTATAAAAATCAGTAATAAATATACATAATACTCATATTCAAAGTTACTGTGATTCATGATTCCTGTATTGAAGTAGACCTCTATTTAAGTAAACCCTACATTATATGGCTCATTGGATGTTTTTTTTTCTTCAAACAAAACATCCCATTATGTTAAAATATTATGTCTATGTTACAACCTTCATTCAAGTGTCATGGGAACTGTAGTGCTACATTTTAAGCAATCAACATATATGGGATCTATCTACATTACACATGTAGTAATAATACAAATACATTTCTAAAATAAATTGACTAATGAGAGTTTATAGTGAATAATCAAAAGACTTTGAAAGTGGGGGTCCAAGCTATTAATTTCCTCATTTTTGCAAAAACTTTCCACATTACTTCCAACATTTCCCAACAAAAGAGGTGGTTCCTACGTTTGGAACACCCCAAATCAATATTAATTTTTTTTCTCCAAAAAAACACGGCATAAAAATATTGTATACAGAATCTCAAATACCTACACAATCTATTATCATACTTCATTTGAACACAGCTTCCTGTTATGTATGACTTGTCTGGTAACTTGTATCATTGGTAGGTGAACATGACGGCTGCATCCAAAATTTTCTGGAAAATATCAAAACATATTTCCTTTTAATATGGAAAGAGATACTGAAAATCAACATGGATAGACTTTTATCATACTGTCATGACTATGGTATAATTGTACATGTTCATGACAACATACTGTGCAAAAGAATTCTGATGACTGATAAAACTAGTTCCTTATCCTTAGTTACAGATATACAATGTAAGTCAACAGCTTGTATTTATGGATCTATTAAAAAGGTAAAAAAAAATTAGCACGATAACTTCTTAAAAAAATTGGAAATTGCGTCTTATATAAGGTCATACAAATGTATATGTTAATGTTTAGATTAATTTCCAAATCATATAATTCATGTAGTTTATCCCAAGTTATGTATAAAATGTTCTCATATGACTTACATGTAGAATACCATGGAACATTAAATATTGTTTTTGATTGCTCTTGGTCAACTATTCTGCAATACTTGTTTCACTGGAGTTTCCTTGACCTTGTACATGAATTTATTTTTGTTCTCAAAAATGAAATACTGTATACACAAATAACAGATTCTTGAAAGGTTTTGTTTGTGTTACCCTATAATCAAGTAACTGTACAACTCATCATGTTCAACAAGTTTGTATCATAGACTGATTCATTTAAATGAAAATCAACAGTCATTGACTCAACAACTCTTCATGTCTTTATAAAAATGTTTGTATGGACTGTGGAACATGTATACAGTACAGGTATAAGGCTTAAGAAAGTTTTTTGTGTACCAAATCTCCTGTAATTTGAACTGTACTCATTTACTTAGACTACAGCACATGATTTAGACAAATTATAATTAACAAATACATGGTATATGAAAAACACTTAAGTTATTTATCATAATTCTTCATTATTTTAACTGTGTTCAAGCTAAATAAAATATTTGTATTTCCATCATGGCGGCACAGTAAACAATAGTGAATGCATATCATTAATGTTCGTTTGTTTTGACAATCCAAATGTCGACTTTAAAAATATAAAAACAAAAAATTATCGCCAAAAATTGTAATAAAAACATATTGTAACGCTTAAAACGAAAAAAAAAATCAAATATAACAAATTACTAGCGACAAATATGCCGAAGTTCATAAGCAAGCTGCTGGTAAAAAAACACAATGGAGAAAATTTTAATTTGTTTTGTGTTTTTTGTAGAAGGTTTGGAATTATCTCAAACTACGATTTTCAGGTTCATTTTTATTCACCTTAATGTGTCACTTACTTTTTGGTGGAATATATGTCCATATGTGAGTACACGAAACTCAAATTCAGACGACCCCCAATGTGACGGCATGGTTTTTAAAAAAATACCGTTCGGAAGTCTGATTTTAGTTCAAAAGTGACGTAAAAGTCTAAGAATTCCGAACTCCTGTTTCCACAGGCTGATAGTGGCGTTTAAAACGTTCAAATGACACACGCAAATAAACTTCCGGTTTAGAAACACTGTAAAATACGGATGAACTTCTGAATTAAACTAGATCTGTCGGAGATATTACCTAAAGTACTAAGTAACCTATGAAAAGACTTTTCTAAGAAACTACACTGACAAAACCTAGATGTGTGTTTGTTTATAGTTGTTTTCAAGATAAATGTATTGTCTAAGACATATTTTCGACATAGTTCTTGAATAGGCATGACAACTTAATTGTTTCCATTATGTTATTTTCTTTACTTAGTAGACTTCTACTTTTGATCCAAAAATCTTGATGAGCATGTTCATAAGGTCTGAATTTATACAACATTCAACTGTATCCTGTGTGAAATACTTTCCACTGAAAAAAATATCAAATTATAACCGAAGATATATCATGATTGAACATTCATGTGTCTGAAGAGGTTTCCTTTAGGGTTACTATTACCAAGTGAAAAGTGGGGGTTTTTGTGGGGTAAAAATAAAGAGTTCACAAAGTTAAGCGATTATGATTTGAAAAAAATTGATATGACATGTTTACCAGGATATTTTTAGATATCAATTAGTATCCAGACTATTTTTAGATATTAATTTGTAGTTAGACCATTATTTTAATTAGTAATCAGGATATTATTTGCGGATAGGGTGTTTTACAATTTTTTTTTCAAGATATCATTCTTTGCTAAAATGTTATCCTAGATATGCAGAGATAAAATATGCATGCATGTACATGTATTTGAAAAAAGTACGTAATTGCCAGCTAGGATATCATGGAACTAAATATAACTAGAATAGGTGTTTTCCAGTCGTTCCGTCCCCAAGTCGTTCCGGCCCCAAAGTCGATCCGGCCTCATTTTAAAAGTCGTTTCGTCCCCAAAATAAAAATATTTAATTTTACCAATTAGTCAATGAATTTAGATAAATTATTTGAGATTTTATTTTGTGATAGTTATTTAATGACAATGTGAAAGTGTGTGATAGTTATTTAATGAAAATGTGAACGTGTGTTATAGTCATTTAATGACAATTGTGACATTTTGTGATAACTATGTGAACTGAAATTTATGCGGAAGTATGGGTTCATATTCAAAGGCTTTAAGTTTTCCTTGGTGTAAGTTTTTCTGTTGTTGTATTCAGTTCTTTCATGATAATTCAACATCGTCTTGTTTCCAAATGATACATATCAATAAAAAAAACTGGGGCCGGAACGACTTTTCTGTTGTTGTATTCAGTTCTTTCATGATCATTCAACATCGTCTTGTTTCCAAATGATACATATCAATAACAAAACTGGGACCGGAACGACTTTTCTGTTGTTGTATTCAGTTCTTTCATGATCATTCAACATCGTCTTGTTTCCAAATGATACATATCAATAATAAAACTGGGGCCGGAACGACTTTTTTGTTGTTGTATTCAGTTCTTTCAGTATTGGTGGTCATGATCATTCAACATCGTCCTGTTTCCAAATGATACATATATATACAATAAAAAAATTGGGGCCGGAACGACTTTGGGCTGGAACGACTTGGGCCGGAACGACTTTGGGCCGGACAGGTTTGGGGCCGGAACGACTTGCATCCGAATAGGTATGGTGTATGTGTCAAAGAGACAACAACCCCACCGGGATGAAAATATCAGCACAAGACCATGCAACCATTGGTCTTCAATGAACGACGAGGAAACCCTCATATACAGGGCAGGTTGCAGCTGGCCCCAAAACAGTACCCTAAAACCATTATACATAGGTACAGCGAAAGAGTTGCACCTATATACTAAAGTAACATAAAATAAACTAAATGTGAAAACAAAACAAGACATACAGAGGCCAGGAATTCCTGACTTGGGATATGCGCAAAAATGTGGGGTTAAAGTCCGGTAACTTTGATGTGATCACACCCCTCCCCTTTAAAATCTGGCCAATGTGGAAAAATATTACGCAATTAAACACACCTAAAATTCAGTTAAAAATGGTCTGAGTCCCGTGTTACAACGAAAATAAATTAAAGAAACTGAATATAAATTACACAAAAAGTACAAACTAAGGACTACTAGCCGTTAACTGGCATGCCAGCTCCTGACCATGTAGTTTATACCCACAAAAAGTTATGTCATCATATGTAAAGTACATTTGTAAATCCATATTCTGCCCATGCGGGGTTGAGAATCATGATACACTCATAAGTCATACAATAAGAACATAACCCATGTCATGCCAAAAACTACTTTTAAATATATAGTGTTTTGATTTCTATGTAAAGACCCTATGAGCGAATCAATGTTAATACCAAAAACATTACACCAATATTGTTAAACCAATGTATCCATGTTTGTTTTTAAGTACTGCATGAATTCCAACCAAATTGACAGGATATTTTTGCTTTCTTAACAATACACGGACAAATCCAACCATCTTAATAGTACTAATAAAGATTGCACATTATTTTAATTTTATTATCACATTTCCTGTTACTTCTGTATAGTACTGGGTTTTCATTAGGAGTATGAATAAAGTTCACCATATATGAACTACCTATGTTCTGGATAATATATAATAGTATGAAATAATACCCTGACTACAATAAGAGTTATATTATATTTCCACCAGTGTAAACAAATTAATAGATGTGAAAATTTTTCATATTCAAATAATATCCTCTGGAAAAACATAATATGGAATAATATCCACAGAATATGATTTCACCGTCTTACAACTATACTAACTAGAATGGGTAGTTTGTAAAAAAAATGAGATCTAAGCGTTCATACGCGAGAAAAAATATTCATCTTCGCAGTTCCATACTGTTATACCCGTCCTAACCCGAATAATCCAGTCGTTATATTACGTTCCCTACGATCACTCCATCATCGAGAGTGAAGTGAAACGGATTCGGAGAGGGACTGGATTATTCGGGTTATACCCGTCCATATTTTTAATTATGCCCACTACAAGCACTGGTTTAACGCTGATCAATTATCGAAATCGAGGGTACTTCCTGTTTATGCACGCACAGAACAAATTTGATTACCAATTGCACGTTTGCTTTTCGCCATATTTGCAGTCTTCAAGAGGTTGGATATGAGCTATTCCAGACCTCCCCCTAATACTGAACGTATGTCTTCTTTAAAAGTAGACAACCTGACGTTCAGAACAACTCCTGAAGATCTGAGACGAGCCTTTGAAAAGTATGGTGAAGTGGGCGATATTTACATCCCAAGAGACAGATTCACTAGAAAGAGTAGGGGCTTTGCCTTTGTAAGATACTATGACAAAAGAGACGCCGAAGATGCATTAGACTCCATGGACAGATCAATGCTTGATGGTAGAGAGCTTAGAGTACAAATGGCCCGTTATGGTAGACCATCCAATGACCGCAGAGGTCGTCGTGGAGGTGGTGGTGGTGGTGGTGGTGGTGGAAGGTATGGAGGAGGTTACAGTGGAGGTGGAGGTGGAAGCAGCAGAAGAAGATCATATCGGTAATTTATATAACTGTCATGTGATATTTTTAAGCATTGAATAGGAAAAACAGAAGACAGTGAAAAAGTAAAAATGTAGTTATTATATTAATATGGCAGTGGCAGGTCGCCCATGCATTTGTGGATGGTGAGCTTTTACAGGCTAATCTTCCACACATATAGTTTGACTTTTAGTCAATAACACATGGAATCATGATGGAAATGCTTCATTTATGGAAGTTATGACAATGTGAAAATGGTGAAATTCATTTTCTTCAAATATTTTCAAAATTATACAAATATAACAAAAAGTTATAAAATCTTATCTAATCTATCAAATATCGATGAAAAATCATTCAGAATACACATTTAACAAACTTGAAGGACTATTTTAAACAAAGTTTGCTCACCCAGAAAGATTATTTTGGCACATGTTTCAGTCCTGCATATTTTAAATCATAATGCTACCATTCCAGACAGCAATCACCAGCAAGTGATTCTTGGTGAGATAATCTCTCCTTGCATTTGAAACATGTCCATTCATGCTGGTCCTCCTTTGTAGAAATTAACACATTAAGAATAAAGATGTTTACATTTTTGACCAAGATTTTATTACAAATTTTGGAAACATCTGGTAAAGATGATATACCGACTGAGACTCTGGCACCAGTCATCATAACTTCTGTGACTTGTTATCTGTCTGACCAACAGAAAATCTGTCCACTTTCAAGTAGGCACAAAACAAAAGTTGTTAATAGTGAATGCCTGGATGAGGAGCCACTGCCTATTAATACAAACCAAAGACTTATCACTGGAAAAGATTTTTGTACATTTGATGTGTTTCCACCTTGTGCTAACATGCTTACAACGATTTTTTTTTTTTATTTGTCTTTTACTTAAATAGATTTTTTGCAAAGATGCAGTTGTCACATTGTTTATGTTGTTTTCTCAAAATATTACAGTACACTTGAGAAAAGATAATTCATAATACATGTACACTGTATTTTTTAGTCTATGAAGAAATAACCTCAACTACCTGGTGCACATGAAGTATTGGTATTTTAAAATGTGGACCATGTTCCTTGAAGTTATTTTGAAATGGCAGATGAAATATTATAGATGTTCCTTTAAATCAAAAAATTAAAAAATGAGGAAATTGGCAAACAATGTTGTATGACCTCACGATCACATGGTAAAAAAAACTACAAAATGATAAGCAAAAGAAAGTAAGCCATCCAAAATTACAAACACACAAGTTTTGAAATGAACAATATTTAAAAACATGATATTTGAACTTGGTATAGGTATTTATTTTAAACCACTTCGCTTCACAGAATTTTCAATAAAATGCAGAATGTTTCATGTACACTTTGCCCCTAGCATAAGCATGCATAATTTTATAGCCTACTATATTGTATGTATGTTGTACATGTACATGTATGCCAAATTTCAATTTTGTTTTAAGGCTATTCTGTACATGTAAATGTATGTGTGTAATTTTTTAGTGTAGTGAGTGAAATAATTACTGTCATGATGACTGTATAAGTTATTACACTTTTTTGTGTTAAAAATAATTTGATAAATGATTTATGTTATTTGACCATTTCAAGATATTCTACATATATCTTTGATATAAAATATATTTTGCAATTCTACTCTATATTGATAATTCTCATTGCTTTCTTCATGAATATTTAACTTAAAATACATATTTTGTTAAAACTGTAAGGAAGAATTCACATTCCTTCTTTTTGCTTATTAACTACATGTACAATTGTATTAGATAAATATTCAGTAAAAATCATTGAGCCTGATTCATCCAGAGTATTAGTCCTACAATAGACTTGTTAACAGTTTTACTTTCTTTTTGGACCCAGGGATAGGGACCTGTAATGTTAAAATAGCAGTAAGCTAGTTTCCTGACCTACTTTTGGTAACATGCAACTTACTCCTGTCTTTGGAGAAAGCAAATTGAGCAGTTATGTTCGAGTTGAGGCAAATAAGTGCAGTGTTCACACAGCAAGCTGAGTTATAGTTAGAGTAAGCTGCAGTCAGAGAAATAAAAATGCTTCAAGTTAGGGAGCCCAGAGTTAGGAAAAGTGTAGCTAAATGCAGTGTGTTCCTGTTTGCCGAGAAAGAAAAAAATATGAATTTTGTTTTTATGAGGTAGAGGTAAGCTCCTGAGAAATACACATGTATTATTGAAGTTCTCACTGGTCTTTTCTATTCTCCATGAAAATATATCAATTGATTGAATAGAAATTCCTAATAAAAATATATGTAAGGCCATAACAAAATATATGTCTGTTTACAGTTACATTGTCATGTAGATAAAGTTTGGTCTGTTTTCCATTTTATTTATATCTACAATGTATTTGTGACACAACATTGGCAAATCCAGAATAGGAATACAATTTTTCAGTCAGACCAGAAATTCTAACAGAGTATATACAGTATATAAAAATATAAATGCTTAAAGTTTGCAGTTTAATATAGGGTAACAGTAAACAGATGTATATTTTTGGGGCCTGTGTTAAGACAATGAATGTACTGTTGCCATATTGTATAGTATTGATTTTATCATAAGATTGTCTCCCTTTAATTCTTGAAGTAAACATTAACTTGAAATCCAAGTATCCATTATATGGAAATGCTAACAAATAACCCTAAATGATTGCTTCTGAGTTCTATATTTACATGGATATTCAACCATTGTAAGAGTTTATCAATGATTTTTCATTTGTGACATACATCTTGGGTTTGATTAAATTTTGAGGGTATAAATAATATGTTAAGTTGCTTTATTGATATATTTCCTCTCATTTATTTCAGGTCTAGATCCCGGAGCAGATCCCGCTCTCATTCAAGATCTAGGAGTAGGTCTCCATACAGCTCAAGGAGCCGAAGCCGATCCAGGTCAAGATCTAGGTCATAAAGTTGAGCTCGGAAGAACAAAATACTGTGACATTACACATGATAATCTGAATCTTGTATCTATTTTGTTTCATTCAAGTTTTTTAAAGAATTTTTTTTAAAAATCTGATAGCCTCACTTTAGAAATGATTTTATTAAGCATCAGCATTAGCTGATCTGTACTTAATATATTTCAAATGAAAAAACATTGAAAAGATCTTATTCATTTTATTTTAAGAGAGTTTGATTACAATATATTTAAGCATTTTATATGCCAAAGTAATCACAGATTTGTTGAAACTTGTAAGTAATGCATTCAATAAATTTAAGTCCCTATTTTTAACATGCAAATCCATAGCTGGATCAGGGGGTTAAAAATATTACATGCAATTTCATGCATGTACAATACTTTATATTCTTGCATTATGTAGTTTTTTCTGCTTTCAGTATTCATCTTCAATAGCATTTTGAAAACTTCACTTTTAGTCCATTTTAGTGAAATATTTAATTCATTTACATTTGCTGTTTGTTCAAACTTTTCATTGTAAACCAAAGCATTGATTTTCTTCGTACAAGTTCAGAAATGATTGTGTTTAATGCTTTCAAATATTGTAAGTTCAGATGTTATTGTACATACTATATTATATTATATAGTATTATTTTTTGGGTTTTTTTGGAGGCCAGATGTGACTATTTTTTTATTTGAAAAAAAAGTTTTCTCATGTGTAGATATTTCAAATTCTTCATGAAATATTGTAATAAAATGCTGTGAAATATCTCCATTTGTTAATTCTGATTGTACAAAATTTTAGATTTTAGTTTTATTTCTTCCAGCAGGTAACAGTTGTGTTTTTTTTAAATTTTAATAGTTTTCATGAACAGAATAAAAAAGCGATTGGACACAATAATTTCTGAATTTTAGTGCTAGTTTTTATTTGATAATTATTTTTTTTATTGCAATGTCAAGTTTTTATATCGCATTGCTAATAGATGTTATAAACTTATTAAATAAAATCTGGTAATAGATTAATTTAGTATATTCAAGCCATTTGTGCAAAACTGATATTGTTTGAAGGTCTCAATTGGAAAGAGTTTGTGATGATCTTAGAGAAGATATATTTGATATTTAACCAGTTTTGACCATTTAAAACTGGGGAAAAACAACAACTTCGCCAAAAAATTGATAAAGTAGTCATTAAGGATGGCTGCAATTGGTGCTGATATTTTAAGAAATAGAGCAGTACTTTGGGCAAATTCTAGACACAATTTTTGAATGATGCACCAGAGTGTCTGTTAACTGACATGAGAACACCTTTTAATGAGCTTTGATGTGTACAATATATGTGTTTAATAATATGGAAATGAATTAAAAAATAAAACCAAGGTGCAAAAACCTCAGATTATGATATGAATGTTTGTTGAGGTTTAACGTCTGAGGAGCAATATTTCAGCTATATTTAGACAATGAACATGAAATGGATGATAAAGTGAACATGAAATGATGATGATGGTGAAAATCAAAGTACTCATGTACTGCGTCAATTTATATCGATCGTTTGAATTTTTACGCCTCAGATAATCGTCAAATTTCAAAAATAGGGTATAAAAGGAAAGTTAGGGGAACGAATTCAAACGTATCTTAACACAAGCTTATTGTTGTAAATGGTTAATATCATATTGAATTCTTGGATTTATTTTTAAATTAACCATTCTGATTACGAAGGCCATGAAAAAAACGCACACACCACAATTCACGATGCATCGTTGCAGTGCACCAGTTCGCGTTATATTCAGGTTTGATGTCGGTTTACATGAAACACAAACTCTTTGACATTTTGCCCATTGTAATCGAACTACAAGGCGTAATACTACCATTCCATGCCACCATTACTTCCTATGTTAAATTCAGCTATTTGTAAGGCTCATAGCAAATTTAACATGAGTACAGATAGTGCTGGAGAGGTTTCATTATCATAGGCATCCTTTATCTTAACTCTCATAAAAATGTTAACATACCTTTAAGTTATGTGCCTTCTAAGAAAGAACCGTAAAGTTGGTGTAGCCAGATGCAGAAATCACTACTTTCGTTTTGAAATTCAGTTATATCGAGGGCATAGAGTTTTTGTCCAGAATTATTTTACCCACACTTAGAAAAGAAACTAGTTTTGAGACTACTGCTGATTCACTCAGCTTTCAGATGATACTAAGTTTTATATCTCTACTTAACTATTAGAAAAATGAGATACAATCTTAGGACTACTTCATGTCATTTCGAACTACTTTCTTATATGTGCAGGAGAATGGTTCCCGAAACAGGGGTATTATACCTCTAACTACTAGCTGGCCTTTCCCAGTTAATAAATTTCCTAGTCGAAATACATTTTATCGACCTCTAGGTCGAATCTGTCTGTCAAAGAGTAATCAAGGGAACAAAGATTCTAGCGGAAATCAAAAGAATGCTATCCAAGGACAAATACCAGAAACGGAAAACAGACACACCATAACGATACATACAAAGCAACAAAAGTAAAAGCGCAACTAGGACTCCACTAAAAACAGGGAGCATGGACCAGATGAACCGGTAGGGTAAGAGTCCAGTGTTTTTCTAGAGAAAACCGCCGATGTCACGGTAACCGTGATAAAAATACACGGTAATACATCAGGATAGTTTCGGGGCTTATACGACCCTTTTGTTAAAAGACTGGCAAAAATGAGCGCCACATAATAGCCTGGAACAGGACGTGTATTCCCTCCCTGGAACCTCTTTCTTTATACAAGTTTCTTGATCGGAACCACTGCCACATTTTTGTAAATACTTAGTGTATGGATCCGCCAGAGCCTGCATGAAATATCCGAAAAGAGTTCGTCCAATTGGTAGTCAGCATACCTCATATATTTCATTTCTATGAACAATGACTATTTACAATCTCGCAGGGTTTTCATTTCTAGTTAAACATCAAAAGCTTTATTATGCGTCTACAGGAATTTATATATTTAACACATTGGCGCCTTTAACTAAGAATAAAGCATCTATAGGCAATTTGAATACATCGACAGTGAGCGATTGGTTTATTCGGTAAACGCATAGAAATAAACAAGTACTGATAAGAGGTTAGATGTCAACTACTTTTAATTGAATCATTGTCAAATCAACCAAATTAAATTAGCATATTTAGTTCGCAATAAAAGTTGTTATTCGGTTTGTTTATTGGCGTAAATAGCATCGAATTAATTATGATGTATTAGAAATACCTGTAAAGTGTACCTAACTATCTGCATTTGAACCTTAACGAGGTAAGCCAATGGGACAATTTTCCTGCGGTAGTGCAAGATAATTGCAGATGCTAACAGGCTTTACAAATCTAAAGGCTCTGGCGACTGCTATATCAATTCTGATCTTCGATCTAAATTGATAAAAATGGGATGGGACACAAGGATAATAGGGTTGACAAATTTTGATTGCCACAAGAAAAAGAAAGGGATGGGTAGGGTCGGGCAATTTAGCCTCCTGTGGCGGAGCGCAAAGGTTCCTGCTATCTAATACCACAACAGGGTTCTTTAACGTGCGAGGAACATGACATCTTTTCCAACACGGTGCACCACTATGGTTTGCGGCCAGGTTTTCCGTATTATAGCCTGACAGCCCCAGCATGTAACGTGCCAGGGGTATCCCATTCCACCACCTGGGGCACACATCCCAGTTGCTCTGTGGGCAGAGCGCCTAACCCCCGGCTAGGTTTCTGAGCACTATTTAGTCGCCTTAAACGACAAGCTTAGCGCTGCTACAGGCCTATTCTTTTAACATCCTGATCTGCACGGGTCAAGATTATAATAAACCATTGGATTGTATGATTATGACATATTACAAGAAGTGGGTAATATTATATGGGTATGGCAAGCAGGTCATATTTTATCGAGGAGTCATGATAATGGCTGGTGCCTTTTTTTTGAACAGAAATGTAACAACCAATGTGTTATCAGGGGCAGATCCAGACTTTTTGAAAAGGTGGGGGCGGTGCTAGGACATAATTTGCCATTTTTAGCTCACCTGGCTGCAGGCCGTGTGAGCTATTGCTATCACTTGGCGTCTGTTGTCGTCGTTGTGAACAATTTCTTCATATATCTTCTCCTTTGAAACTACTGCATAGATTTACATGAAACTTATAATAATTGTTCCTTAGAGTATCCTGTACAAAATGACCGGTTAAAAACATGGCTGCCGTTACTAAAATAGAACATAGTGGTCAGAAAGCAGATTTTTGCAAAACCGTTAGGTTTAGGCAAATTATGACTCGGGTAAAAGTATTCAGCATGATGAGATCTATCTGTGGGCAAATTTTGGTGAAAATCTGTTGACCCATATTGGAGTTATTGCCCTTTTTGGATGTTTTTTGCTGTTTTTGATGTTATTACTTTCAAAAATCTTCTCGAAAACTACTTTACAGAATTCAATGAAAGTTGGTATTTTTGTTTTTTTTAGGATATCCTTAACAAAATGACCGTTGGGATTTTTGATCGGTTAAAAACATGGCCGCCGTTACTAAAAATAGAACATAGTGGTCAGAAAGCAGATTTTTGCAAAACGGTTAGGTTTAGCCAAATTATGACACGGGTAAAAGTATTCAGCATGATGAGATCTGTCTGTGGTCAAATTTTGATGAAAATCTGTTGACCCACATTGGAGTTATTGCCCTTTTTGGATGTTTTTTGCTGTTTTTGATGGTATTACTTTCAAAAATCTTCTCAAAAACTACTACACAGAATTCAATGAAAGTTGGTTTTTTTTTGTTTTTTTTTTAGGGTAACCTTAACAAAATGACCGTGTGGATTTTTGATTGGTTAAAAAACTTGACCGCTGTTACTAAGAAATACAACGTAAGGGGTGGGGGGGGGGGGTCAGACAGCAGATTTTTTGCATATATCTCAAAAACCGTTAGGTTTAGCAAAATTCTGACATGGGTAAAGGTATTCAGCATGATGAGATCTTTCAGTGGTCAAATTTTGGTGAAAATCTGTTGACACATATTGGACTTATTGCCCTTTTTGGACGTTTTTTGCTGTATTGATGTTATTACTTCAAAAATCTTCTCAAAAACTACTACATGTATACAGAATTCAATGAAAGTTGGTATTTTTTGGGTTTTTTTTTGTTTTTTTTTGGTATCTTTAACAAAATGACCGTTTGGATTTTTGATCGGTTAAAAAATACGGCCGCCTTTACTAAAATAGAACATAGCGGTCGTACAGTATTTTTTGCATATATCTCCAAAACCGTTAGGTTTGACCAACATCTTTCAATTGCTGAAATATCCTTAGTATAAGGCCTACAAAAGTTTCCAGGGATCAAAGTTGTCAGACGACTCCAAGTAAGAATTATTGCCCTTGAGAGGTGAAAAATTACTTTTTTTTGAAGTTTTCAGCCTATATCTAGAAAACTATGATAAATAGAATGAAACTTTCAATTGCTCAGAAGATTCTTATTATAAGGCCTTCAAAAGTCTGCAGGGATCAAAGTTGTCAAGCGACTCCAAATATGAGTTATTGCCCTTGAAATTACGTTGGTTTTTTTTTGTTTTTTTTTTTTGCAGTTTTCAGTCAATACCTCGAAAACTTTAATAGATAGAATGAACTTTCGATTGATGAAATATTCCTCGTGATAAGTCCTACCAAAGTCTTCATGGAGTCAAAATTCTCGGACAACTTCTTGTTAAGAGTTATTGCCCTTGAAAAGCAAAAATTCAACCAGGTGTTTCAATGTTGCTAAATAATTTTTTTCTGCTATACTTAAAATTATTATTTTTTTCAATAGCAATTGAATTATATTTTTTTTGTTCAGGAATATGACAGATTTTTTTTGCCAGTCAAATTTACGATAAACAAAAAATGGAAAATATTATATAAATATCAAGGGAGGACATATGAAAGTAAAGACTCAGATAATCAGATATTTTATTCTTGTTAAGACCAAATAAAATTAATTAAGCGATTTAAATCCCTCGCTCATTTTTTTCAAATTGGACGGGAATTTCAAAATCAGGATTTTTTTCACTTCAGTTTCTTGTATAATATACAAATCTTTCAATTCTTGATGACCAAAATAATGTTTCTTCTCTGAAACTGATGGGGCTGTGGATTTAGAACATGTCTATATACCAATAAGATAAAATAAGGCCAGCATATCTGGTGATGAATAAAAAATAAAAAAATAAAATCCTCCCAACCACCCCATATTAATTTTTTTGGTGACATTTGGATGAAATTTACTTGGCCTAAACATGACATGGCTTTGTCTGTAGCCAGGAATTGATGAGGAGTTGCTTTTTTTCTAACATAACAGAGCACGAGAAATTCTGGGACTCGTGCAGGCCAGGATTAGCTTCCAATTCGATAGCACGAGAAGTCTGAGAATTTCTCCCGAGATAGCACGACAAAGGGTGCACTATACAGTTACATTAAGGCGCACTGTTTCGCACACCAAGTTATTCCCGTCAAATTTTGTAAAACTTAAAATTAAAAAGTTGAATTTTGGTGGATATATTGTTTAAATGTAGTTAAGCATTTATACATAGACAGATGTAACATATGTAATGGTAAACAGGTTACTCTTACAACGTAAGAGGTTGGAATTCCGTTCCTTCATACTCCCAACCTCTTACTTCCGACGGCCATATTGCATAACGCTCGTTCCGCCGTTTCTTGAAGTCGGCCGCGAGAATTATAGTAAACTATTTTCCATTTAAAACGTTTTATACAGTTTCTTCACCATTACGCGTGAGAAGGTGACTAAACTAAAGAAAAACAATGACCTAACTGATGAGAAAATCCAGCAATCCTGGAAATCCTTTGTAAAAGCAGTTAAAATGAACTTCATATTTGGTTTTAGCTTTTTTGAGTGTGTAGTTCCGGTTGATAAAATTACGGATTTCAAAATTTGCGAAACAAACATATCAAATTAACCAACGAATTGCCTTTACCAACTTTAAGTTCGTTTTGTCAAAAATATATTGTATTCCGTAAAATTAGTGACCTAATTCAAAATTGCTGGTCATTTTGACAATTGTCTACATTACAAATGTTTTCTAGGCATTTAACAAATATTTACAATTTTTATCGTTCGATTTCCGGTGGGTTAAACTTCTTTTATGTAAGTAAAAGACCTTAAGTATTTTAAAACGCATGTTTGGCTAATTAACATTTGCGGTGGCTTTCAACATGTCAGATGCTAGAGATTAGGATGGCACCAAGTCAGAAAATAGCTTGCCAGACAACCTCTAGCATTGCTGGAATAGTAAACAGGTGTAATTTAAAGGAAGAATGGTATCCGGAACGTTTCAGTCCCCTGCCGTATTCGGTTCTCTCCTCAGCATACGATTTTCAAAATACCTTATTTCGCACGAACTAAAATTGTGAGAGAATGAATCGAAAAGGGTCTTATTATTTTTACCTTTTATCCACCTACTCCATGCATGCTTTCATCCTGTGGTAGTGTCTAAGTGCCTGATATTTTATAAAACAGTAATTGGCTGCTGGTTTTGGAAAGGCACCCCTGATTTGTACTAAAACTCAGTAACATCTTTTCAGTATGTTACCATGGCTACTGGATTTTATAACAATAACCACTAAATTACTTATAAATGACTTGAACCTCCACACACCAAGGATTTCAAAAATATGCACTTTTTTATGACAAAACACTAGAAATTTCTGTGCGGACTGCCTCAAGACAGCTTTTTTTTCCAAAAAAATGAGACCAAATTTTCAGAAATGACCTAACTGTATTGTACTACCAAAGTCTGGGACTTGTACAGGGAAGCAGCTCACGTCACAATCAATTATGCATGGTCAATCTAGAGTGACCACCCCGTATACATAGTCCTTTTAGCATCCCAAAATATATCAATTAGGCATGAAGCAATCTATGAGTAAATTCATGATTGTATATTACATGTATATCTAATTAAAATTTTGCACACTTATGTAGAAAATAAAGGGTGACAGGATACAACCTTGGCATATTTTTTGTATGTTCAATGAAGGATGACGAAAGTACGTGTTGAATTGTGAATGACTTGGCATTTGGTGTTCTTGTCGAGTCCTTGGATAATCTTTACTATTTGACACCTCCCATATTCTACAGGATTCCACAGTGTCTTAGTACCTACCAAAGTCCATTTCTGCCCACGAAGTATATGTAGAGGGGTGATTGTCATTCTATTTATTCCTTGATGACGACCCGTAACGTGGCAATTTCATCAATACATGATCAACCGCATCGGAATCTGAAGAGTAGCTGAATTCCACAGAGCAACTGAGTTGCGTTTCCCAGGTGGTGGTATGGGGTAGCCCTGATATTCAAGGGTTGTTAGGCCATAATACAGAAAACCTGACCGCAAAACATAATGGAACAACGTGTTGGGAAAGATTCCACGTTCCTCGCACGTTAAATTACCTTTCTGTTGTGTTCTACCGTATTAGGAACCATTGGGCTCCGCCACAAAAGGCTAAATTGCCCACCCTACCCACGTTTCCCAATTTCGAGTGGCAATCAAAATTTGTCGATCCCATTATCCTTGTGTCTCATCCCATTTTCATTTCATCATCATTTCAAGTTTATTTTATCATCTGTTTCATTGTTCATCGCCTTGATATAGCTGAAATATTGTTACTAAGGCTTTAAACCCCAACAATCAATCAATCAATCTATCAATCGAAATGTTGAAGGTTTTTTTTCGGGTTGATCTTCAAGACCTTAGGTGGAAATCTGGTTCGGTCCTGGGGATTTTCTTATCCTTACTCCTAGGGCTTTAATTTACGATTTCATCCTTTGTGATTGGGCAAGTATCAACTTCAAGGTCTTCTCCAGGAAGTAGACCAGAAGCATCTGATGTATCTTCTCCATTTAAAAGTTGTCGATCTAGATTTTTATCACACTGCCATCTTTGTCTTTCACTGGTTTGGATGTGTTGGTCTGTCTAAATGCCAGTTGGCGTGTGATGTACGCAGTTTTTGTATCATTTCTGTCCATTGCATTCTTTGCTTCTGAAGCCAGCTCGTTGATGTAGGTTCTTTTATCCCGTCTGGTCCTTCCTCTTTACTTCTCTCCTAATGCTTATATGTTCGCTCGTCAACCATTCTTTCTGCAATATTGTCTTGACCTGGTCAAGTTGTATCTTAACAGACCTGTGCTTTTCAGTTGTCTCGATTGTATCGTCGGATAACCATAGCTTGTATTCCTTCTTTGGGAATCCAAGTTCCTCTTGGCATGTGGTGTTATATGTGGATTTTACTCTTTCCCATTGTTTGTCTACTGCGCCTCTTCCTATGATATACTTTCGCCTTCTAATCTGATCTTGTCTATCTTGATCTTAAATTTAGCCACCACGAGTTGATGATCGGATGCTTTATCAGCACCTCGGAAAGCTCTAACGTCTGCCATGCTCTTTCTCCATCTCCTGGTGTCTGTAATTTGGTCTATCTGGTTTCTAGTTTTCATCTCTGGATATATCCAGGTTGTTTTGTGTATATCCTTGTGAGTGAGTGGGAATGTCGTACCTCCTATGATCAGATCGTTCTGGAAGCAAAAATCTGCATTCTGAGTTCTCCATTTTCGTCGATGTTACCAATTCATTCCTTCCCCGTGATAAGTTCTCTCCCTGTGTTATTTTTTCATATTTTGCATTCATGTTACCTATTACAATTAAGATGCCCCAAGTGTTGTTCAATTTAGGGTAACTTGGAGCTGGTTGTAAAATTCTTTGTCTTCTTCCTCTGCTACGTTGGTAGGGGCGTAGCATTGAATGACTGTTACTTTTTGTATCTTTGACATAAATCTTGCCACGATTATTCATTCACTCACAGGATTCCATTCGATGAATGATGATTTGGCCATCATGTTGAGTAGGATTTCTACTCCACGTTGATGGTTGCCATCCTCGTTTTGTTGGTCCAGAGTACAGTAGAGTTTGCCCTGAAGATAGTATGACCGCTCTAGATGATTTCCATCTAACTTCGTCCCAAAATATCAAGGTTGTAGCGCTCCATTTCTATTGCAGCCTGGGCAGCTTTTCCGGTTTCGTATTATGTCTCCATGCTCCAGCTTGCAATCATTGAGGCAGTCTTAAGGGAGAAAAGTTTCATCGGCGAATGAAAAATTATAGTTAAGTGAAATCGAATGTATTATGTAATATATATACACATATCACAAGCATATTTCACGAGTTTTGCATTGGTTTTAGATCATATAGTGAAAGTATTTAGTTTTGTAATTAAATGTATTATGTAAAAGATGCATATTTAAAGAACGGTATATACATGTGATGATTTTATCTTCAACAGATAAAAAGTGCAATGGAGTATTATTTACACATGCAGTTAAATTGTTCATGAAAGACGTGCATTATTAAGGTTTAGTAGTGGGTCTTAATAGTTGAGAGCATTCATGGTCATTAATTATGTAAGACTAGTGTTTTCGTAACAAATACGAGATTACGTGTAATGTTGGATAGTGTTTTGTTGCAAACGTTCATAACTTATTATTTCTTTATTGACTTTAAATCTGAGAGCATACACTCTGCTAGTGGGCAGAACAAGCTGTATATTTTGCATTGTCGAGTAACTTTTTAATGAATTATAACTGTTGAGATTATATATTAGTCACATTGGACTACTACTAAGTCTTAAGTGTCGTAAGGTTTCTCCCTATTTCATTTGGATTTAATTGCACTGTCTCTAAGAAATTTACTGAGAACAGATAAGTGTAAGTAAATTTGAGTATTTCAGGTTCTTATTAGCAATGTTAAATAACATTTGAAGTAGATCAAAAGACTCATTAACGACAATAAAGCCATCGTCTCGGAGCTTATTATGTTGTGCTTGTTTGGGAATTTTTCAACCATAAAGTTAATAAGTTCATACGCTTGTATGTCGCATATGTCAGGGCAAGGGACTGTCCTCATTGCACATCGTATTCAGAACTAATTCTAAAAGAACAAATTCTAATATTAGAAGTAAGTTCTCATTGCTCAAAAGTATAGCATAGTCTTCTTTTTTTTCATTTCAAAGTAAACGTTTTCAGCCGCCTTAATAAGTTCATTACTGAACATGCTTGTATACGTGCTTGTCATGTCATATTAAAGTACATAGGAAATTTGTTGTCATGTAGAAACTGTAAAAGTTCCGAACTGTCTCGTACATAAGTTCCTTGGTTTTTAACTATAGGTAGCAAAAAATAGTCAAGTCTATGCAATTTCCACAATGGGAAATAATCGGACGGCATGGTATTTTTATCTTTTCTCTATTGGAGATGAAATCTAAATTGGTTATAATTTTTAGTGGTAGTTTGTGTTTTTTTTTTCTTATAGTTTGTTTAACATTCTGGATTAACATAAAACAAAAGTCTCCGGATATTGGTATCCATAAATTTAGTTGCTCATTATAACATTTTTTTTTACAGTAAACCGTAAAATGTTAATATTAAGACATTTGTTACATACTTCTTTATACATAATTTAACATGTTGAATGGCAGTTTATGGTACACTCATTATATGTACGTGAGATTCCTCTCCTCTCTTTTCCTTTTCTTTTTTATTATTTTTCTACCTAAACTTTTTAAAATGATAAACAGAATATAACATTATTTTTTTCATAAATTGTGGAAGTTCATTTATTTTTTTCTTGCCACAGAAAAAAAAAAATTTATTTTATTTTTCTTCAAAGTGAAATTAATATTTTTTTTCCAAAAAAAAATCCCAGCCCCCCCCCCCCGCCCCTCATGAATCCATCAATATAAAAATGGTCGGTGCCTAAATAGATGGAAAAAGGAGTGTGTTGACCTATATCGTTTAGGTTACAGACCACCAATTCAACCAATGAGCATTTGGAACGTACGCAAAAATAGTCCTACGCAGAAATTACCATTTTATAGGTGCATTTTGCTTCTTGTGATGTGAAGCCTAATCTCAATAATGATTTCTAAATATACCCCTATCTTGTGAAAAAACTGGTATTTCCCATGCTATTTATAGACCCTTCACTTCCGGTGACCAGTACTGCACCGCAAGTCTGCTAACCCCACATGCCACTCTGAGGATTGTGAGCTGACATATGTAGAATCATGCTGATATATAGTCCTCTGCAGGTTAAAGTTAAGGTAAAGTCCAGAGAAGCCATTGAATATTGTGAAATTAGCATAGAAGCCTATGGGCAGTGGAATTAGTGGTTTCTAGCCTTTAGTACCGAAATCTCATGCAGTATAATATATCGTATCGTATCGTGGGCAAAGGCAGTGGCGTACCACCATTAAAGCAGTGTAAGCATGTGCTTACAAATTATTTTGACAATTTTTTTCTTTTTTTTTTTCTTTTTTTTTTCAGTTTTTCACCACAACTTTTGCTTTACATTTACATTAATTTGCTTGTAACAATCACATCTGGAATGAATATTAATTTCTATTTAACCTTCGATCATTTAAATGTAACTGTGGTGTCTAAGTTTTATAGGTTCATGATCAGTTTAATTCAACAAGCGTCCATGTGTTGATCTTGAACTTCATAAAACCTAAAAGGACGCCGTTTACGTTGAGGTGACAAATATGCGTCTGTGATAAACACGCTTTAATCGACGACTCGAAATTAAAACATCATCATCCTTAAGTTAGTGTTACACGTACATTAAAATGGAGAGAAGTCATCCCTCTTCACCAGAGTATACTTTGAGCAAAAGACAAACTAAATTATAATACTTTTCAAAACAGCAAAAAACTGCTTCCACATATACAAATAAACAAGGGTTTATAGAACTTCAAGTCGGAGACCCGTGCAGGTCCGGGTGTCAGAAAAATAGGCCCGCAGCAGCGCTAAGCTTGTCGTAAAAGGCGACTAAATAGTGCTCAGAACCCTAGCCGAGGGCTAGGGCGCTCTGCCCACAGAGCAACTGGGTTGTGTGCCCCAGGTAGTGAAATAGGGTACCCCTGGTGTATTGTATGCTGGGGTTGTCAGGCTACAATACTGAAAACCTGACTGCAAACCATAGTGGTGCAACGTGTTGGAAAATATGCCACGTTCTTCGTTAAAGAACCTTGCTGTGGTATTCTCCCGGAGTAGGAACCACAGGGCTCCTCCACATGAGGCTAAATTGCCCAACCCTACCCCCTCTCCCTATTTTCAGTGGCAATCAAAATTTGTCAAACCCTTTATCCCTGTGTCCCACCCCATTTTTCATTTCATCATCATTTCATGTTCATTTAATCATCCACTTCATGTTCATCGCCTGAATATAACAGGAATATTGCTGCACGTGCGTTAAATCCCAACAATTAATGAATCTTTCTACTGAAAAATAAATGGGTTATTCCCGATTCGTTTGTATTTCCTCTTACAGAAATTCGGGGAGTGAAAAGGGGTTTTAATCGAAAATGGCTCGATTAACATTCTTAGTGAAGATATTCCGAGTCAGAAAATGCAGTGTATTGTTTGTATTGCGTTTTATTCAATAGTTCTAATAACGCTTTCGTAAGAACCTCTGTAAATTATTGGGCAAATTTGACAACTTTGACAAAACGACACATGGGCCAACCTGGTCATGACAAGTGTATTGAAATGAGTGAAAATTTTATGAAAATTGCTGAAGGTAAAAGGGATGATGTTGCCTCAATGTTTTTTTTTCTCAAAATAAAATATCAAGAAACAAGGCTATCTAGAAAAGTATTTTGAAGACTATTTGTTTGTGTGAAAAGCAGAACATTTCCCTAGGTGGTCATACCGAAGATAAAAGTAATTTCCTTGCTCTTATCAAATTTAGAGCAGAAAATAATAGGATTTTGTCCTACCATTTACAAAGCAGTCCCCCAAACGCTAGATATCTATCAAACCAGATACAAAATGAGTTAATTCATATTTATGGCCAACAGTTACGACAGCAGATCGTCGATGAGTGTAATTCTGCAAACAGTTTTAGCATAATTGCAGATGAAATTACTGACGTTTCTACCGTCGAACAGGTTTCTTTACGCTTGCGTTATGTCGGTTCCATTATAGCTGGCTATGATTCTTTTAACTTACACACCTTCCTCTAAACACTTAACAAGTTTTGAAATGGATGGTCAAAGCTGTTACCTTAATGAAAAAAATGTTATTCGAATTTGAAAATTATGCTCAGCTTCTGGAGGGGGGCTGACACTTAGTGCTCACATATCTTAAATTTCCGGCTACGCCGCTGAAAGGTATCATGATACAGTGATATTTCGATGAATCGATTCACCTCTACATTTGTCGTCTTTGTCGTTGTCCATACACACTTCAGGAATTAGGTGCCAGAACCAAGCATTTTCACGACGTCCTGACAATCTTGAGATGTGAATTGACCTCTTTTACATCACGCACCTTAAGGACTTGCAGGATTGTAATGGGGTGTTAGATTGCCATATGTAAGGCAAGCCAAAGTAGACAAAAATCAATATTTTGTAATATTAGAAAATGAATTTTTAATATTACAAAATAATTTTTTAATATTAGAAAAGATTTTTTAATATTAGAAATTCATTTTTGAATATGTAATATTAGAACATGGCTTTGTAATATTAAAAAAATCATATTTTCAATTATATTGCAAAATCAGTCACATTTTTTAATATTACAAAATGATTTTCTAATATTAAAAAATCGTTACTGAATACGACAAATCTATTTTCTAATATTAGAAAATCTATTTCTAATATTAAAAAGTCGTATTTCAATATTAGAAATTCAATTGATTTTTTAATATTAAAAAAGTGTTTTGTGATTTATGAAATCTAATTTGTAATATTAGAAAATGAATTTGTAATATTAAAAAAATCATTTTTAATATTAGGAAAAACTCATTTTTGTCCACTTTGGCTTGCCATACATATGGATTTGTACGTGCATATTGTCATGTATTTATGTTTGAACAAAAATTGTAAAAAAATGAAGGCTGTTGGAACCCCATTACACTTGAATGCCAGTCTCCTTAACAAATCTGGCCGGCTTCTGTAGGTCTTCCACAGGTCCATACAATTTCTCTGTAATGGGGATTGATTTATCCCATATCCTCTCTGTGTGCCTTCTGTAACTTGCACGTCTGCAGGAAGTGTTCCGTATTCTGCTCTGCTTCTCCACAGGGACACATAGCCAGGTGATGGTATGACCTTCAAAACTTTTTCAGCAAAACTTGGTCTGATGCGTTGTCCAAAACTCCATCTTAACGACTTGCAGGTTCGTAATGAAACTGAATGGTATGGAAAGCCAAAGTGGACAAAAATGACCATTTTCTAATATTAAAATTTTTTTTTTGAATATTACAAAATCATTTTCCAACATTACTAATTCAATTTGTAATATTACAAAATGTGTGATATTTTATAATATTCAATGACTAAATCAGGAATTTGTAATATTAGAAAATGGAATTTTTAATATTACAAATTGAATTTATAATATTAAAAAAATGATTTTGTAATATTAAAAATTCATTTTCTAATATTACAAAACATTGATTTTAGTCCACTTTGGCTTGCCATACGATGGAGTTTTTATCATACTGACCGCTGATTGGAGTGTTGGGTTTTAGAAATGGCAGCAAATTGTGTGTCAAAAGTGTGCAGTCTATCCAACATAAAAATTGTGTCCAATATGAATCGTTTGTCCACATCAGTTGGTCCCCGCATGTACATGGTTCAACAGGCCGCCGTCAAGAGCAATGTCCATTTTTTACTGGTCTTATTTTTAGTTGCTATGCGATTAACAGGTGTGTCATTAATGGGAATGCGCTTTATTCGTTTCAAAACATGTTACTCTGCTTTAGTATGGTTTTGGTCAAATGTCCATCGCGGTCCAGTGTTGCGAACCGTTTCTAATTGGTCTATGTTTTCTAGTATCCTATATCCGGATTTTACAATAGGCCAGGTGGTAAAAATCATGTGACACAAAACTTTGAACAAGATGGCGGCAGAAGTTGACGTTAGATTGTACAACATTGTAATGTTAGGGATAGCATTTATGCTAATCTTCACGGCATTCCAAACTGCTTCTATGGCTGAGGTAAATTGCATTTAATGTATTATCCACTGACAACAATCCTCAGAGAGGTGTGTGTAGAGAGACACATGTATGGTCGTCATATCTACTCTAATCTCTAGTAATAGTATAGCCCATAGCCATAGGGAAAACGGTAGTATTTATTTTCCCATAGCAGACAATAGTAACCTTTTCAAGTTTTTTTTTAGTAATTTCTAATTGGAACTAGGAATCTAAAACAATTTTTTGTTGTAGTACTTTCATTCAGAGATAGAAAAATCACCATGGGAATAGAGGTTGACCATCTTTTTTTTAACCACCATCAAAAGTTTGAAGGTACCGGAAGTTTGCATTTTTTTTGGTGCTGCACTCATTTGTAATATGCAGTATTTTTAAAATTTCATAAACTATGCATTTTGAAGGATAAAAAAATAAACTTATTTTTTTTTAAAAAACTTCAACCCTTTAAGAATCTGAGAGAGAAAAATCATCATTACAAACTTGTCAGTACACCAATCTATCCTTTCAAAGTTCTACTTCCTTTCATCAGAATAGGGTACATGATTGGTCAACCTAATGCAGGGAAATAAATACTACTATTTTCCCTATACCTCCACTCATCTGAATGAACAAACAGGAAAAGTGTATTTTTCACTAAGTACATCCACTTTATGACACTAATAAGAAGTTACAGGGCTCTCGTACTTTGGTTTGATCAATGCTGTTTTTTTTATTATTTTCATATTTTATTTATTTCATAAATAATGAAAGCAGAACAAAATACACCCTTGTTTCATTATTAGTTTGATAAAGTAGTGTATTTCCTATAGAAACATAGCCCTAATATATAAAAAACTGTAAAATTTGCTTCTTTTATCCATTTCTTGCTGTTGGCCTACGGAAATTAGGTAATATAAAACATATTTTTAACTTAAGTGCATTTTTTTTCCTGATAAAGGATAAAATCAGCATTCTAACTACACGATATGATTGTGCGGTGTATGCTAACAAATAAAAATACTTACATGAATCTTCTAAGAAGTTTATTTTCAAATCAAGTGTCCAAATACATATGGCTGTCATGCTGCAGCAAGGCACATTTGTTCAGTCGAACCTCTAAAACCTGGCAACTGACATCTATTCTTGATTGCTTATACCGATATAAAACAGAATATTGTATTTATTACATGAAAAAATCACAAATTGCCACCATATTACCAAAATACATGAAATTCATATGTTTTATGCTATGAAAATTAGGCCTCGGACTGAGTCACGGACAATTCAAGGTTTACAGAAGTATGACTAAAGTATGATAAAAGAATTGTTATTCCAGACTTGTTGTAAACCACAATATTTATCATAACAGTAATTTGCACCAAAACTTTTCAAAAACATCGTCAACATGAATGAATCTGATATTAAGTGACCATATGAAAGGGGAAATAACTGTTTTTCTCAAAATCCTCAAGAACTGCAAAAAAAATGTTATTTTTAGAAAAATATCAATTGATAGGAGCAAAAATACATTAAGTGAGTGATTCTTACATTCAAATATACATAATAAGTGTGTACCTATATTGAGAACTTCTATATCAAGTCATGCAGGTGTAAGTGTGTTTATGCCATGAAGCAGTGTCTGCAGAAAGTTATAGGTTATTTTTTTCCACAGTAACACAATTATTTGTCATTTTTGTGTCTGAAGGTTGAACTTAGTGATACTATGCATAAACATGCTACAAATATCAAGATGTTGTATTTCATGTGTTGAAAAATTGAAAAATTGAAAAACGCCATTCAGGTATAGGGAAAACGGTAGTATTTATTTTCCCATAGCCAACAATACTAACCTTTTCCAGTTTTTCAGTAATATCTAATTAAAACTAGGACTCAGAAACCATTTTTTGTTGTAGTACTTTCATTCAGAGATCGAAAAAATCACCATGGGAATAGTGAATCCTTTAAGAATCTGAGAGAGAAAAATCATTTTAAACTTTGTCAGTACACCAATCTGTCCTTTCATAGTTCTACTTCCTTTCATCTGAATAGGATACACGATTGGTCAACCTAATGCAGGGAAATATATACTTCTATTTTCCCTCTAGTCTAGACTACACAAACTGTCAAAGCCCAACGGCCTGTGTACTGTCGTAGCTGACAGTGTATTTTTTACTTGATTATCCAGGATACTTTTCGATGCAAACTAATCTTGACAAATTCTTTAAATTACTTTTAGTTTTGTTACAGTCTCTAACTGCAAAAAATGATGGGCCTTTTGCTTTATTTTTAATGGTACATATATCACACTATGGTCTTTGTTGTTAGAAAAACTGACCGCAGACCATTGTAGGCCAATGTGTGGAGAGTGCCAAGCTTCATGCATGCAGAGGTCCTCATTTGTGGTGTTCTTTCAGAGTAGGCTTTTTAGATCTGCTACAGATGGCAAAGTTGCCGCCTCTACCAATTTCTCCAATTTTCAGATGGCAGTCAAATTTGCTTTATTACATGTATACCCATACTTCCCAATTTTCATTTTTTTTTCTTATTTGTTTTTGAATCATGTTCAACCTGTTTTTGTCCTGATTATGCTGTTAAACAGACAACAACAAACTTTTGTTTATATGATAACTTGAATAAAACTAATTTATACACAGAATGTACTTAACAGATGAATTTTTAATTTTGCTAAAATGCATTTTTTATGTAATCCCAGCACTTTTTCTGTATCTTTTGGTTCAGATTAATTCACAAAAAAGGTAAACTTTCATAGAGATTGATCTCCCTTTGAAGAGTAAAGTTGATATATGCTGTTATATACCTTAAGAAATGTATTTTCTATAAAATCTAGAAAATTTTTTTTGTGAAGTGATTTATAGCCTATTGTGATGTATATAAATCATTCAGGCCAATTTTATTTTATCAAAAATATTTAGAAAAAATTAACATTCATCTCAATGAACAAAAATAAAGATCTAGAGAAATGCTTACTTATTGTGTACATTCATGAAACATCATATATCACCTATAATTAATAAACATGTTACTGAATTATATTGAATGTACATGTATGTGTAATAAACTTCTCTTCACTCCTTCCTGACCCCTCCCAATTTCTCTTTGGTGTCTGTCTGAAAGAGAAGTCACTTCTCTTGTTTTCTCCAAGTAGCTTTTTTCCCATTGATGATTGATTGTCCAAATTTGGCCATTAAATAGTAAGAACGGTTTCAGTGGCCAGAATCTAAGCTCTGGATACTGAAACCATAAAAGGGATTACTCCGAGTGTGTAATTACAACTCTTAAAGATATCAATTGTCATAGCAAATGACAACTGCCAAACATGATCGATTTTACTCAAATCATATTGAGTACATTTTTACATTTTCTTGGTACTGGTACATGAGTACATGTATTTGCGTCATAAATACATTTTTTTTACATAATTATGGCATATGCCATTACATACAAGTACAGGTTTACATGTATTTTTTCAGCAAAGTGTAATAAGCAGTGCAAAGGCAGACTCAAATGGATCCTTTAATGGAGATGGTTATACAAGGTAGGTGAAGATACTAAAGGAAACATGACCTATGTCTTGAGGAGGACAAATCCATATAAAATTCAAACACTATGAATGGTTAAGGCGATTCATGGTGCAGAAAAACTCACCAAACAAATGATGCGTTTTCGAACTACATGTCTTATTTTTATGTACAAATGTAGCTATAGTCTTTTCTGCTTACAGATCTGTATTTTGGAGAAAAAGTATTCAGTCATCTCCCTTTAAAATCAACCAAATCAAGGATGATATCTCTCGAGAAGTGTCGATTTCATTTTTATATTTAAATTGGAACAACTGAATGAAAAACTAAGACTTGATTTGTAGTTAAACTGTATATTGGTTTCTAAAGTGAATTTTTGATTTTATAATAAAAACACATAAAATGTGTTTAACATTTGTATATATTTTTTCCAGCTTGTGTATTATCTATGTGGTGTTTTCCCTGGCAAACTGGATATCTCCACCAGTGGTCACAATCCTTGGACCTAAGTTCACAATGATACTTGGTGCTATCATGTATCTGTAAGTATTATCTTGGAATAAAATACAGGATAATGGTAGTTCTAATATTCAAGACAAATGCTAAATAGGGCAAGATGTTCAGAACTTACTTTATTCTCAAGATCCTTTTCTGCTAATTTTTCAAGCTGGCTCAGTTTATGTTTTTGCGATTTGCACAAAGGGTCTATTGGCAACAATTAAGTCTAGAAGAATGGAAAAGTTATAAAGCTGCTAAATTAAGATGTTTCATAAGTTAACTGAACATTACTTACATTATACAAATTATACCAAGTCTTTCAGAATAACCTCTTTGTTGGCATTTATACTTTGTGCACTCCAAATTTATCGTACCGTATGTGTTTTGTTTTTTCTAGGATAACTTGGAAAGCATTTAAAACAATCCTTATGATTTAATTTTTAATTGTTTTGGAGTCCAAATTAGGAAGGATTTTGAAATACATATATTGCTTGTTATTATTTGAATCATGAACAGTGGACCCAATTAGCATATGTAATGTCACTGTACTTTATGTATATTTCCAAGGGTTTTCAAAATTCAATATTCCATCATACTCTCTGACAACATAAGCTTATTTCATGAGGCTAATTTAAATAATATGTACAAGTAATGTATTATTTTCTGATCATTGAATCAAGTTTTTCTACTTTAACCTTTGCACTGGAAATAATTGACTCTGAAAGACTATCCTATTATTTTTATTGTGTGTGAGCTAGTTGGATGGCTATAGTCTCTCAGATCTGCATGCTGAGCTTTATTTCAATTAACTGCTACAACATTTTTCTATCTTTTGACTTTTCATGTCTGTATTTAAGCTAGCTATAATAAAGGCTTTGTCTCAGTTATTGTACTTGTAACTATATTTCAGATTATTTATCCTCCAGTTTTTGAAGCCAATGACCTGGGCTTTATATCTTGGATCTGTATTGGTTGGCTTTGGAGCTGCAGGTATTTATAGATATATATTGCATACTAGTTGTGAAAAACTATCAATCTTGATCCGATATTAAGAAATTTTTTTTGTGATTAACTAAAATTACATAGACTCAATGCATAACCAAGTTATGATGATCTCAAGGGTTGTATACTTTTGAGTTAACAATCAAATTTTCTTTCAGAGTTACCATATTTAACTTTTTAAAAGGGTGTAGCTTTCATTGTTATGTTATATTTTTAAAATGTTTTATCTAAACAATTTCAAACTTTTAACGGCTGTTTTGATAATGAATTTATTGATGCTTTAACTTTATAGAGTTGTTGCTTATAATCTTGAAGTCTGTTTACTTTTTCATGAAAAAACATTTTTTTTGTGCACAACTTGTTTGGTTTTTGTCCAGGTGGAATGAGCTTCTTATAATTATGCGCAGCTGTTTATTTTTACATGTTTTTATGATTATTTCATGATGTTTAAATACATGTATCTTGGTAGCCAAGGGTTCATAATTGACGAAACAAAAATGTTAATGCCTATTTATAGATGATTTTTTAAAAAGTTAACAAAATGTGCTCCTTTACTTTCAGTTTTGTGGACAGCCCAAGGAAATTTTCTTACAATAAACTCTGATTCAGACACTGTGGCTAGAAACAGTGGTATTTTTTGGGCTTTATTACAGTGCAGGTATTGCATCATAATATATTTAGTGTCTTTGCTTTTTAAATGATTACATTCATATTTTTACTATTAACCTTTAAGAAAGCCAAGAAACCAAGAAAACCCAAAGGCCAATGAGCCAAAAATGGTACTACTAAATCTAAATTTGTGATGTTTGGAAATTTTTAGTTGTTAGTTCATTAGCGATTTATTATTTATGCATTATTCACACTAATATTATAAGATAGAAAGATTAACCTTACCAATCATGCCTTCACTGTAAAGGATTGAACACTAGACAATTCACTGACAGACCAGTGACATACTCATTTGGCTAAAGAATCAATCCTTATGCCAAGCAATATAATTTAACTGGCTATTTGAATCAGTATGAATCCAAATGGTGGTCAGTGGGGTGGACTAATGTTACAAGACAGTATGAAAAACTATACAAAATCATTCCTTCACCACAGAGGATTGAACCTTAACCAGCTCATTAACAGGCCAGTGACAAATTCATTTAAATGTAGCTAAAGAATCAATCCTTAAGTCAAGTTATTTATTTAATTCAATGTGCACCCAGAAGGATGGTCAGGGCATTGACCCTCCCTGATGTTGAAAATTATAAATTTTTTGCAATATTTGGGCAAACATGAGCAAATGACAGCCTGTACCCCTTTATGAAGTTCTGGATTGGGTCTGTAAAACTTCTATTACAGTGCAACCAGGCGATCTGGCCGTACTTCCCTCTCAAGAGTCTTTATACACTTCGTACTTATAGATTTACCTTCAGTTTCAAATGGTTTAAGATATTTCTACACTAAAGATAGTTAAAATCAATATTTTCAACATATGAGTATGTCAAATACCTTGATTATAACTATCAAGACTGTTGACAAATTTTTAATTCACAAGGAACAGAAGGTGTCCCATTTTAAAACAATTCCATTATTTTTTTTCATGATTTTCCCCATTGAGTACCCCATTCACAACTCTGTTGTAAGATTTTCCTATGCAGATTTCAACAATTGTTCTTTTTGACACATGAAGATGAAATAATTGGTGTGGAATAGATTTAGAAGAAATAAAGCTGCTTTTATCGTCAAAGCAATAAATTGTAACATTTTCACATTTGACCAGTCAAAACTTCCAGACTATATTTATATGTTTAACAACTTAACAACATAAACAGTTGATAATTGGTGGTCAGGTGCTAGGTCATTACCTTAAATTTGTCCAATGGAATAAATCCTTTTATCCCCTATTGAATAGAATTACTTTTAATCACCGTCAAGTGGTATAGAAATTCATCAAAAATGGGAGAAAACATTTTACACAACTAGCTTAATAGCTATCCTTTGTAACAGGCCAGTGACAATCCTAATTTTTGGAACTAGCTATATGCATTGTCCTTCTAAAAATGTACAAAAACTAAGGAAAACCATACTGTAATTTGGGATAATGGCGTCAGGTTATTTTGGTGGTTTTCTTCTAATTGTGTTTTGTTTCGGTGTGTTTAATTTTGGTGGTTGTCAAACATTTTTATTGACAATTTTAGCAGTCACCATTTTTTGGATGCTTAATTTAGGCATTTTAAAGACAGGTGCCTAATATACCAAAATAAAAATACATCCAAAATTTCCCAATTTATGATATCTACATGTATTAAAACTTGTTGTAATTTAAATTTGTATCAATGTACATTTGTATATATCATATTTCGCTAAAGAATTAACTGGCCAGTAAAGTTTGCTACATATACATGTACCTGATACAATAAAGATTCAACACACAAATAAAATTAACTGTAGACTTTTCTATCTTTAAAGTATTTTATTTTATCCCTGAACCAACAGGAGGCAAATTTTAGAAAAGTGTGACATAATCATTACAGAAATTTCTTGTTCTCTTTCAGCTTATTGTTTGGTAACATGTACAGCTATTTTGTTCTGAAAGGAAGTGCCACCATTACATCAGGGGAGAGAACCAAATTGTTTACAGCTTTGAGTGGGGCAGCTGCTGCTGGCACTCTGGTTTTCCTGTTACTAAGGAAGAGACCAGCAGAAATAAACGATCTAGTCAATATGCCTGTGTCACCTGACACTGATGAAACTGATCCAAGTCTTAATGTTGCGTAAGTTACAGATTGTTAATTTTTGTGTGTGAAAAATCGAAATGAATAAACTTAAATGAAGGAGGAGAGTACCTTTAAATCATAAACAAATCAGTCTTTCTGATTTGGTTCCATATCCTTTGATGTGTTCAGGTCTTCAAATAGTGCTATATTTCCACAAAATCCCCTGTCTTTTTTCACTGGAGTCTAGAATGTTCTCTTGTCTAAATTCCTTTTTTTACCAACCAAAATTATTATGAACTATATCCTAAGATTTCATTTGGTTAAGCCAGATCATATTGTTTTGTAAGCTTGTGTTGTTACACGAACATACCACATGCAAACCTGAATTATGCACTGGAATCAGGTATGGTTTTTTCAGTCTTGAAACATTTTAACACTTACACAATGATGTCATGAAAGGCCTATGATCAGAATCTACTATATTTTGATTTTAATAGATTTGTTAAATTTCCCAGTTTCAAGTCCTGATCTTTGAAATCAATTATAGGGTTGTAAAGATTAGAAAAACTATTGGCAACCACATCTACATGTATTAAAATGTGTTGTAATGATATACATGCATCTGTATCTATAAATATTTGTACATGTTATATTGAATTATTCAAAACATTTAGTAGCAAATTGACGAAAAAGACAGTTGATTGGTTTACATATCTGGTATGTTCAAAATGTAAACAACTGCTGTTTGCTTTGGCGTTACATATAAATATGTATTTATGAACCGTGTGGTATTAAAGGATATTCTCCATTCATGTTCATTTATTTTTGCCAGATTTCTAGACTCCTCTGGTTTTCTCCATTTCATAGCATAGATATTTTTTTGTCCATTTCATTTCACACACCTTAAATATTTATGAAATCCTTATTATTTCCATGGGGTTTTGAATAAATAAAACATTCTTAGACAAAACCTATGGAAAATCAAGAGAAGTCATTTTCTAGTTAATATTTCAAATGCTTATTTCTCAAACCAACACACTAATACATCTATTATTTCCACTTGTATTGTTCTAGCAAGGAAGATTTTAAAAGATTTCACAACCCTATGAAGTCCTTGATATTCTTAAACAGAGCAGTAGATATCTTAACAGTGATATTGGAATCATTAGTTATTTAGTTTCAAATGGTTGACTGCACTAATCACACCTGTTTTTAATTGAATCAGTTATTGATCATGCAACAAAGATGAAAAGAAAAGTTTGAAGACATAAAAAAATATACACCTCACCTCACCTGTACATTTTCTATTTGTGTGATTTATATATATTTTTGTATATTTATATTTGATAGTACCGAAGATAGAAAAAATGGACCATTACAGTCAGTAGGTAAGTTTCTTAATGAAATGTTGATGTGCATCTTTTGAACCAAAACCTCAGGAAAGTTAATGTTTGCTTTTATTAAGACAGTATTCTGCTTAAAAATATTGTAATTTATCACTGTCAGCTTCTTCATCAATCTAATTAGAATTACATCCATCAATTATTCCATTCAGTCACTACATAGAATCTAACAATACTCCATTCTACTTTCTGTTCAGATCCTGCCTGCAATGACTGAATGGAACATTTGATAGGTGGAATTTTAATGATTTCTTCTTCATTCAATGGAACTGGCCCTAATCACACATCATGTATAAGAAGTCTGAACAAACCAAACACACTTCTAAACTGGGTATATATATAGTCTGAAATGGGTTCAGTTTATGCAGATTTATTGTAATTCTTTATAATAATCTTTCATTTTTCATTTTGTCAGTTTTCAGAATTTAATCATTAAAGTGGCTAAAATTACACTTCAGGGCTGTTCTAGTAAATCATATGAGACAGGGGTAAGACACTGTTATTCTTTGTACATGTATATGGGTGGGTGTACTGGTCTCTTGACAAAATACAAAATTGAATACAAAATATCAATAGAATTTTGGTGGGTGGCTCCCTTGGTGAAAAAATGCCTTCCTGGGTCACTCCTATCTTTCAATGGAACAACCCTCACAAGACTGTCACTATAAAATCAGATTCAAAATATATCAAAATATTCTTTTGTGTGAAAATGTGTGATTAAGTCTGCCTCATCTTTCTTCTCAGAATTGACATTACATAAAGTTTTTCTCTCATTTTTTTCAGCTAGAGCATTCCACTTACTAAAGACCAAAGAAATGTTACTGTTAAGTGTTTCTATAGCATATACAGGTAAGTTAAGGATAACTACAACTAAACAACATTGATGATTTCATTGTTTTTATAGCTAAGTTTGGTTCTTTGCAACATCAAGAAAATCTTTCTTCTGTACTTATACAAAAGTTCTAAAATGCTTTTATAATCTAGCTCCACTTATTGCACTGTTTTTTTTTCAATGTTTGAGTATCAATTGTGAAAGCAAAGGAAGTTCAAATTATTTAATGCATCTATATAAACAAATGGAAGCTCATCCATTATTTGACAATAACATTGACATATTTTTTTCTGCTTTAGATGGTCTTTTTGTTTTATCTGCTGTATTTCTAAATTGTATGTTAGTAGTTATTTCAGTATTGACAACTCTGACTGTTGAATTTTAACCAGATTCCTAGACTAAGGAAGGCAATGGTCTTAAGTGCGAGTGAAGTTGAAGCGAAAGTATCAGGTTCCGTTTTCAACAAATTAGACTTCATGCCATTTATCATTTTGCCAAGTCTTTTAGGAATTTTTCATCTGTAATAAGTGGAAGACAGCATATTTGTAAAATAATTGGAAGAACTGTTCCAGGTTCTACTTAGATTGCAGGGTTTTATCAAAATCCTTCCAAGCAGAAGTAGCATTTTTGAAAAAAAAAGATGTCTTTGAAACTTTTTTGTCTAGCTGGCATTTTTACTCCATCTGAAGCTTTAATGTATCCCAATGTAGTGTTTTGCTTGGACTAAAGTTTCTCTAGTGTCAGTGTGGTGACTTTTTGTTGAATTTCTTTACATTTAAGAGAGAGCTTTGCCATCTTTTAAACACTTTCTCTCTGTTTCAGGATTAGAACTCACATTTTTCAGTGGTGTATATGGTACATGTATATCAAACAATAACCATTTTGGATCGGAGTCTAAAGGACTGCTTGGTATATCAGGGATGTTTATAGGTGTTGGTGAAATTCTGGGTAAGCGTCTCATAGAAATAATAAAGGAAGATGAAACTACTGAATAGTCATACAGAGACATATAAAAACCTTTGGTAAATTTATGTATACAAACACTGAACCATTCTTAATAACATCTTATAAGTATACAGTTTCATTTAAAAATCATGCCGAAGGTAATTTATCACATAATTGATATTTGATTTCAAATAGCCTACAGGGGTGGATCCAGAAATTTTGAAAAGGAGGGTTTCCAGCCAGGGTTCCACAGAAAAAAGTTGGGGGGATTTTTGATCTGTTTAAAAACATGGCCTCCATTACTAAGAATAGTACATAGGGGTCAGACAATAGTGTTTTGCATATTTCTCCAAAACCGTCAGGTTTAGTCAAATTTTGACTGGCTAACAGTGATCAGCATGATAAAATCTATCTGTGGTCAAATTTACGTTTTAATCCGTTAACCCATGTTAGAGTTATTTCCCTTTTTTGACATTGTTTGGCTATTTGTAATGTTATTTCTTTCAAATATCTTCTCCTCCGACAATACTTGACCAATTGAAACCAAATGTATGAATTTTCAAAAAAAAACATGGCTGCTGTTACAAAAAAAAAGAACATAGGGTCGGACAGTAGTTTTTCGCATATATCTCCAAAACAGTTAGGTTTATCCAAATTCTTTCAGTATCTAAAATGATCCTTATTATAAGTCCCAGAAAAGTCTTCATGGGATCAAAGTTGTCAGACCACTTCTTGTAAGAGTTATTGCCCTTGAAAATTGAAAAATGATGTTTTTTTTATAGTTTTCAGCCAATATTTTGAAAACAATGATAGATAGAAAGAAACTTTCAATTGAAGAAATGATACTTATAATAAATCCCACCAAAGTCTTTCAGTCAAAATTGTTGGACAACTCCTTGTAAAATTTATTTCCCTTGAAAGGCAAAATTTAACCAGTTGAGTGATTCAGGCTCCTGGAAGCCTCTTGTTGTTAAAGACTTTCACCTCCTTGGCTTTATTTATCTGACAAATCTGGAACTGCCATCATTATTTCATCCTCTCTTACAGGTGGAGGTTTATTTGGCCTACTTGGTAAGAAGACCAACAGACATGGCAGAGATCCTATAGTAGTTTTAGGATTTGTACTACATGTTGTTGCCTATTTCCTTGTTTTTACCAATATGCCAAGTAGAAGTCCTCTTGAGGCTTCAGATGAAGCAACTTATTTTACCTCAAAGTAAGTCTCTGTGGTTTAATTTCTTATAATTATCTAAGTGTTAAATTTTCTGTTAGTGCTGTAACCGATATTACTCTCATGTATATTACAATGTTAATAATTTTCTCTTTTTTTCAAAGGCAAGAAAATTTTAATAAACTGATTGTTGAGTTGAAATGGGTGTATTGTAGAATTAGCATCATACACATTTATGAAATTTGTTGCCTTTGTCCATAAAGATAAATATTTGAAATTTATTCCATTTTAGCAGGACAATTTAGGGAATGCATTAGGACCATATTTTTTAAAAATCTTATTATTATACATTATTCTGTTTTCAATAATTGTCAGTATTTCTGGGTACATATAGTACCTCATGCCTTACCATATTATCTTCTTTTTCAGTAAATACATTGCCATTTTGTGTTCATTTTTGCTGGGATTCGGAGATAGCAGTTTTAATACTCAGGTATGTAAAGTTTTAGGTCTATAGAATGTTTGTCATTTTGGTAATCCTATGCATTGTATATCCAGTAGCGGATCTAGAAATTAAAAAAATGTGGTTTCCAGTTTTATATATATAAACAACTACCATACACTTTTCAAAGATAAGGGCCCAGCACCGTTTATCCACTTATGGTGTCTTTGTGATTTCAAGGAGAATGAGGGATACTTAATTGGAATTGGGAATTCGTGTAGGGTGTAATTTTCGCTGGGTGCTGATTTTAGCGTATTTTACCCAAATATACCAAAATAAATTCTATGAAATATTTACTCTTGGCTTATTTTGTTTGGCAATAACATCTGCAAAAATAAGAAACGCCCACTATTTTTGTATACCTTTTTGACAAAAAATTGCAAAATTTTGCACCTGCCAAAGTAATCCCTATACATTATTTGAACAGGAAGGAAATATGAATGAAGCTAAGTTCAATACAACTTAGAAACACAATCAAAGACAGTGAAATACATGACGCATGACTTTACATGAGTATAGACTGCAGTTCACCTTTTTTTAAAGCCAATTTTGTAAGATATATTCTTATGAAGTGTATTTGTTTAGAGAGTTCTTCATTGCAGAAAATAAACCAAAGAGACTTGAAAATTAATAACAAGCTGCATAATGTGAAAGTTTAAGAATTATGTGTTAGTTATATCATCTCATTAACATCTAGATTATCTTTGATTAATTTCAGATTTACTCCATATTAGGATTTATGTTCCCAGAGGACAGTTCCCCAGCATTTGCATTATTCAAATTTGTTCAGGTAATTACAACTTCTTATAACATAACCAGTACAGAAATGTAATAAAATTCTGCTTCTTTAAAAACTTCAATTTATTACTAGTTATAATACCCTACTCAATGAATGGGTGGTATATTGGAATCACCTTGCCTGTCCTACATACCATCTCTCTAGAGTCACCTGGTCTGTCTTTCATATCATCTCTCTAGAATCACCTTGTCTGTCCTTCATACCATCTCTCAGTCTGTCTGTCTGTTGTCTTTGCAATTATCTTAGCTCCCAATGGATAGATTTTCACTATTTGGAATAACACAGTAAATTTCACCGCAAAAATCTTGGCTCCCAATAGATTGATTGATTTCAAATTTGTTGCGTGGCTTTATATAGATGTGGCATACTTTGTAAGTGATTTTGTTCTTTTTTTTTGTTATTTTGGTCTACTTTCTTATCGACTAGTATGCCTAACATGACAATGCTTCCAACTTCATGTTTTTATACCCCTGGTCCAAAGAAGAAGGGTATAATATTTTACCCTTGTCTGTCAGTATGTTGGTCACTATTTTTGTAACAGTTTTGTTTGCAACTAAATGTTTTTAAAGAAGAAACTTGTTTTTGATTTGATAAATTTAATTAATCTATTCAAACTGAGACTGAAAATTTGGTACCACTTTGGCAAATGTACAGTTTTCATACATTCAACATATTTAAAAACTGCTATGAAGATACAATGTTACAAAACTAGTCACCTATTCACCCTTCATAATGTAAAACTACATTTTAAGTTCTTCCCATTAAAGAATATTTTCTTCAGAAGAAGTGTACTTATATGATGTGGATTTGTGTCTATCCATTTGTGGTATGTCATGTCTGTCCATTCTGATTACTGAACCCCCACCCCAAAGCAAGTTTTTTTAGTGCACACCTCAGAAATATCAGTTTAGACTGCCAAACTTACAGAAATTGTACTGAAATTGTTAGGCAAATATGACCAGTTAGATTTTTATTTAGATATATAAAACACACACTTGATTAGACCAATGTTACAGAAATTTTGTGATGGTGATTTATCTCTGTAGCAGTGGATATATGCCAACATGTAGTATTTTTAGTAGTGCTCATCTGGAGTAAATGAGATGGGTTCCATCCCGAGTCACACCAATGACTTTAAAATTAGGAGTCACTGCTTCCCTACCGAGCACAGACAGGCGATAGAGTAATGACTGGTTGGTTTGGAGTCAAAATAATGTGTCCTAGTGAAGCGACTGCCTACCTGGGGCTGTTGCATCTGTGAGCTAGCATAATAAAAGTCTTGCTCAATATGTCAGACTTGTACAAAGCAGGGTCTGTTTGATTAGTTAATTATTCTCATCCTGAAATGCATGAAATGTCTGTTATTGGACATTTAACCACAATCAATCAATCAATCAAGTTGAATGTATGGTGAAGGTTGTCTAAACCTGAATCTCATTTTGACTTAAAAATCGGTTCAATTTAGACAGGTGTTTGGTTTACCAAGGTTCAAAATGCATTTGAATTAAGATCAGGAGACTTTAATGATGTTTGGTTTAGTCATGTCTCCAGATTTTTTTTAGGATTTGGTTTACACAGGTTTCAATGTAGTATTTTTGTAATATTTTAATCTGCAGCATCAGTAGTCATATAGTTATATGTATATGTATGAAATGATGTCAATGTTGGACTGTCATGTGGTTAAACTTTATGTTTCAAATTTAAAAGTGTCTTGTTGGTCCAATGGTCCTGGTGTAAAAATAATATAAGTACTATTTTTTTTAGCACATGAATATAGTACACATGTCACTATAATAATTTACTTACTTACTTGCTGTAGAATTTCTGCTCTCTTTCAGTGTTTATTAGCAGGCACATGTACCTACATTAGTATTTTTGTTCTATTTCAGTCTTTATCAGCTGCTGCAGCATTCTTCTACAGTGATTATCTTCTCCTACCCTGGCAGTTACTAATTCTGGTTGTCCTCGGTACAGTCGGTACCCTATGTTTCTGTCTGGTTGAATGGAGAAGTACCAAATCATTCAGAGAGGGATATCGCACCATATAGATTGTTTGTTAAACAGGTTTGTACTGAGTGTTCTATACAAATTTTGGAGAGTAAACCATACTAAGGGTGGAGGTGGGCAAAAGCTTAAGATCTTATTTAATTTGTTAAAAATCTAGTTATAGAGATCTAAGTTTGTCAAACTTCTGTTGATATGTTTCATAATACTTTGTTTGGCTACATGTAAAAAAATTCAAAATTTGAGAGCAATGACTGAAAAAAAAAAGTGGGTGGAGAAAAGCATGAAATGTCTGTAATATAATTTGTTAGGAATCAATATTTCTTTAGCAAAATCATTTTTCTATATATTTTTAGGTGGAAAGATGCTCATAGATTAAATAGTTTTAAGGATGCTCAGATATAGCTCAATCTATAATTGTTTTTTTTTTTAAATTCATGTATGAAGAAATCTTCATAAAACATCAATCAAGTTTGTTATATTTGATGTTGTTTTGTAGATTGTTGGTACAAAGCTTTATAGAGTCAATATAGTCCTGTGGGTACATAACGGTGATGTCATCATTTTAGTTTCGACTGTGATATTCTTAGACTTGTCTTTCCTATAGAAATCTTACTTAAAAGCATGATAGATACTTACAAATGTGCTAAGTACAGCAATTTATCATAGTCAGGCAGGAATTGTATTAAAGATAAGAAAAAAAGTGATTTAGTTATTGATTATGTTCAAAAGTAGAGAAATTTTGCCCTTACTAGCGTGGGGTATATAACTTAAAAGGCAGATTAAATATCCAACATTTAGATTTCAGATCCTGTCAGTCTTTTATAATGAAGTCTGCCAGATTATTTGAAATGTTTGTACTTATATACCATTGTAATGAGAGATTACAAAATGTCATGTGTAGTTATGGTTAGTACAAATACAGTGAAATCTGTATAATACAAACCCAGTAGGAAGAAGACGAATTAGATATATAGGTGGATCCTATAGGTGGGGTAGTATGTCCTCCTTATCTAATGGTAATTTCAGAATTTCAAAATTTTGTCTTGATTTGTATTTCAAACCTAAACAACAATTACAAAAAATACAAATATTTAGACAACAATACCTTGGTAAACTATAATGGAAATTTGGTTTTATCATCAACAATCACCAATGAACATAATTCAGTAAAAAAATCATTCAAATTTATTTAATAAATTACAGTTATTCGGTATATCATTATTAGAAAAAGTTAATCTCTGTATCTGCCACTGTTCAGATATCAGAAGTTTTAATAATAAATGATCTTGAGAACATGATTAACTTAGATGGAATTAGACTTATTCAGGGTTTGTACCTCCACAGGTTTCACTGTATCTGTAAACTGATTTACGGGGTATATGTGAAATATGCCCTACTACTGTATCACAGGAAACACTTGCAACATATATTTTCATATGTTTTATAAACATGTGTATAACTAACATGGAGTAAACATGTGTATAACTAACATGGAGGTAAAAAAAATATAAATCATAAAAGTGTTGTACATACAAAAACACATGAAAACATTTTTAAATCAGATGAAAACTATCAGTTCTTTTCAAATATGAAGGCCTATAAAAAACATAATTATAAACTATTTGCCTTGACATGTTTTTCACCATTTTTTTTGGTCCTCAACTTGTGTTTTCAGATTTTCCTAAATATATGAAAAAGTCATGACATATATGTATTTCTTAGGTTCATATAAAACATTTGAAAAAAAAAAGTTTCATTTTTCCCACTGTGTATTAGTCTTTGTAATGTGCAATATTCATTGTAAATATCATTATCGTTTAGTAACTTTTTTAACTTGAGGTTTCTCTTTTGTACAGTACTTCACTATAGGAATGATTTTTGCCATGTTAAAGTAATTACTACTACTAAGAAGGGTGACAAATTTATTATATTATGAAACCTTTCTAAAATGAACCCGGAATAAGTGAAAACCTGTCTAAAAATAACGTTTAAAGTTCCTTGATATCAGTTTAAATGTATTTTATACCTTGATATACTAAACACTTGTCTTGAACAAATTATAAATTCTATAAGGGGTTCTGTTCAGACAGGTTTCACAATAGTCACTTATGGCACCCTTTGGACATGCCAAAAAATGTAATACAATGTACTTACATTCCAAGAAAAAACCAGGATTTGTCAATCTTTTATGGAAGTTGAAGTTAACTCAAACTTATTTACTAGACAACCTTTGGCAATTAAGTATTTCTTAAGTTTTGTGAGTCAGTATGACATTTTTAAATAAATAAAGGAATTTCTGAAAAAAAAACTTATGCTCCACTATTTTAAAAAAGGCAGCTATTCTTTACCTCATTTTTGCAAGAGTGTTTTGCACTCAGGTTTAATTACAATGGGAAGTTTAAGGATTTTGGTTTTAATTAAGTATTTACAATTTAAATTGAGTAACATGGAGTGAAGGAAGAAAGATAACAAAACACAGAAAATAGAAAGAAAATATTCACCCTTCAATGTTCAACTAAATTGAATAGGAACTGACTGGTAGATTTTTGTATTTTAATAGATATATTTATACTTGTGGATTCCATTGATGAAAATAATGTTTTACCTATTGTTTTGATACTGATGTCTCCTTTAACTTAAATATTAATGACATCACAAAGTAAAATTACACTGTTTGTCTGATGTCAAAAGGTTATTTGAAGACAAATCTGGGGTCATTTAGAACAAAATGAGAAGTGTGAGTTCATGTATCGTTATTAAATAATTAAGTACCAATCCATATGAAAATCAGACACTGTTTTAATAGCTTTGGTTGAGGTTTTATTGGCACAAAAAATCTGTGAACAAAGCTTTTGTGGTCTACGTATGCCATATTTTATGCAACTCATACATTAATCAATTAAATCAAGAACAATAACTGTTGGAAAGTGTCAATTTCATGTACGATCTATATGAGTGCAACAACCAACTGATAAAATAAGACTGGTTATGTAGTCTGTTCCTAAAAAAAAAATGAAAGTAATTTTGTGGGCTTTTGACATGCGTAAACCACTTCCTGTCTGATATTTAAAAAATGTAGAAAAACTGCCACTTTCACATTGTTTAAAGTTGATAATTTCACTATTTGGTATGGTTGTTGTCTCTTTGACACTTTCTTTTTTATTGCACAATATTGTCTACTTGAACAAAAGGTTGTAATAAATTCTTCAGATTGTTTGATGGAATTGCTTTTAAAGAAAATGTTAATTGTATATCATAATATTGGGAAGTTATGTCAACATAAAAGTATTCACCATTCATTCTTAAACAACCTATCACTGAACATTCATTTTAAGTTAATAGTTTTTAAATGTATGGGAGGGTTGGACGGCAGTTGTTAGTTACCCAACCACCTATAAATATTTTTTAAGGATTAATGCACCTCCTGAATTCCCCTCATATGGTGCGACATGTGAAAAAAAAACCCCTTATTTTAGTTACCAAGTCCATTGACTTGAAAAATTTTCATCTAATTTTTGAAAAAAGTATACAGACCATCACAAGAAATAACTATGTTGAGTTTCAAGAAATTTGGATAAGTTGTTCTCAAGTTACATTGCAACATGTTAATGACGGACAGATGGATGCTGGACATTTTTTTACCGTATGTTCTGTCAAAATTGACCATGTATAATAACACTTGTTAACTAATGTAAAAAAAAGTTGTTTTTTTTTGCTAGTGTTTTGAAATTTGAAATGTATTATGTTAATGAAATTTGTTTCACTAACTGTGCAGTATTAGTCTCTGTGTGATTAATTTCTATTATTCTCTCTAATATATGGTAACTCTAAAACAGCATTTTTGACTCATGTAAGCAACTTCAGTTTTCTAAAATCCTATTTGTAAAAAAAAAGAAATCAGAAAAAAATCGCAACTATACCTGATTGTGTTTTGCTTGTCAATTGTTTTCAGTCAATAGTTGATGATGTGTAATATAGTCTTATTTATTTGTTTGTTTAATATTGATATTTATATATAAAGGTACTACACAAAGTTTTGGTAGTCTTTTCTATACTAATTAATATGTAAATGAATACCACTTATGTGTTAAAGCTAATTATGTTGTGTATGATTACAAAAGAAGCAGGAGATTCTTTGTGTAGTTTGAATTTACAAAGTGTCCAACAAAAACATTAAACATAATAAAAAAACAAAACACAGATGTAAAATTTTGATCATTTTATTCCTTACAAGTTTAAACAACATTTATACAACATTGGCACTTTGAGATAATCTACTACATGTCATATACATTATAATGAAACCTTTCTAAACCATAACTTAATTATTACTGAAAAAGTTACATTTAAGTTAAAATGTATTTTGAAACCTTGTCAACTGAACTCACATCAAGTTAACTACATGTGTAAGACACTCATCCACCACTTAAATGTGATTGAAAGGAAGAAATTTTTGTTGAGATATTTTTAGAAAACAGTTGTCAATTTTTTTTTTCAATTCAAAATTCATGTTAATCTGAGCCCATGCAGGATCAGATACAAACAATTCTTTCAAAGCAGAGCAGACAGGGATGATTGTCAAAGAAATAACATGAAAGTATAAAAATGTTTAGTTTAGTTAGATTTCATTATATAGAGCTATATAGTTATTACTATCCTACATGTGAGGTTGGATACATGTTTGTGCACAATACCAGTTACTAATCTATAAATACAAAATTGAGAAAAAAAATCATCATCTGAATATAACACATGATGTATAGAATGTGAGTTCTAAGAGACAGCTTTACTTCAAAACTGTTGAAGAAATGGTATGAAAAGGTGAAAATCCCAGAAGTTAATTTACCTACAGTATAACTCATCAAATCGCTTCATGAGGAGACACAAACCTTTTATGATACATCACATTTATTCCAAAATATTCCATTAAAGCTCAAAAAAAAAAAATAAATTGAAAATGGTTTCTTGAGCAGGTTGCTTCTTTTATAAATAACACAGTCAAAGAAATATGAAGAAAAACAGACTTTACAGTTACCTATATTTATTTACAAAGGGAGATAATATACAAAAATCATATAGCTAAACGAAGACAACTAATAACTAGAAAACTACCAACAAATTTGTAATATACGGAGAGCGTTTTCACACAAACAAAAATCTTAAAACACATAACAATGAACCCAATAAAACACGAACAATAAACTTTGTTCAGTACTAATACCAACCTAACAACTGTGTTAACACAAGTCACAATAGATATAAATGAAGCAACTTGAATACATAAGCAGTAAAAGTACTTTGTGGAAGGAAACCGATTCTTTTTTCCCCATCTAAATAAGCTGGTTTTGTTAAAGTGAAATGCTAACTATTTATTACAGGAAATTTGCCATTCAATTTGTATGATGGAGTTGTCAAATAAACAAATTCAAAGAATGCACAAATTGAGGTATTTTTCCCCAAAATCATGAGAATTGGTATCCATGAATAAAAGTACTTCACAGCATTCTTATTTATATAGTTATGTGATCATCTTAGATATTTCCCCAGACTTTAATTCCTTGTAAATATGATCATTTCATCATTAACAATGATGATCTTTCTTTCCTATAAGTTCACAATCTACACAGGCAAAATTATTTCACTTGATTTTCACACGAATTTCATATGATTTTCACCTGAATTGAGCAAATAAACTAAGTGATAGAATTCACCTGAAATTCAGGTGAATGGAGCCTTCACGTGAAATTCACATGAAATGTTCACCTGAAATTCGTGTTTAGTGAATTTCTCATGAAAATCATGTTAATTTCATGTGAATTTCACACGAATTTCATGTGAAGCTCGATTAACATGAATTTCAAGTGAAAAATATTTGCCTGTGTAAAGCATGTTGTGGTACTGGTAAATATCTACTTCTTTCAATTCAACAATCTAATTAGCAAAATACAAATAAAGACAAATGATTTACCATAACACACTAAAATTAAAAGTCTCTCAACATAACCATTAAAATCATTATACATGTAGATATTGACCTTCACCTTGAATTCCATACACATATAAGATGAAACTGTCACCATATCCGTACAAGACGTTTATCAGTCTGAGTCATATAATTTTTGTAAAGCATTTTGACACTAACCATGGCAAATGCTGATTGTACTAAAAATACATATCTATGCATGTTAAAATAAATAAATCTTGGTATGTGAAATTGTTGTATTTGTCTGCATTGGTACATACATGCACAAGTTCTTTTCATGGAGAGAAAAAAAATACAATATTGGATTTTTTCCATGAAGAGATTATGAATTTGATTCTGTACAGAAATATAAAACGAATTCTTTTTAGTATTGCCTAAATTGAAAAATAGAAAGCAAAGAAATTGATTCTTGACAAATTTATCTCCTAACTTATAATTATGTTATAATGTGCTTGTATAACTAGGTAAAGCTTTCAGGTACCAAAAGACTGCTTTATCTTTGAATTTTTCAATGAAATAATTTTAAAATTTCAACAAAACATAAACTAATTAGTGAAATAGCATTTAAGTACATCAACATATCTAGATATGATGGCACAAAGACAGTAGTGAGACATACAGGTCCATTATACATGTACAAAATGTATAGTATTAAAGTAGTCAAGGTAGACAATATAATGACTTCACTGAAGGCTGTCACTTAAGGGTTCTTCAAAATAATTATATTTTTATGCTTTAGATTTTCTATCATACATAAATAGGATAAAAAATTTCCCAAATAATTCATTTTTGTGATTTAGATTAAGAAGTCATTTTACCAAATCTAAAAAACCCTAGTCCTAGGCTAACTAGAACCCACTAATCCATGCAAAACATTTAGTCCAATATCTGGGTCTACAGTTGGTGACATTAATATATATTAGTTACGTTACAACTTTAAATAAATTAATAAAATAACTTCAACAAATAAAATAACAAATGATATGACCCAGTATCATAGTACTGATAAAATGCCAGAAATATAACACAATAAAAACATTCTATACCTGATTACAAAATACAACCTTTATGTCTTATTAAAAAAAAATCAAATCTTTATTATTGCCACTTAATCATAGCTAATTATTTAATGTCTAACATTGAAAGTCACTTCAGTAGGTCCAATGACTTTGCCTTCCAACTTTAAAAAAAAAAAAAAAAAAAAAAAAGAACCCATCACCATAACTTAAGGAAGAAAATATTGATCTGCAACTTGATGGCTGAGGCATCTCTATTGTGGATTCAGAGGTTGTAAATTATTCTAAATAACCTATGGAGTTCAACAAGAATATCTACATTCATTCTCAAACCTCCTTCTATTTTATGCAAAATCTTCAGAACTTGACTGCAAACAATATTTAGCTAGGACTTCTACACACAGGGGAGATCAAAAGGGACCAACTTAGAAAATTTCAAGAGATTAGTAATTATTTCCTATAAATGAAATATACCTGGTTTTATTTGTTCACATATAGTATAATACTAGTGGTAATCTTTTTGTCTGTCAAACATCAGAGAGTTCCATGGTTAAAACTGGACAGTCATTCAATTACTGCTTACCCTATTACTGTTTAAACTAAATTAGTTACAGAAAAATTCATAAAAGAGTGAAAAAAAAACCCAACCCAAAAGCTGTAATGGTATCACTTTGAACAAGTCTTAAGAAATCCACAAACCGGAAATGAGGAATGACCAAATTGTAAAGAAATCCACAATAATACATTAAAGAAGAAACACTAGTATTGCACCTATCAAACATTATGATGGAGACTAGAGATGACAAAAAGCTAAAAAATGAACGACAAGGAAACCCTCATACCACAAGGCAGGCTGCAGGTGGCCCCAAGACATCATTATACACCAGTACAGAGAAAGAGTTGCCCCATTATCCTCAAGTATACATGATTTAGCTAATTTTGCAATGTGTTAAGTTACACATGTAATAACCCTTTACAATAAATTCATAAGTAGAGATTATAATATACCTCATTGGTTACCAGTGATTATAAGACAGTCTTTAGAATTTATCTTTGGTGACCATAATGCTAAAGAACACAACACTATTTGTTTCCATTTTCATCACAAGACTAGCACATATGTTAGCATACTATAGCACACAATCTGAGAATAGAGCACACATTTCAGCACATAAAAGTATGTAAAGTACATTTTAATAGACCTATTTAAAATGCCAGAGCACATTTTTCAGACAAGAATGACAGTAATATATCTTTTATAACTTTGCAAATTTAGATTGTAAAAAATACATTTACATTTACATCAATGAGTATATACACAATGATAAAAATATAATAATCAACAATGGATATAAAAATAAAATTTATGATTCTGTACTCATTTCCTTGTTAAATGCAAAGTACACTCTCTAAAAGTACTTGATTCCTGTTAAGAAACAAATGGATACTATTTCTCAGTATTTAACAATGTATATGAATAAAGCCACACTGATATAAACAGGTTAATACATAAAGGCAAGAAAACCTAGTGGAATCTGTACAAATTTGAATGCTTACTTTCTTATTTTTCAACATAATTTTTAAGCTAACAAGAGACTTCTATTTAAGCTTTTGTATTTCTTTCAACACACTCTGGAAAATATACAAATACTGTATCTGCAGTCAACATGAAATTTACATTTCTTTGAAACTATGAAAACTAAAGAAGCAAAAACTAGTAAAGGAAAGGAAATAATCTTAATATTATATGTAATCCTGATAAAAGAATAAAGCTAGGCTTTGAATAGTTAAATTTTAAAGAAAAAAGACTGAATTTTTAAATTATTTACAAACAAAAGCATTTTGCATTGCAAACTCGAGTACCAACAGATTTAAACACATAACAATATGTCAGACACAGAAATATTTACAAATGTTTGATCATGCCAGGTTTTATCCCAGCTCTATGTGCTCACCAACACTGTCATATTCAACTTGTTATCAATCAGATGATAAAAATCATGCCACAGCAAGAGCAGCTTGCCATTAAAAACAATATCTCAGAAATTTTACTCTAAGTTCTAAAGTCTAGTTCAGTTTTATCACCAGTATAAACAACTGAGATTTCACCCTCATACACTATAAATATTCTATAATAATAAATATATTTATATCACATCATTTTCAACCACCATTTCACTGAAATTCACTGATAAAATCAACACTTTACAAGAATTTACAGTCAGATTAAAAACAAGCACTTCACTGAAACTCATCATCAGAAGATAGAAGAGTTGTCTTCTCATTGTGAGACCTACGATTAGGTGGTGGAACCCTTTGAATACCACCTCCTGGAGTTGTTGTAGACAAATTATGTTGACGAGTCTGTATGACATTACTTGCAGGAGAAACACCATTTTGTGTTGGTCTATTTTGGTACTGATCACGGTATGGCCAACCATCTGCAGCCTCTTCCTCCTGTGGAATTTTACTTCCTTGTTGTGTGTACTGCGAATAATTTGGGTGAAAGTTGTGAATGGCATCCTGCATGATATCCCGAGGGTTCATGGTCTCCTTTAGACTACTGGAGATGCTCTGGAGAGAAACAGTTCTCCCAGTGTTGGAGGTAGGACTAGAACTATAAATAGAATGGGGGAAGGCAAAGCGGAGGGCAATAGCAGCCAGAGCCATCTCTATACAGATAAAGAAGTTCTGGTATCCTGCTGAGACTGTACCCAATCCAGCCTTCAGTGACCCATTATCAGAGTATATAGCGCTTATTGCACCTCCCTTTTCTAAAATGGCTAGAACTACACCTGAAAAAAAAAAGATTAAGGAATATTATAATGACACTCGTAACTGAAACTTAATAGGACCTTTCCATTCATAAAATAATGAAAAATACTTTTGAAGTTACGTTTTGTCTCTATGTAAGCCTTTTTGGATACTGTATACATGTAATTTTGCAAGTAACAGTTTCTTTGATTTGAAACCCAGATATGGAGTTTATATTTTTTGTGTTATGCAATTTCTTGATCAAGGAAACAAATGTGCAATGCTGCATGTAACCAAAAGTAAATGTTTCTCCAACTGCTTGTGCATTGGGTTACCCTTCAGTAAGTTAGTTTAGTCTCATGTGATACTACACTAATGACTTCAGGTAAATTGGAACCTGTACAAGTGCAAGATTAGAAAATCTTAGACACCCAATTCATTCGTTCTCCACACAAGACTCCTCCAAATTAGAGAACAATTATAAATTAACCAAGTGTGTCTGAGAATTCCCAATCTTGTATGAGAAAAGCTCATGTTTTATTTTTTTTCTCATTTCAATGTTTGTTTTTCAATTTTATGTTTGAATTGAAATGACCTACATTTAATAGCTAATCATAATGTGGGTGATGATACATCATGACCAGGTGTATAATATGGGTCACTTCAAACAATCACTGGATTTAAACAAACTGCAAGAAATAATCAAGCACAGGTTAGACTAAATAAAATTATAATTTTAAAGAATTTTCAAACATATGTAAATAAGATATAATAGTTAACTAACTTTTTTCTGGTTTTTAACTGTACAATTTTTTTTACAAGAAAGAGCATGTGATGTGTTCTGTGTCACTGTGGATGAGATAAGGTAACCTTGCACAGATAAAATAGGAATTTTCTTGTCTGTCTTGTCCTGGCCCTTTATTCAACTTAAATCCTTTTAATTGTGGACTTAATGATTTCCCTCAAGTGGACCGTTGTTTTGAAACATGGAGAAGTCCAGGACCTTGCAACATTAAGATAACTTTGAACCCTGAGTACAATTTTAACTTTGAACTCAAGTTTACCTACAATTAACTATAATATTAACTTACCTTGCCAGAAGGACAAGAAAATGACTGACTTGATTGTAAAGAACTTCAGTATTGGATCATATGGACTCAGAAGCTCCTTAGTAGCGAAGTAAAACAGGAAGAGAGCATACAAAGCCAAACTTATTGAGGCATTATATATCAACATGATGTACAAGTAACCTGAACTGGGTCTGAAAATAGAGAAGAAAATAAGAAATAAGTAATCAGAAATAGTTCTGTATGTTTTTATTAACTTATATCATCCAAAGAAAGCTTGTTCTAGAGAAAATTAATTGATCAGTACATCTGGTTCATGAATCTCCTTCCCAAATAAAATTTCTGAGCTAGTCTTTTTATGCTACAAAAATTTGTCCTTTATTTTCAGCAATTGATAAAATTTGAAGTTATTTTATTCACATGTATGGAGAGCTTGATCTGCTATAAAAGTGATTCAAGTGGTGCTAGAACTCATTAAGTTACTAGTCTGATAGCAAATATAAGATGTTTAGGTCAAAAGTGGTGAATATGTAATTATTTAAAGGGAGAAAAACTCACGAGAAGTTTCCATCTCTGTACAGATTAAAAGCCTGTAAGACTAATGTGATAACTGCCATAACAGGTTTAATTACACAGAACTGCAGAGTTGCCTATAAAAAAAAATCAAATAATATTTTAAATAAACCTTCCATAACAGAAATATCTTAACTTGATATTTTTTTTATCTCTTCAATGTCAAGCAATCTGAAATATGATGTAAGAATTTTGTTATCAGAGGACTGAAGATCTATTCTATACTTTCACACATCAAAAGCTCATACTAAGATGATTTGTCATTTGTACACATATAAAGAGCAAGGTATCGTGAGAGCGACATGAAGATGAATATCTTGTGGTGCTTGGCATTCCTCCATTTGTACAGGAATTTGATATCGGAAAGTAACCAAAATCACTTACAAAGTATGCCCCATCTATATGAAGCCACACACCAAATTTGAAATCAATCCATCCATTGGGTGCCAAATTTTTGGTGAAGATATTTGGACAGAGGGATGGACTCACAGACTGATAAGGTGATTCCAATATTCCACCCACTCATTGAGTGGGGTATAATATTAAACTTTTTTTTTATTACATGAGTTTTCCTGGTAAAGATCTCAATAGGTAAAATCGAAAAACATTTATCAATCTTTATTCTATTTTCTTGTGATACTAAATGTTCTTCAAAACACTAAATTGTTAATTCATTTCTACATTTCAAAAGTCACAATTAAGAGTAGTCTCATGAAAGTTTTTATTTCATCACTATCTAACCATTACAGTTTATTCTGTCAGATTTGCTGTTTATATACAGTGAAGCCAGCCTTAACCAAACCCTCAATAATCAGAAGCCTGTCTAAACCAGAAAACTCATTTTAAAGACCCTAAATAATATGCTATACATTTTAAAACTGTAACTATACACCTGCCCCTTCAGTCTAAATGGGATTAATTTTTAACAAGTATAAAATAATTCTAGATTCATGTAGGATTTGACACTTTTTAAATTCATTCTAATATTTTAGTCAAACAACCTTGTCCAAAGGCTTTTACTATATGTACCACAATATGCTCTTTTTTTACATGATTCTACTCACCTGTTTACAAAACCTGAGAAAACCAATGGTATACTGCCGACCCGCTAAACAACACGTACAGTAAAACCAACTCGACCTAAAAAAAAAAAAACAAGTCTGCTGCAGAGATATACATTGACTGTACCATTTTGTTTTATACAAAGAGTTACTAAGAGCCTGAATACCTCACTAGAACTTCCCAAAATAGAAAAAACATCAATAATATTGAAACTGTTTACAATTTTGTACTCCATTTTAATAAAAAAAAATTAACAGTGTCAAAGTTACTATGTTAATATTTGTTCTCTGGGTATTTATTTCAATTGGTATTTGTTGTTATTTCTTTCTGTGTTAGTATTCTTTGACATAGTCCATAGATCTGAATATTGTTCCATCTGTATTTCTAAGCTTAATAAAAACACAGAATAATGAATGTGCTTACTTGATTGGTTTGCCTCTAATTTCAGACATGATGGAACTCTCCCCACCAAGGTACTCATAGCACAAACTCAGGAAACTGTAGATGACAAAAGCTGAAATAGAATTGAAAAATAAACTTAGATACCTTTGACAAGAAATCTGATACATTATCAGTGGATTGCTCCTTATCAAACCATATTTTCTTGATGCTATTTTTGAAACAATGAGCATAAAGTTAACAAAAAGAACATAAAATTGAAAAAATAAATAGAATTATGTAACATACCAGTATTTGGCAGTACTTCTTAGCCTATTGTACTTCATGGTTTCTATCATTAAATCAGAAAATCTGATGCAAATTTAAAGTGATAAAATAATTATCATGGGTCTTTAGGATATTCATAAAGTGCCATTCTGTTGAAGAACTAAATGAAAAACACAATCTGTCAAAAGCAGTGGTTAAATTTGAAAAATCACATGGCGCAATCAGTCAGCATCACAGTACCTATAGCTCATGAAATATGCCAAAAATTTAATATTGAAGCCAATTATGAGAAAAGAAAAGTATTATTCTCAAATTGATTGTAAAAAAAAACAAAACAAATAAACAACAAATTAAAAATTGCATAAAGAAAACTGCAAAAGAAGGGTAAGAAAGAGTTCAGACTTACACAGATCAATGACATTATTGTTATTTGATACAATGAAGGGACAAACAGGACAAAGTCATAAGCCAGAGAAGCCATACTAAAACTAATGTAACCACATCAATTTCGCAGATTCTGTTTGAACATATTTGTGGGTATCAATTTTCAGTTTCAAAAAAATAATAAGTGTTCTATTGTATAAAAAATCAATTCTGAGGGTTCTATTTTTCGTGGTTTTCTGTCTGTCTACTACGAAAATTAGTACACAAAGACAAAATAAATTTATTTTAAGTATTGTGGTACTTATAGAAAGAAAAAAATTCTGGATGAGACTTTTAATGCCAAAAATTTGTAAGATTTTGAAGTTATTTCAAATGCAAAACAACTTTTTAACTGAAATCCTTGAATCCAATTTACTGAATAAATCACATGGTATCCTAATACCCAGAACTTTGTACTTGACTTCTCTAGCTAAAAGCATTTTTCATGAAGTGACCAGTTTCAGATTCTATTATTTCCTTTCAGACTGAAATCTGACGCTCAGAGATTCTAAGATTAAAGGTTAAAGTGGTAAAAAAAAGTACCAAATGTGAATGATTGAATGAGCAACTCATAAGACATTAGATTTGCATGACTGTCTGCAGGAAAAGTCTGAAACATGGAACAGTGACATACTATATATGGTAACCTTTACTATTGTAATTAACTTTTAACTCTAAAATCAATAGAACTTTTTTCCTAACTGTCTAGTATAAAAATTAAACATGGAGTGAAGGACACAATCTTGATTACTGTAACCTTCTGCAATGTATTAATGAATGTTGGCGTTTAAATGATTTAAGACTTAAATCAATGTACTGAGTTCTGTGTCAATTAATAATCTCTTTTATCAAATAAGAAACTTATTCTTAAACTTCACTACAACATTGGAATAGCAGAAGTGTTAAAACTACTGGTAAGAAATTGATGAGAAAAATGATCAAGAACCATTCAGATCATCTGGCTTTAAAGCAGTTTCTGATACTGCAAAGCACACATAGTACTGATCATTACTGATCATACAGATAAAGTCAAAGAGTAAATGAGTAAATAGTTACCTTCATAACAGTCTCTGATACTGTCAAAGTAAACGTAGTACTGATCATTACTGAAGAATAGTAAACTCAAAAAGGAGTCAAATGAGTAAATAGGAACTATAAATAGAATCCTGACAATCCAACGCTGCTCATTTGGACAGGTGTAGTATCGAAGGTGTAGATAAATCTGAAATAAGAAGAAAATGACAATTAAATAATAGTGACTGCACAAAATACAAAATCATGAAAAATTAATTACCTTTGTATACCGTTAAAGTACACTTTTATCTAAGAAGCATGCAGAGAAAAAGTTAACTTGTGACTCAGTGTTCTTCCCATAATTTTTAAATAGCGCAGGGCTTACTGGCATAGCACAGCTCTTTCTTCTTTCCTCAAAAAATATACAAATGTAGCAAAGTGCCCATAGTGCATTCTAACTTAAATTAATTACTGACAGCACAGTGCTAAGAAATCAGAGCACTGCAAAGTACAGTGCTATAACAGCATGGGGAGAAGACTGCATGATTGTGTAAACCATTTCTATACCCAATTACCTTTTGGCAGAAAACCCTTCAAAGTGCCTTACATACAGTGTACAGTTTTTTAAAAAATGAAAGTGTTAGTGAATGTAGGGTTTAAAATTACTTTAGATGAAAATGTACTACAAAAAATATGAGTAAATTTCCCAAAAAATTCTACTGAATTATTTATTTCAAATAATTGCATGCACAATTAACTTGATTTTTAAAACAACATGTGAATATCATGACCCATCAGTGACAAAGACAAAGAGTTGTGATGTTTAAGCATGAAAAAAGTCCGAGTGGTAAACATAAAGTTTTTTCACAATTTATATATCAAAATTTAGTGCACAAATTCAATTCATAAAACACCTATCATTTACTCTATCTTCACCAAATTGAACATCTATATAACAACACACTGAACTGGAATGAGAAAAAGTTCTAAACTATTTGGGAAATGCTTTGAACATATAGAGCCAGAAGGCAGCTGCCCACAATAACTAATATGACATGACAAGTCATCCACACTGACAGGAATCCTTCTATATGTCTATAGATTAATTTACCACATGAATAGCTCCTTTCTGTCTGGACAAGGCCATCTTATCAAAGTAGCGACAGCGACATATTGAAAATAGACAGTTTATTTCCCATGTTGAAGCAACATTCTAATTAGAGATAGCTATATTGTTAGTAACCTCTGAGCTTATAGCAATAAAATGTCTATGGCTACCTTGCTATACACTTTTCTACAGACATTAGCACTACATTTTCTCAGCTGTTCATAAATAATGATATAATTTTCATCAACTATCAATTAGTCCTTAAGTGTCAGTCTTTGTAAGAATCATGCAGTGGGTGAAACATGGTATGAAAAAAAAAAAAAAACCCATCATTTTGAAAGTTTAATTTGATCATTTGCACCATCTGAATGAAGAAAAACAAGAAAAGATTTTCCATATCACAAGAACAAGTCCAATGATGCAGAGGTCAAATAGTGGTCCTTTTAAATAGAGAAATTATCTTATCAGTGAAATTACATTGTCAGATTGGTACGTGTTTGACATTCATGTTTCTGATTTTTACTATTTTGCCAGATTCTTATAAAAACTTAACCTTAAAGTTAAAGGAGACATCAACATCTATAATACCAAGTCCCTTATTAAATTTTCAAGAGATACATAAAATGTATAATTAGACATATGTTAGCTACTGATGATAACAATCAGCATCCTTATGATTGCTTTGTTGACAAATTAATAAGAGCTTGTAAGATTCCGTTCTCCAGAATTAATCACTACTTCTTCGTACCGCTAATGAAAATTAAATTTTCTGTTTACAGAAGGCAATAAGAAGACATACCCATATAATCAGTAGCTTTCTAAATTTATGAGATAGAGACATCAAATTTCCTGGGATTTCATTTTTCGTTGATGATATTAACAAGGCAATATTATGTCTCCAGAGTTTTATCGATTTCATTATATAGCTGGGGTTTAAATATTAGGAGAACTAAGAAAACTTGTAGAAGATGCAAGCCTGATCAAAGAGTGGTTATGAAACAAATGTAGGGTCAGCAAATTGAAATAACCTCGGTGAGCACAGTCGTCCAATACTGTTTTCATTACAATTAGACTTGTATAATATATTTCATATATTTTACACTTGTTTAATAGCCCATCAAAAGAGTCAACATTGTAGTTGGTTAGACTGTAGATCACATAACAATACCATGAATGTACATGCGGTGAGGAGGGTAGAATATCATATCATATTTTTTTTAGTTCATTTGAGAGACCTCAAATATATAATAAAACAAAATTACACCGAAATAACTTATCTGAACTTTGCCCTTTACATGAAATGTACGTTAAAGTAATAAATAAACTGACAAATAACTTCTGAAATGAAACATAGTAAACATTTCCTTGTTGCTCATGTTACATGCATCTCTGGTTGTTACTTTTATGGGTTCAAGGTCAATGTCTTAGAGTAAAGGTCATGCTCAAACATGCAGGTATTTATTAAATATTACTCTCTGTCTTTAAAATTAAACCAAAGATATTTTTACAATAGAAGCAAAGGCAATAAGACCTCATTTAAGCTGTAAATATCAAATGGTCTGTAAGATACTAATCCAGCTGGAAATTTCATTCAAAAGCAAGTTAATATTAGGCTTGAATGTTAGCTAAGCAACCCCACTCCTCTGTCTCCAATGTACTAAGCCTGGTAATATTGACAATTTAGTTTATCTACAGCTGTTGAAATTAATTTGATTTTGCACTAGACCAGAATGGCTGATATACAAATGTTACATTTATAAAATGTTAAGCTTATGCAGACGTCTACATAATCCCATACCAAAAAGTGTCTAGGCAAATATTTCTTGTTAATTTAAAATGTATCTATATACAATACCATATCAACATCCAGTTCCTTCAGAACAGAACCACTTTTCAAACTTTCGACAAAATCATATCCTACGTTTCCCAAAAGATATGTTATGATAACCTCTATTGAAATTGACAACAGTTAACTACAGAAATAATGTCAGTTACTTATTGATTTTGTTCATCTCTAGTGTCAAGTTCAGCACTCCTCATCATCTCTATAATAGAGACAAATTATCATTTACATGTAACTTCCCATTTACATCCAGGCAAACCTTGTGTACAAAGATTCTTCATGATGACAATGGTAAATATAGCGTGTTTACATACTCAAAGATCAATTTACTTTTTATCATATATATTCCTAAAGCCATTATTTCATAGACTAATAAAGACATTAGCATTATAGGAATGTATTTTCTACTTTCTTTGCTATTTCTGGCCAAAAAAACCTTGAAAAGGTAATGTCATGAGTACTACAGAGTACATAACAAACACTCCAAACTCAAGTTATATGTGTTATAAGGTTCAGATCAACTGTATGAGTGTTAGCAGATCTGAAAAGGTTCATTAGATAAGGTGTACAACAGACCTTATCTAGTTCAGTAGAGGTTAGTTAACTTTATATAGAGGGATTTCTAATATCTCAAAAATAACAGTGGTCAATTATTAATCATTGATATTACTATACATATTAAGCAATCCTGGACAATGAACTATATAAAAACTGTAGGGTTATGACAACCTATTCCTCTTCAAGTACATCGGAGTACATTTCATACATAATTAAGTATTACAGATTAAAAATATCAATATCACTAAAAACTACTTGTTTCTAATTTTGGCAAAATCAGCACTTTGAAGTGAAAATCAAGCCTTTCAGAGAATGCCTAAAACAAGAGGCTCCCAGAAGCCTGAATCGCTCACCTGGTTAAATTTTTGCCTTTCAAGGGCAATAACTCTAACAAGAAGTTGTCTCACAATTATGACTCCACCAATACTTTGGTAGGACTTATCATGAGGATCATTTCATCAATTGAAAGTTTCATTCTATCTCTTATAGTTTTCAAGATATTGACTAAAAACTGCAAGAAACGTAATTTTCAGCCTTTCAAAGGCAATAACTCTTATATGGAGTCATCTGACAACTTTGATTCCTGGAGACTTTTGTAGGCCTTATAATAAGAATCAATTCAGCAATTGACAGTTTCATTCTATCTAACATAGTTATCAGGCTGAAAACTGAAAAAAAAAAAAAAAGTATTTTTCACCTCTCAAGGGCAATAACCCTGATGTCGTCTGACAACTTTGATCCCACAAAGACTTTTGTAGGCCTTATAATAAAGATATTTCAGCAATTGAAAGATATTGGCCAAACCTAATGGTTTTGGAGATATATGCAAAAAACTACTGAATGACCCCTATGCTCTATTTTCAGTAAAGGTGGTCATGTTTTTCAACCGATCAAAAATCCAAACAATCATTTTGTTAAGGATACCCTAAAAAACAAAAATACCAACTTTCATTGAATTCTGTATAGTGGTTTCAAAAAATATCCAAAAAGGGCAATAACTCCCACATGGGTCAACAGATTATCACCAAAATTTTACCGCAGGTAGATCTCATCATGCTGAATACTTTTACCATAATGTCAGAATTTAGCTAAACCTAACGCTTTTCGAGATAAATGCAAAAATCTGCTGTCTTACCCCAATGTTCTATTTTTTAGTAACAGCTGCCATGTTTTTTAACCGATCAAAAATCCAAACAGTCATTTTGTCAAGGATATCCTAAAAAACAAAAATACCAACTTTCATTGAATTCTGTAATGCAGTTTTTGAGAAGAAGATTTTTGAAAGCAGTAACATAAAAAGACAGCAAAATATGTCCAAAGAGGGCAATAACTCCAACATGAATCAGCAGATTTTCACCAAAATTTGACCACAGATGGATCTCATCATGCTGAATACTTTTACATGTGTCTAAATTCGGCTAAACCTAATGGTTTTGGAGATATATGCAAAAATCTGCTGTCTTACCCCAATGTTCTATTTTTAGTAACAGCAGCCATGTTTTTTATCCGATCAAAAAGCCAAACATTCATTTTGTTAAGGATACCCTAAAACAAAAAATACCAACTTTCATTGAATTCTGTATACCCCGGTAGTAGTTTTTGAGAAGATTTTTGAAAGTAAAAACATCAAAAACAGCAAAATATGTCCAAAAAGGACAATAACTCCAACATGGGTCAACAGATTATCACCAAAATTAGACTGCAGATAGCTCTAATCATGTCAAATACTTTTACTGATGTCAGAATTTGGTTAAACCTATCGATTTTGGAGTATATGCAAAAATCTGCTGTCTGACCCCTATGTTCTATTTTTAGTAAAGGCAGCCATGTTTTTTAACCAATCAAAAATCCAACTGGTCATTTTGTTAAGGATACTCTTAGGAACAATCATTATAAGTTTCATGCAAATCTATTAAGTAGTTTCAGAGGAGATGTTTGAAGAAATTGTTAACGCCAAGTGAAAAAAAAAAAAAAACCATTGTAAAAGAAGGACAGTCTACTGCAAATACTGTAAAAGTATTAGTTTTTGATATTTTCACAGTGAACATAAAAACTAAAAAAATAGTACCCGCAAAATTGATTTTTAACACTGTCTAAGGCTTTTCGTTTATTGAATATGTGAAAATTAATACCTGCGAATATGCTCACAAGACAGAATCCACAAAAATTAGTTACCACGAATATTAATACATTTACAGTACATAAGATTCAACTAATAAAATTGTAGGCTCAGTTGATACCCCTGCCCCGTCCTCCTCCCTACAAACCAAATAAGAAGCAAAAAACGTCATTCAGATGAAAAAACAAACAAGAGGCTCCCATGAGCCCGAATCACCCACCTGGTTGAATTTTGCCTTTCAAAAGCAATACATTTAACAAGAAGTTGTCCAACAATTTTGACTCAAGAAGTCTTTGGTAGGGCTTGTAAGGAACATTTCAGTAATTGAAAGTTTCTTTTAATCTATCATAGTTTTCAAGATATTGACTGAAAACTGTTTAAAAAAAAAGTCATTTTTCCCCTTTCAAGGGCAATGACTTTCACAAGGAGTCATCTGACAACTTTTATCCCTGAAGACTTCTGTAGTCCTAATAATAAGAATCATTTCAGCCACTGAAAAAATTCGGCTAAACATAATGGTTTTGGAGATATATAAGACATACTACTGTCTGACCGCTATGTTCTAATTTTAGTAACGGCTGCCATGTTTTTTGAAAATCCCCACATCAGTTCTATGCAGGATACCCCACGGAACATTCATAACAAGTTTGGTTTCAATTGGTCAAGTAGCGTCAGAGGAGAAGATTTTTGTATAATTGTTAACGACGACAAAGACGATGGACACCAAGTGACGGCAATAGCTCACATGGTCTTTGGTCAGATGAGCTAAAAATGGGCACAAGGACATCATGTGATAAAGAATGTGTGAAAATTTCATTGAATTCCATTCATCTGTTTAAGAGGATTTGCTGGAAAGAAGATGGCCCTCCCTTGGTCAACTGATGACCAAGTCCACGTTTTGCATAAGGAAATCCCTAAAAGACAAACAGAAGGAAAAACAAAATGGGAGTGAATAATGGTATCATGTGATAAAGAATTATGAAAGTTTCATTAATCTGGTTCAGTGGTTAAAGAGGAGTTGCAAATTAAAACTGGGTACGAATGAATGAATGAATGAATGAATGAACTGATGGACAGCAAGATCACTTTATACTTTGTTTTTCAAACAGTGTATAAAAAGAAAACATATAAACAGGAAAAAGAGATGATGCACATATACAATCTATTGTTTGATTGATTGATTGCTTATATTGTTTAAACTGTATGGCAAAAATTTCATGCATTTCAGGATGATTCGCAAATTGAACAGAGCCTGCTTTGTACTAGTTTACAACATGCTGAGTCAGTTCTTTTTTGTGCTGGTTCACTGAAGCAATAGCCATCCTACTAGGATACATTATTCCAACTCTGAGTCAACCAGTTGCTACTCTATCCTCTACATACCACGTACTTGGAGGAAAAGTTTAAGTCTTTCATGTGAATCAGCTGGAAATCAAACCTGTGACCTCCTACTCTCAAGACATACTCTCCAAACCATCAAGGTAGTACATGTACATACAAAATGTAGACAAAATAATGAAATACATTTTATTACATATAATAACTTATGATAAACAAATTAGCACACAAAGAAACTAAAGCACTTGCAGCATGAGCTCCCACAACAAATTAGAGTGGAAAAGACATCAAATGCTCCAGAAGAATATCAGTAAGCATGTTCACCAGTGGCTGTTCTAAGTAAGTAAAAAGATCAAAGGATAAATAAAACTTAGGGGTGTTTTTGGCCCCTTACTAGACTGAAACTCTAAACATGGTAATAGAATGTTACCAGCCAGCATTTAAGGACTTAATGTAGTTCAACATTACCATATTAGAACTTTTTAGATAGTTTTTGTTGAGTGTAATGACAAGTAAAAAGTAGTTAAAAACTCAAGTTTTTGGGCAAATATAGCTAAGATTTGGTAAGAACATAAACATAAACCCAACATATCTTCAGGAAATTTGATAAAATAGACAGAAATGTTTCAAAATATCAAGATATTACATGGGTCTAAACTGAAATAGACACTTGTATTTCATGTGGAATGGGAAATTTACTTTCTAATTCGGTAAGAAATAAGACAACCTGTTATTTTGACCAGTGATTATGACTTGATGTGCAGTACAGATCAAACTTTAGGTTTTACACTTTTGTTCAGGGAGTAAAAGTTTGCTGTAAATCAAATATCAATTTTCATATGGGGGCCAATATCACCCATAAATGTACCTCAACCTCTGTTGGGTTGTCAGTCAGGTAAAACATCAAATCTTACTGACAACCCCTTGTCTCATCTAGGTCAATCAAACAAAGGCTCAATGTACTCCTGTCTTAGAGGATTATTTGAAAGTATCTTCCTTGTAGTAGGGAAGTCAATGTACAAATCATATGCAGGTCAATAACAGATCAACTGTGAAATGTATACTTCATAGGCTAGATTAAAGTTGGTATACTGCTGTCAAGAAAGGGGAGGTATACCACTGGAAAGTCAAAATCATTATGTTTGTCATAAAAGTTTTTTCAAGCATCCTGTGTCATCTATGTGTTAGGTGTGAAGGTATATCTGTTGTCTCTTTTATTTCAAAGGCATTTGGGATGATCAAATGTAAGTAATCCTTGAAACTGGGATTATTCATATAATAATACATTTCCTATAAAAGAAAAGCCGAAATTAAAGGACTGGGCTAGTCAGTCTTCTTTTTTTCTGAAGTAGCTTTTGTAAAAATCTAGCTTCATACAAACTAAGAAACAGATTGGCTAGGAATGGTGCAAAGTTTGTTCCCATAGGTATTCCTGTTTTCTGTTTTTTTTAATAGGAATTCTCATACTGAGATTTTCCTCAAATCATTCCAGAAGATCCAATATTTGGGAAAAGTTCCTATATCTGGGGAAAATTTCAGTTAAAGAATTTTTTTTAGAAACTTGGACCTGTCATCCTAACTTGATAAAAATATTATAAAACAAAAATTCAAACTTTTTAACAACATCCATCTCCAATTACTTTTTGTTACTCTTTGTAGAATAAGAAATTTGTGAAATATTTGTTTGTTGGGGTTTAACGTCTGAGCAGCAATATTTCAGCTATATTCAGACTAATATGTTGGCCGATTGTAATACCAATTGTAAACTACATCATGATGTATTACAAGCTCTTGGATCTAATTCCCCTTTCCTGTAAAATATGAAAACCCTAAATACTCTCTGAAACATGCATTACTGGCACAAATAATTGTTTAAAACAGTCATTTATTTCAAACTGTCTTTAAGATAGTAAATACAAGAAACCATTATAAAAATCTTGTTTAAAAAAAAATAATCAAGTAAATAAATGTATAAATGAAAAAGAATATTCAAATAAAAGCAGCATCAAGTTTATTGATTTTGCTCTTCTTTAGCAACATAATTTATCACTTAAATAAAGACATTACTTAATCCATGCAACTTTACATATATGGGACCATCTGGGAATATTTCTGTTAAAGCTGCTCTTCTTCTATGTATATTACATTTAGCAGTCAATAATTGGTCATGACACTAATGCCTTGTTATTCCTTTTGGTTATAACTCAAGTACATGTATTGATGAACCATATACTTGTAAAAACTTACGATGTGTTGTGAACCACAATCATTTAACATAAGCTTCAGTTACCACAGACAGTTGACCCGTGATGGATATATGCAAAGAATTTCTAGGCCCTAGGCATAGAAGAATTAAAAAATTGTTATCAAAATTTGTCATCTCATCTGCTAAAAAGAGTTATTTAAACAGGACCAATATCCAAATAAAAGTTACCTGAATAACTCAGGATTTCTATGATTTTTAACATGTCCGATATGAAATCAATTTATAAATCTATTACAACACACAGTAATTTGTATGTATTGAACCATTTAGTTTTACTTTAGCCAGAAATTTGACTTTAGATTATTACAATGACAAGTCTGACATATGGTGAAATTTTGTCTGACCAAAGGCAATGTCAGACAAAATTTCCTTTGGTTAAACAGTAACTTTGTCTGACATTGCTGTTGAATGTAAAAGGACAAATATGCCATTAATTTAGACTGATAAAAAATCTAATTTGCCAAGTCTGCAATAAATCTGTAAAAACAAATTTACCTACATACATGTATAAATGCATGTTGGGTAAAAGATACAAAATGTACTTCAAGTGAGATGGAAACAAAATTGGTAATTTGAAAACAGACTCCTATAATGTCTTTAACATTCTAATGACAGACAAAGCCAATTTACAATATCACCAATGTAAATTTGTCATTGCCCCGTAAATTGAAAATCTATAGCTCAATCGAATTGATTAGACTGAAATGCAATCAAGGCATGGTGACTGACATGGGAAAACAATACCTTGAGTGACAGAAATGCTGCCAAGAGTACTGTTGATTTTATTGTAGGGGATATATTTTCTTGTTTGTAGCCTTTAAGAGAACAATCAGCTGTCAATTTTCTGTATGATTCTGTAAACAAGCTGGAGAATTTTATTCCATAAACATGTAGGTTTTATTATGGAATGTAGTCAGAGTACATATTCAAAAGTCGGAATTTCCTATCAGAGGGTAATTATGCAATGTACATACATGTGTTATTGGAATAAAAATCAAGAAGGAGCATTAACCCAGGCACTTAAATTAGTTCAAGTTAACTTCATTAAAAGAAGGTCCAGTTTCTAATCAATAGTCCATTTGAGGAAAATCACAGGCCCATAATAAAGTGCCAAATAAAAGGTTGCTGGTCCAATTTCAATGGTCCTATGTCAGAAATTGAGGACCCCAGACTTCAGACCACTACTAATTTGAACTCCTCCACATAACCAGCAAACAATTTCTTTGGTAACAATCTCTATCTAGGGCAGTGGCAATAAAATAGAATCTAATAACAAAAGAAAGTGAACATTGTTTTTGTGACATAAAAGATCCATTGAATCATGGATGATTAGGGTAAAAACCATTTGATTATGAGAGGAAGCTGGCAGTTTTTTTAAATAATTATTAGATGGCCTATGGTACACCCCCAAGAAAACAAAAATATTTTCTGACCTCAGTCCAGATACTTCATACAGTGAAATGGAATAAGGGAAATAAATAATCTTGCCCCAATCTGATTGAAAATTACTTTTCTGATCTGCTGAAATTTAAAAAATAAACATTCTGTTCTTACAAAATTTGCCAGTCCCCCGTCCTTCAGAATCAAATGATCATGCCATAAGAAAAAAACAATGACACCGTTCATCTTTGAAGTAAGTACATGTACGTAGTATGATATTATGACAAATTAGAAGAAGTTCAAGGTTCATCAAATCTTTTCATCATTATTGATCAAAAGGAAATTTACAAAGATTGATGATAAGATAGTCTTTCTTATACATGTATTACCATTTACAACTAAATGTCTTATAGATCTGAGTGTTGAAATAATTAGTAAGACATGGCACTTGTAATCAATCACATTTCCTTAAGGTATTTGAATAGAATTAAAATTACCAAGTTTTTTAAATTGTGTAAATATATGGGTGAATCACAGAAATAATCATCATGAACTTGTACAAATATGACAATGTACATGTGTCATTATTATGATTATTTTTATACTTAACTTTACATGTTCACATTTAAGTAAGTAATTACATGTATATGGAAGCTACAATTTTAAAGATTGTGGTTTTGAAATTTGTTTTTTCTCAAAATACTGTCATTGAAACAATAAAAAAATGTTCAATCCCAAAAACCTTCTCATCATTTTTTCTTCTTCTAAAGTTCGTATATAACATGCACAGTATACATTACAGTGTATATATACACAATATGTTCATTACTGCAGGAAGGGTCAAAAGCCATCTACCTTCATCAACAATGGATTAAAACATGAAGGATCAATGACCCTATACCTTCATCAATAATGGGTTAAAAGAAAATAACAAAACAAAGCTTTTGATCGGTACTGTAAACTACAGATTTTATGGGTTGCTTTAAATAAAGAAAATTTTGACTCGCGTGTTAAATTTTTGTAAACGATTTGCTTTTTGCCTTCCTCCAAAAATGACCCCTGCATTTATACATCAACAAATGAAAATTTGTCTTCTTAATAAAAAAATGTTCAACTTAATAAGCCTAGCAAATATATTAAAAGAAAATAATACAGAACTAAAGAAAAAAACAGTCAAATCTACTCCTTAATTCTGAATACCATTAAACATATTTGCCAAAAATAAAAAAAAAAAACAAGCATTCAGACAGTATTGCTGATGCAATACAGTGTCCCCTTTCAGCTTTTGAACTCATTGCCTTTATGAGATTTTTTTTATATATGTGAACTAACAATGGATGGTGTTATTTTTTAACAATCAAGAGAAAATAACTCTTGAGCAGCAAAAGCAAATTCCATCAAAATCAAACCTGAGCTTCATTTTACAGTAGATAATAACATTTTTGCATTACAGAAAGCTGCATAAAGACATTCCTTTCTATCACCTGGAAAGTTGAAAAAAACTTCGTTATTATGAATTAAAGGGCAAATAACTCTAGAATGACAGCAGCAATTTGCATCAAAATGATGAAACATAAACTTTTATGTAATTTTCTATGTCAAAGGGCCATAAGTTCCATATAAACCATTTTGCTGCAATGATATTTAAATTTAATTTGTAACTTGTCATGATAAGACTAGCTAACAAATATGAAATCAATTGGATGAGACATTACAAAGAAAAGTCTGGAAAACAAAATTTTATGAAATTTTCTACATCCAAGAGACACAACTTCTGTAAAAATCATTCAACCGTAACATCAGTCGAACTTAACTTGTAACTTGTCATGATAAGACTATATACCAAATATGAAATCAATTGGATGAGATGAAAAAAAGTCCAGAAAACATAAAATTTCATGAAATTTTCTATGTCCAAGGGCCATAACTTCCGTAAAAATCATTCAACCATAAGGTCATTCATACTTAACTTATAACTTGTCATGATAAGACTATATACCAAATATGAAATCCATTGGATGAAGCATTACAAAAAAAAGTCAGAAAAACATAAAATTTCATGAAATTTTCTATGTCCGAGGGCCATAACTTCTGTAAAAATCGTTCAACCATAATGACATTCGGACTTCACTTGTAACTTGTCATGATAATACTATGTACAAAATATGAAATCAATTGGATGAGGTATTACAAAAAAAAGTCCGGAAAACATAAAATTTCATGAAATTTTCTATGTCCAAGGGCCATAACTTCTGTAAAAATCGTTCAACCGTAACTTCATTCGAACCTAACTTGTAACTTGTCATGATAAGACTATATACCAAATATGAAATCCATTGGATGAGGCATTACAAAAAATAGTCAGGAAAACCAAGTGTGACTGATGGACTGACAGACTGACTGACAGACGGACGGACAGAGTGCAAACCTAAGTCCCCTTTGGCATTTGCCAAAAGGAGACAAAAAACTGCAGAAAAGGATTCCTTAACATAAATAAAGTGTCCTGCCTTTCTGTCAATGTTGTAAAACAGAGGAGTTACTTGGCCAGTGTTCTAGGAATTTTGAAAATTTTTCACAGATAAACTCAAAATGAATAATAAATTTCCCACATTTTAAGTCCACTTTCCAAACTTATCAAATCCTTTCAGGAATATAAGTTTTTTACCATGTTTACTTGCTAAAGGAAAAAAGGAACATAAAAATTCCCAAGGTCATCTCTGCTACATGTACAAAAAAATACAGTTGTATTGATAAAAGTTTAAATGACCATAACCATAAACATGTTTATAATCCATATAAGAGCATGTATATGTTCATGACTGCACATGTAACAACAAGTAATATAACTGCGCATGTACTGATACATGTACTTGTAATACAAGGATTCATGTAAGATATAAATAGGAAATCAACAGTAATGACATAATTAACAATGACATTCAAGATTAATTTGTACTAATGAATGAACTATTTTCCAACAGGAAAACAAGCCTGCATGTAATGTTTATCTATAATACATTAAAACATTAATACACAATTTATAGTCTAATGTGAATGCATTGAACTCTGTTGCAAAGAAACTTATATTTGTTGATAGAATTATGTCATGTTTAAAAGTGACCTGCCTTTCTGTCAATGTTTCCCTGCTGTTTATAAGTGCCCACCTTTCTGTCAATGTTTCCCTGCTGTTTTATATGTGCCCTCCCTCTCTGTCAAATATTCCTCTGCTGTTTATATGTGCCCACCTTACTGTCAATGTTTCCCTGGTGTTTTATATGCACCCTGCTTTACTGTCATTATTTCCTTGCTGTTTGTAAGTGCCCTGCTTTTCAGTCACTAATGCTTGCATGATCATATGCCTTCAAATTTATTTTTGAGTTCGAGTGCCTATTTTTATATGGATTAGCCTGGCCTTTTCAAATACTGCACAGAACACTTAAAATTTCAGAGATTATCTAAGTGTCATGTACTTTATAAATTTATCTGCCGTTACATCTGTATGTATCAATCTAGGAAAACCATTGCAATGAGAATGTTCAATGAACAATAAAGAGTTTCCCTCTGAGTACAAAATATCTTGAAGAGCAACCAGTTGGACTTCTTTCTTTTGAAAAATTTAAAATTCAAAGTTCAAAATTAGTAGCTAGAGTTTTTTGCAAGTACAATATTGCAGGAGAGGGAAGGTTCTCAGCCAGTGTTCAAGGATTCTTGAAGATTTTACTTTTCCATGGGTTAACTCCAAATTAAAATTAAATTTCCCACATTTAAATCTGCTTTCCAAACTTAACAAATCCTTTCAGGAATTTAAGTTTTTTACTTGCCAAAGGGAAAGTGGAACATAATAAACAACTTTCCCACACCAACATTTCACATACAGTGGGTGATGTGAAAGTGGAATCCCACAGAATTTGACATTTTCCAAGCTAGTGTTAATACCCTGGATATGATCTGGATTGTACCTACCTGATGACATGTGATTATCAAAGCAAGCAAAGCAAATGTTCCACCAATTCCCTGGGCCGCAGCTGTCTGCAGGAAAATCAGTGGGTGATTGTGTATGGTTGTGTTACCCCCTGTAATATTAGCTGTAGTCACAACAGTACGGCTCTCTGTAACTGGTGATGTTGAAAAGTTTGTCTGATTGTTAGCCTGCAATATACATGTATATTACATATGGTATAACAGTCTTCTTTGTTCATTAGTAATTATGGTCTCAGTATCGTATTAATTTTCCCATAGACTTCTATAGTGAAGTTCATATTTTTAGGATTTTTAAAAAAATATGCAAATTGATTCAATAAAACTTTCACTTATGTAGCATTTCTAAGGACATGTGAAAAAATTATTTCCCGCAAAGAAAATAGGGTGAGTCCACGAAGATCGAACAGAAAAGTAGTCTTGAACTATAAATAGCCATTTTCCCTACTTTCACTTTCGTTTTGCACTCACCAAACCAACCTTTTCAGTGGAACATTTTTATGATATTATGTTAGATTTTCTTTTAAAAAAGTTCTTCATCTTACAGTGTGATGTTTGCTCTATTTTATAAGTCATTGTTCATATCTTTTGACAACACATTAGTTTGTAGAGAGGCAAAAAGAAAATGCACTATATTTTTATAGCATCCATGTTTTGACGTACACCCACTCAGGGATATGCAATACGATACTGGTACCTATTACTAATAAACATTTCAATATAATCATAAAAGTTGCTGTTTTTCTGCTAGAGTATTCATTTTCATACTGAAAATTCAGAATATCATTGCCCTGCTACAAACATCAGTTTTCTATTAAAATTTTTATATAGGTACCCTATTCCAGGCATAAGACTAATATCTCAATGTTAGCCAGAATATGTTACTTTTGATAAAAAGCAGCTGCATTAGTCAAACTAAGCAAATTTGTGGTTTATTCTGACATAGTAGATACATGAGCTGTACTATGAGTTCCAAATCATTATTTAATCCCCACTTGTGAGTTCCATATATGGAAATATTAATATCTGAACCTCCTTTTTTGTCTTTAACTCAAGGGAGCCTCTTGTTTAAAGTAAAGTATATGTACCGGTACAACCAACTGTTTTAAACTATAGATATGGTCATTTCAATTATAATAAATCCAGAAAAAATTATACCAATATCATAGTTTAAAAAAAATATAGCTTTTCGTATGCAGAAAATGCAGATTTTAAGCCAATTTGGTACCCCAGGCAGATACAAATGGACCTCAGTATGACAGGAAAAGGACTTTTTCTTTAAAACAGATAGCTATGATGCAAGAAAAATAGTTTACTGGTATAAATATTATAATAACAATTGTCTGCTTTAAATACTTTTTGAAAGAATTCAGTTTTTATATGAAAAAACACCATTATTTTTCTTGCGGCATTAGAATCTGTCCATTTGAACCACCTAAAAAAGTCAACTAAAAAATTGGCTGTTGACTTTTGTGACATTTCTGTGTTTAAATCAACCACACAGTTATATGGCAACTCATTTTAGCTATTTATTTGAAAGAAAAACAAAAAATATAAAAAATATTCATTTTTTTCATATATAAGAGGCAATGTATGGAAAATGACTACTTTCAAGTCCTAACCACATACTTAAAATGTGTTGTAACTTGAAAACTATCCTTTATGCAGGAGTATTACTTGCTTTAGGTTACCTGAATATAGATATGCTCATCATAAATAGTCAAGATAATAATTTTATTGAACTGATATCCTACAAATTCATGAAAACAAAATGCATTTCCAAATTTGGTAAAGATTAACCATAAATGCAAAAAAACAGAGCTACCATAAAAAATCAGGTTCAAAGGTTGGCTAATTCATCTTAAAAGTGTTACCTGCATTGGGGAACTACTTTTTCAGCTGGTAAAGACCACTTGCTGAATATCCAACTTAACTTGAAAAACTGGCTTACTAGGTCTCCGTATCGTATTAATTTTCCCATAGACTTCTATAGTGAAGTTCATATTTTTAGGATTTTTAAAAAAATATGCAAATTGATTCAATAAAACTTTCACTTATGTAGCATTTCTAAGGACATGTGAAAAAATTATTTCCCGCAAAGAAAATAGGGTGAGTCCACGAAGATCGGACAGAAACGTAGTCTTGAACTATAAATAGCCATTTTCCCTACTTTCACTTTCGTTTTGCACTCACCAAACCAACCTTTTCAGTGGAACATTTTTATGATATTATGTTAGATTTTCTTTTAAAAAAGTTCTTCATCTTACAGTGTGATGTTTGCTTTATTTTATAAGTCATTGTTCATATCTTTTGACAAAACATTAGTTTGTAGAGAGGCAAAAAGAAAATGCACTATATTTTTATAGCATCCATGTTTTGACGTACACCCACTCAGGGATATGCAATACGATACTGGTACCTTATGATCATGTGATGCAAAGAATATTCCACATACATAAAGCCTTGTTTCATTTTTTAAATATATTGATGCTATACTTCTAAATTTAGATCCGGATATAAACCATTCCGTCCCATAATTATTCTCAGCCAATCATGTGGTAAATGCCACAGACAAAGCAGACAGAAAGAAAATACATTATCTACATATGTAATATATAAATCAAGGACTTTCACTCAATCAATACACATGTACGTTATATACAGCCCTAATAGATTATATTGACTGAGGACTTCGTCCTTAGTCAATATAATCTGAACAGGTCCATATACATGTATTATGCATTGATTTCGTTAACAGTCCATAAATTATTAATTGATAAATATATACAAAACCAGAAGCTCTGTTTGTCATAGGAGCCCCCATGTCACTTGTCAGTAGTGATTTTTTTTAGTAAATCAAATGTCTGTAAGACAATAATGATGCCCCTGCTCACATGATTTGCCAAATTAAGAATATGTTAATTTTTGTATGAAGACATGGTTTGCAGATTCAGAAAGGTTATGTACTGTTGGTTGATGCAGTTAATATTTGGTATGTTAGGCTAATCACTGCAAAAATACTTGGGATGAGAAAAAAAGGACTGGACTAATGGACAGACTGATGGACACATAAAAAATGTTAATATCCCCAATAACAAACCCCAATTTTGTTGCTTGGGTATATTTCTGAAAAAAAATTTATTAAGTCCAACTATCACCCAGTTCCGCAATATTCCACAAAAATCAAGATCCTTAGACCTATGATCTTGCACACCATCATTATGTGTAGAAACATCCTGCAAAAAATATTTTTGATGTAGTTCAAAAACTACAGGAGGAGATAGCAAGTCAAGCCATATAGCCCTATTTCTGATCCCTAACTTTGTTGCTTGGGGTATGTTTCTGATGAAAATGACTAAGTGTAACTATCACCAATTTCCGTAATATTTCACAAAAATCAAAATCCTTTGGCCCTCCACACCTTCATCATGTGCAGAAACATCCTGTAAAATATTTTACATGTATTTCAAAAACAGTACGAGGCAATAGCCGGACAAGCCATGATCGTGTGTAATCCAGACGGACTGACAGACAGGGGTAAATCAATATGCTCCCGACTGTTTGTTGCGGGGCCTTAAAAATGTATAAAAACAGGTTCATTGACAGTTCAGGTTTGGACAGGTAAATTAATATTGACCAAAAGTCAAGTAAAACTTCTGGAAATGCTTATTTATTTTCAAAAGTTTTAATTGACTTGTGAGCTTACAACTGTCAAAATTTTTTTGTACTTTTATGATGAAATGCACTCAGAATTTTTTCAGTAATACACTCAGTAATTTTTTTAAAGTTCTAAGGTACAATGTAAATGGGTGATGTTACACTACTCTCAGGAAAAGTTTTAATTTCTCCACTCTACACGGTAGTCACCATTTTAAAAAAAAATTGTACTTAACTCATCTTGTCTCTATACCAAGATATATTTCATGGTTCAAGCAGGTCAATACATTTTAAGGAATATAACACATGTAATTTTATATCAGCAATGAACATTAAAGCCATTTTATCTTTCTTTAATTTATTTCTCAAAAAAATACACAATGTCTGTCCTGACCTTAAAATTAAAATATGATGTTTTTCGTTAGGGGTGTAATGATTTTATGTATGGTGATTTAATTAATTTACATCTATGCTACTAAAGGAAGAGACCAATTTCTTTGAGCTGCATCTGCTCTGAAACCATACAAGGTCGACTGTATTTGTGATATAAGGTATAAATGTAATGTGGAGTACTTCCTAAATTTGTCTTTGAAGCAATCTTTTATTCTATCGAAAACGTGAATTTTAGGGAAAATATCCAAATTTGAAGACCGTCAAAATGAATTATGAAACACAGACTTTTGTCTTTTATAATTGATATTTTTCATTAAAGCTCCAAATACATTGTACTTGTATAAACTGTAACTTCATGTTCCCTTTATTTGATTTTTACTGACACACCTACATATAATCCTAATGAAAAAAAAAATGGTAATATTTATTTTTATTTTTTTTGGGGGTCAATATAGCTCAACAGAAATTTCCTTTTCAAATTAAATTTTAGTCAGATTTTCATTTTAAAAATTAACACCATATTTCTTCTATTAGCATTTTAGGATAGAACACCAGAAATCAGAAATGTATTCTTTTAATCGTAACTTTGAAATATATTCATAAATTAAAAAGTCCTTTTAAAGTACAAATTGAAAATACTTTCATCAGTCTAATTGCTCATTTCATATCAACAACAAATTATATGATTTTTTATATACACAATTATGTCTTTTCAAGCACTAATTAAAAGTCAGTTTTTACCTTACAGGTAAATTACTGTCCTGTAAATTTTACCTGAGACACCAGAATTTATTTAACAATTAGTGAGTTGTACATTACAAATAACAGAATCAATTTCAAAGGATTCATACCTGGCATACCAGGTATTGGGACAATGAGAACTGTCTTTATATATCAGGACAATTTCAACAATATTGGAAGGTAATAAGTGAGCAAAGCTCACTCTTAAATGTACAGAAATTTGTTCAAAAATTCATCATACTGACCAATGATTTTGTTACCCTTTTATTGAAACTTTTCATTAAATATTAAGAATATTTTTCCCAGAGAGAGGAAAATTCCCAATTGTCAGGCATAGGTCAAGAAGCCAGTGAAATGTTCTTTGAGACATGACTTCTCGGCATATGACATGTTTCTGTCCCCTGTACCAAAATTCCTAATGTGTTAAAAATATGGCTAAAAAATTTCCCAAAAATAAAGAGCTGGGGCTGCTTTTAAAACAAGGAACAAAATCACTGCTGACACTTGAGAAACTTTAGTCAAGGCAAAACAATAAATCATGATCTACTGAAGCTTTAGAAATGTTAAAAATGGGCACTGTGCTATAAATTTTGAAGAAGGTCATAAAAGCTGTGCTATGCCACCAAGCACTGCACTATATAAAATTAAGGGGAAAACACTGTGTTTTAGAAATTGTCAAAAATGCCACCTACACAAAACTTTTCAAAAACATCAACATTATTTAATTGGAACTACTCAGACTTTTTAAAAAAAGCTTCTTCTGGTTGAACAGATAGAGATTAAACCCCGCTTTTTATGCCTAACCTGGAACTGTTTGATCAACAATTTTACAAATACCTGCTATGTTCAAGGCCTGCTCCAACTGATGAAAATATCCTAAATCAAACTCGGCAAAAAAAAAGGCAAATGGCATGAAGTGTACTTTTTGAAATAGAAAATTAGTCTTTTATGCTTCACTTGCATTTAAGGCCAATGCCCTCCTCATATGAAAAGTTTTAAGTGAGCAAAGCTTGCTCTTAAGTGTATAAAAATTTGTCTAAAAATTCATCATACTGACACTTGAAAAACTTTCATCCTAGCAAAACACTACATTGGCAGTCTTCACAGTTAAGCATAAGTCCGAAGGCTTGTCAAAATGGAGGCAGGCCTGTAAAATTAACTACTACAAGCCAACAGTCACTATATAAATATTTCTGAAGAATGTATTTCGAGTCTGGGAACTGGAAAGTTGATTGTGAAGACTGCACTGGGATACATTAAAGCTTCAGAAATAGTAAAATTGGAGGCTATACAAAACATTTAATAGACTTCTATGTCATTTCTTAAAAAAAAAGCTACTTCCAGTTGGAAGGATCTGGATAAAACCCTGCAACCTATCCTGAACCTGAGACAGTTCTCCCAATAATTTTACATATATTTGGAATGCCCTTTGCCATCTGCCATTTACATTTTTGTATTACTGATGAAAAATTTCTAAAATACTTTGCATAATGATAAATAGCATGAAGTCTAATTTGTTGAAAAGAAACTGTTCTTCTGATTATCTTCTGATTTCTTCTGATAAACACCTTTAATTGGGAGAGTCTTCAATCTCGCAGAACAAAAGCAAGGCTTGTTTTACTTTATAAGATAAATGGGGGTTAGTGGAAGTTACAAATGATATGCTCACACAATCAGATATATGCACTAGAGGCCAACATAAATTTAGGAAAGTTTATACAAATAAACATTTCTAAAAGTATTCCTTCTACCCAAACACTGCAACAGACTGGAACAATCTCCAAGAATCTATCTGTATGTCACCTTCCCTAGAGTCCTTCAAAAGTGGTATCTCCACTTTATCTTTTGAAGGACATTATCTAGCTAAATAATAAAATAAAATAACCCCAACCACTGTACATAATGTAAATATATTTAACTTTTATCATGCAGGGGTCGCGCTGGGCTTCGCCAATGTCGCAATTTGCGATTTTTTATTTTATCTGGCGACAAAAATAGCCAGTTGGCGATTTTCTTGGTGCCTGGGTTTTGTATATCAAAATTGACAGGAAGTTTATCAGCAACGGATATTCTCTCCAATTAAACAATTGTGTTGACACCTGGTCAGAGTTAATTGACTATGACCAATTTATGACTGAAGGCAATTAAAGGTAATTAGACCAGGCGACTGGACTGACAATATCCTCATAGGAGGTGTCAATCAAATGTAAATATGTTATTGAGCCAATCAAAACTCTCATCATCTGGTCAAAGGTAAACACAATTAAGGCCATGTGCACACGGCTACACACAAGTTTCACAGCCCTATTTAACCATGTAATACATTCAGAAACAGACTTACCTAATAACAGAATAAATTAAATCCAATTAACAATGATTATCCCATCAGGAAGTGTCCACATACTTTGAAATGAAAGAATTGATAAAGAAAATGGATGACATTTGTTTACACTTTTGCCATGTGACTTTTTTGGCAGGAAAATCGGTGAACAAATAGAATGGGGATTCCCAAAATCTTATTAAGGAAATGCTGTTCAGATCAAGATAATTAAACAGGGACACAATTAATGGTCCATGGTACAAACTGTAGTTTGATAGAAATTTTATCACTTGAATCAAGTTTATTAAAAATAATAAAAAAAAGTAAATTAGATTGTATTAGATAAATTAGACCATAAAGGATTAAAGTGAACATGTTTTAAAATCAGGGACTGTATGAGAATAGTAACATAGTCTTTGATAGAAGTAAAATACCTGTTTTTGGGGTAGTACTTAATATTTTATGCGTATGAAAGTGACAGACTTGAGCTAAAAACCTGCTTTATACATGCATCAAGAGTGAATCTTGGGTACATGTATGTCATGAATGGAGAGGTTGTTTTGATGAATTGACAAAGATAAATCATCAGTGAACTTAAAACTGTCTTTTTTTAGGTATAATTTTTTTGGCACCCTTTGGCTCTAATTTCTGAAAACTGGCAACAAAAAATGGCAGCTGGCGATTTTTCTGGCGACAGAATTTTGGAAGCCAGAGCAGCCCCTGATTAAGTTATGTATTTTTACATTAATTGTACTGAATTGCAAACTTGTCTTTAAACGTTAAATTTCCGACCCCCATTTTCATGTATATAGCATGGCAAGTTCCAGAAGGTTCCACACTTCTTGTGGAGTCTATTTCTGTACCGGAAGATGATGATGATGATTTGATACTGTTGTAACAGGGCTGACATAAATGAATTCATGATTCTTTGGGAGCATTTCAAGTTTCACTGGACTTCTATTATATTTCAAGGTGTGATAGTTTGTCTTATTTCTTTCATGTTTTTCATTTAAAAATATGTCCATTAAGAAATTCCATTTATGTGATAGAAAAAGGGTCCGTCACTCTTTGTGTTATCCATATTATAAAATTAAAAAGGATTTTGCAATATTGATGTGAACTGACCTGGAAATACCATGCTATGCCATGGTGACTATTTGACTAGAAAAGTAGGTGCTGGTTTAACAAGGTGTCAATAAAGCCAGAATTTGTTAAGATTGGTTGTTGAGTAATATGTATGTGTAGGTGGTATAACATGCTTATTTGTAGAGGCAACATTTGTCATTTATTGATTTGGTTGCATTAACGCGATCTTGGAAAGAGATTTCCCCTGGAATGTTGCAGACTTACCATATTTATCCTGGAAGTACTATGCTAGAAACAGAAAATGATCCACATATTGCAAACGAAGTAATTATTTTTTACTGTCAGGTCCATCGATTCACATATTCTATTATTTACAGGAAATGACGTTTCTGTCATAAAATCACATGACCATGACGTAACTTAAATGAAAATTTCTTTTGTAACGGTTACATCTGAAAATATTTTGCATTTTTTCTTTACCGTTAAGTGTTATGAATGATGAAACACTTTTAAAAAATGTTCACTTTCCTTATATCATCTCGATATTGCAAAGAAAGCTTCTTCAGATGGTTATGGTATACTCTCCTTGTTAGGAGGCGATTAAAGTTTTTTTTCCGGTCCAATATTTGGCGGCAAACAATGAATGTCCGATGCTGAAAGATTTGTATACAGAAATAGAAAAAAAACAACGTAGTGAATGATGCAGAAATCAATAACGTAATGTTTATATCTTTATCTTTTGCTCCTTGCTGAAAGTTCAGCATGTCTATATCATGGTCTGGCCAATTATTTTTTTTTAATTTTAGTTCCCGAGATTTATTTTGATAATTTTAAAATAAAATAGCCCTTTTTCAATAGGTTATAGCTGCGAAATCGTAGCTCTTGACCTTTTTTTTTTGATTTTGCGATCTAGAAAATACAAAAAAAATAGTTAAAGCTACGTTTCGCAGCTAAATAGGTTACTGTGTCAAAGGCCTATTTAATAGCACCATCGGAAGTTCTCTTTTGAAATGGAGAGTAGTTAAACTAAATTATGATGTCCAGCATTGTTTTTTTTCTTCATTTGGTTTGACAAGATACATCACACTCGAGTAGTTGGGAACATATGGATCTCTTAATACTCAAGTCGTAGTTATAAATCTGTGTTAAGTCAGTGAAACACTTTGTCAGTAGGATTTTTTCGGGCTGAAATATGGGTGTTACACCCACCCATCTGGGCCATTGTATATATTCAGTTTGTTAATCTCTGTACTGGGTGTGAAATTCACCCAGCATTGTGAAGTTAATCTCATTGATCTTCACTTACAGTTGTAACGGGATTCTTCTGTCCCCTGCTGTTTTCTGAAAATTTCTACTTCGTGGTCCTTGTGGTCACGTCGTTACGGGAGATTTAACCATTATCGAAAACGAATCTCTGTGTAATATACTTTCTAAAGGTCCCAAGTACCAGTATCAGCAGTGACAAGACCAATACTGCTACCACTCTCTCCAAAGAAGAGATTGTGGAAAACTATAAATCTGTGCTATCCTCTTTTGGTCTCTCTACCAAGGACGATGATTGTGATTTACCGTCTATGTACTGGATTCCTAAACTCCCAAGAATCCATACAAACAACGTTTCATAGCTGGATCTGCAAAATGTACCACCAAACCTCTTTCAAAACTTTAAACTTACATACTCACAACTGTCCAAGAGGGTCTACTGTTCTACCACAACACTTGTTACTCCCGTAGTGGTATTAATTCAATGTGGATTTTGAAAAATTCGAAAGATCTTTTGGAGACAATCAGTTCAAGACTATTAGCTGAATATAATAGCATTAAAACCTATGATTTTTCAACACTGTATACTTCTATTCCCCATACGCAGTTAAAATCCCGACTTGAAAACATTATACATCGTTGTTTTTCCACAAAAGGTGGTACACCTAGATACAAATATATAGTTCTTGGTAGAAATTCCTCATACTTTGTAAGAAATAATTCCAAATCATCTTCCATAAATACAGAGGAAGATGTTTACAAAATGCTGGAATTTTTAATCGACAACATATTTGTCCATTGTGGTGGACGTGGTTTTCAACAAACGGTCGGCATCCCAATGGGAACAAATTGTGCTCCTTTACTTGCTGACCTATTCCTTTACTCTTATGAGGCTGACTTTATAGCTGATCTGATCAGAAAGAAAGAATATCGTTTGGCTAGATCCTTCAATCTCAGTTTCTGCTTTATAGATGACGTTTATCTTTAAACAATCCTAATTTTGGGGATTTGATACATCGCATCTACCCTAATAAGCACCAAAAACACCCGTATTTAAATCTATTACATTTCATCTTACTTTGTAAGTCCGGCAACACAGTTCTATATTTTAACCTTCACCTTGAATTTGGATATGAAGGACAAAAGAAAAGACCAGAAAAGAAACACGCTGTGGTGTTATTTAAATAAACAATTTACCTATTTATAATGCATGTTTTAGTAGTAAAGGAGCTTCTGAAAAATAAAAGATTTTGTCAGATTTTACTTTATTGGAGTATTGTCACATTAGTGACTTTTCAAAAGTTCAAGTAATACTTATTCATTATGAAATCAAGTTTTAAAAGTGAGCCATACTTTAGCTACTGGTCGTCCCAAGACAATTAGACAATTTGTTGTAAAAATATATATGTAGAAATCATTTCTGTTTCCATTTGGTATTGAATGATTAGTAAAACACCAAATATTTATTTATTATAAAACTTTCCTACTAAAGCTTTTAATAAGTAGTTTTTACTTAAAGAAACTATAAACATACATTATTTTAAATTATTATAACTTACAATTACTTTTATTATCGATTTTTGGTTCTGTATGAATTCATGGGAGATAATTACATAATTACTATAGGCAAAATCGCTACACAGTATAGACGTTGGTATAAATATTAATCAGTTGGGTTCTCAAGGACCCAAGCTCTCATGTCCCTTACCTCCCAAAAATTTATTTCGGACCCCTTAAAAATACAATGAGAATCCAGGAGAGTTGTGAAAATTCTCAATCGTATTGCAGAGCTGTTTACTTGTACAGATATTCTGTATTTTATACAGAGTTTTAAATAAAATTATGCAATATGGATTTTTCATAAAAAAAGTACAGATTTTCTACCAATCCAGAAAAAAACGTGTGTTTCTTGCTTGTACAAGAACTGGAAGTTTATATGAAGTGATTGGTTAGCTTAGAACATTACCCAGTTTCCAATTTAGGTAATTCCAAACTATACAGGTCATATACATTAGCATGCCCTGATATTTATGAATATTCATTACCAGCTACTTAATCTGGTTTCTAAACTGGTTCCCTGGTCAATATCATAACTGAACCGAAGATCAGTATAGCTTACCTTTTTTAAAAAAAACTATCATACATGTCTATGCATGTTTTTTGCTTGTATTAGAACGGGAAATTTACATTAAAAGATAAAATGATCGGTAAGCATTGAATTTTTGTAATATTACACAGTTTCCAATTTTAACACAGGTGTTGTTACAATTGATGATATAAAGGCCTTATATATTATCAGGACACAGTTACCTATATATAGCCATTGTCAGTTGTTTAGCCTTGTTCCGGATGATTGACAACATTCGGGTCATAACGGTTATGAAAGAGTACTCAATAATATGAAGCCTTGAAGAGAACCTAGTTTGTAGTGGAAGTCACCCAATTTTAGAACATATCACATTTGTACCTTTTCGGAAGTTGATAGTAAGCCATAATTAGTGACAGTGAATATTTGACAATTAGCAACTTTGAAGACTGACGTCTTCGATTTGAAATGGAATTGCTGCTGTTTAAAGCGCAAAAAAATAGCAATCAAATTTGTCTAATTGGAAAGACTGGATCAAAATGCCGGCATCCGAAAAGTGCAAAAATGAAAGTTTTGATGCAGGAAAAATGGCCTGAGAACCCAAGAATTAACTTTGCATGGCCTATGTATTTTTTTGAGTTTTAAACAAACTTGTATGTTGTCAATTGTATCATGTATACACATTTATGTAAAACCAAACTCCATAAAAGATCAGTTGATACATGTATGTGATATATGTATCAAAGTAGACTTCTGACATCAGGGCTCAAGCTACTTGAGCAAAAACAGGGAGAAGTGACTTCTCTTTCAGAGAGACACTAGGGAGAAGTATGAAAGAACGCGGAGAAGTGAATGCATGTGCACATCATTTACTATTGCTTTTTAAAATTATGTGTTATATGTTACTTACATACACACAATATAACCAAGCATTTTCATGTATTCATTTTCTGTTATTGAGATAAATGTTACTTTTGCTTTAAGCTACGTATTTACATGTAATTAACTAAATATTTTGGACAAAATGAAATCGGCCTGCCGACTGAATGATTGACTGCATCATATATTCATGAAATTGAATGTCTAATCTATACCACTACCTTTTACCAAATTAATTACAGCAAAATTAATACATGATTAACCAAAACAAAGCTTCTTGCAATGCATTGTCCTATTGACTATGTCGTATCAGCACTGGAATAGAAATTTTTATTTTGTATTTTTGTCCTGATCCTACTTGATCAATAATGATTTCTTGTTCAAAATATCCAGTCTTTTATACAAGTTGATCAAGAGTATCAATAATCATGTTAAAAATTTATTACTGACAAATCAAGACTTCATAGACACTTATTGTAGCGGTCAGTACGAACTCGTCTCAAGCTTAAGAAATGTTCAGTCGAAATGGTGAATTTACTGTTCTGTTATGAAACATGAAGATCAAAAGAAATGCTTCAGGTTTACAACCAAATTATCTAATGAGATAATTTAACCGAAGTCTAAAGAACCCGCACAACAAATTTGCACGTTTTGTAACGAAATGTGAACGGTAAAACATGAATTATCGTAAACCGAAGTAAAGAATGTGCATCCCGTATCCTGTCTTAAATGTTTGAAACAAAAAGCTGATTAAAATGCTTGTAGCCGATAATTCAATAATTTTGAAAATTTTTACAATTTATTTTTTCGAACGGGTGCCATTTTTGTTGAATTTGTTATCAGAAGAGAGATAACTCTTGTCAAAATACTGCCAAAAGACAGATTACAGTCCGGATCATGGGCTTTGAAAATGAGAGGACAGCGTTTGGTGTTGTCTGAGGGTGAAATGAGCGACTCCAGGGTGACTATTTTGCCGGAATCGCCCAGTATTGTGAGCCCTGTACATATGTTGGATAGAGAAATCAAAATCCATTGATATACATGTTACATATATATAAGAATACAATGCAACAAATATTTTATTTGGTTGTTTTTTCACTGTTTATGTATAAATATATATATGCTAACTTGTGAAGATATCACATTATTTTATGTTTTTTTTTTCAATTAAACAATGTTTCTTATCTGTTTCTTCTCTGTTAAAACTGAAATAAGATTGCGAACATTTTATATGAGAAAGTAAGTATGCGTTAACAAATTATGATGGAAATTGGAGATAACTGATAAATAACCAAAATTACTGAAAAATTCCATTAGGATCACTGAAGATAACAAAAAAAGGGTTAACACCTCTGCAATTGCTGAAATCTATATTAGCAGTGTGGTTACTTAACATGAAGTACATTTGCCCTGTTGAATCAAAGCCACAATTAATCAGCAGATGAGACAATTATGACATGGTAATAATGATTGACTTCATAACTGTCCCATACTGGGTTATAATAAACTGAAATCCATTTGATGACCAGGGAAACTTTGGAAACTGTACAAAAATGTATAAAATGTGTTCATTTAAATTTCTGAAAATAGACAACTATGTTTTGAGGTTTGTTAAGGTATTGTTTTAGCATTGGTTGTGATTAATTAAATTTTGAAATCTTTAAACAAAATTCATCATTCTCCCACTCCTTGGATGTAGCTCTTAATAAAAAAAATAATACAACGAATGATAAATGAGTACAAAATAACAATAGAAATAGAATGTATTGTTAATTACATGAACTAATTTTTATCCTAACTGGAGTACTACAAGTTAAGGGAGGTTATATGTCTGAGAAACAGAAAAACTGTACATCCTGTTTTACAATGAATTCCCCGTTATGCTTCATTGAATTTTACGACTATTACAATATACAAACAGTTGATGTTGGCTAGGTGGAATATTATATTCTGGTTGTTTATTGTGTATGGAGAATCACTGACCTGGGTGTGAAATTCACCCAGCAAAGTGAAGTTAATCTCATTTACCTCTGCCAACAATATTGACATTGGTACCTGAGTGCCCGGGTCCCTGACCTCTAAAATTAATTGGAGACCCCTAAAAATCACAACAGGGAAGTCCAAGGGACTATGCAATGGCAGAAATCCTCATCAATAAGACAAATATAACGTGAAAAAATCATAAGAAGATCATGAAGTAAATATTTATCTTTGAATATTACTTCATGACTGTTCCCTATTGAGTCAATAATTAATTTGAGTCCATTTGATAACCAGATACACATTGGAGACATCGTATACAATATATTCATTTAAATTTCTAGAAATAGACATCTATTTTAGAGTTTCGTCAAGGGATCGTTAACATTAGTTGGCATCAATTAAAGTTAACAAAACTTATCATTAAAATAGAGATATATATTTGTTGTATTTGAAACTTTAAATGATGAATGTCTCGGGGCTGTTCCAGCAAAACATACATGGGACCTGGGGATGGCATTTAAAAAAAAATATATACTTGGTTGTGGGTTGGTGGAAAATGCCTCTGTGAGTGGTTGTTGGGAAAATGATGATGAAAGTTGTTTTTTACTTTCTCGAAATGGTCCAAAATGAATCCCTGTCATTGTATAAACCTTTAGTATAGCATGTAGTTGAGTTACACACTTTTGTTGCCGGAAGTTCGCACCATTTTTACAGTTGCTCCGCCCAAGAATAACCCATTCCAAAACTTCAAAATGAAAGGGTATGGGCTATGGAGTGAATGTGTAGGTGACAAAAACACCAAATTATTGAAGAACAGGGCTTTTACTTCTGTTCTTTATCTTAGAAATTGTCAGATAGTCTACAACAATGGACAAAATTTCCATACCATTAAACAAGATAGTCCCCAGTGTGCAAATGAGCAGAATTTTTTATATTGATAAACATCAATATTACTTTATACTCTCTTGTTCCTCACCTGCACAGAGTGCATGCAAACTTGAGTAATGCTAAAATACAGCAGATTTCCAGCTGAAAGTGCTAGGTATTCAAGAAGAGAAGTTTTCTTGAAATCATTGATCCCCGATAAAACAAATGGATTTTAGGAAACTTCACACAACTATCAAGACAATCATATGGATACACACAGAAATTTCAACTGGTTAGATGAGATACAAAATAATTCATGGTAATACACCAGCTTCATATACAGTCACTGTTGTACAGTGTGGATCAATAAAACTTTTGCATTATCTTCTATTTCTCTTCACATACCAAATATCATCGACCTTTCATATAAAGTGGTTGTTGAAAATTTGCTATGGACAAATACTCTTACAATTGCGAATACCAGAAAGGTAATCCCTATATTCTGGCCTTCTTCGAATTTGCTCTTGAGCAAGACAAAAATCAAGATTTAGCTATGCATTGAAAAGAGGATATGTGTGCATAAAAATGAATGTTAATATATGAAACAATTTTAATGTACAGATATATGAATGCACAAGAAGTAAAAGCATTAGTCCATACATGAATATATGCAACATGGAAGAAATAGGACAGCGAATATATGTTTTTTAATTAGTGTCTTAGTTAGGCAAAATGGAGGGACGCAGCGCCCCGGTCCTCTACCATATTACTCCTTTAGTGCCCATCTATAATTATCTGAAGATTACACTTTTGTTAATAAATTACACCAAGCCAATTAAGAAGTGTCACCTTCATTTACCACATCCTGTCGTTATTAACCCTCAGGTAATTATTGGTGATCATTCATCTGATCAGGGTTGTCGGATGATGATCATTTACAAGTAGAAATTGGATCCCAATTGGATCTATCACCATTTCATGGACAGCCAATCATTGGTTACTAATTATTTTCTTTTGTACAATCAATTTTAAAGATATTTTTAAGTTGACAGGTCTATGTTATGTTGAACCATGGGCGTAAACGTTTGCATGTTGCATATGTCTGTTTATTCAATATGTCAGTTATCTCTGTCAGTTCAATTGTTTTTAAAATTTTCTATATCGTATAACAGTACAGGTAATTTTTCAAAAGTTATAATTACATTAGTTAGAGAAAAAAATACGATTTTGAAATTGAATTGGAGCAATATTGAATATTTGTTATATTTCATGCGATATTTTACCTCATAGTATGTCATAAATGTTAAGAATCACTTGCCCCTAATCTCCTTTATGGTGTGAAAATATACTGCTTTATATTCTACAAAAGTAATGTTAATTTTTGTCTACACATCATTCTTGTATTATTTAAATAGAATACATACATACAAGAAAAGCCAAAAAAAAAAAGAATGAATAAAGATATTTCTGACTTAATGGAAACATAAATCTTAAAAAAAAAACTTCAAATACACCAATGTTCCTTTTTTGGTTAAAAAAACATGCTACGTGTTAAAGTGCCCTCTTCCTTGTGCACCCTTTATTTTCAAATCCTAGCTAGAACACTGATTATGTGTAAATGGAATGAAGCATTCATGAAGTCATGCAGTGTCTTGCTATTATCTGTATGAAAAACATGGATATCACATGCAGTTGAAATATATAAAAAATTAAAGAATCACCATGGGAATACTGTTAAAGAATATATATGAATTTTAATATACAGATAAATGAACACAAGCAGTAAAAGCGCTAGTCTGTGCATGAATATGTGCAACATGTAAGTGATAGGCAAAACTACAGAATATGTATAAATGAAATGAAGCAGTCATGAAATCATGCTATGTCTTGCTATTATCTGTATGAAATGTCTCACATGCAGCTGAATTATATAAAAAAGTAATGTATCACCATGGGAATACTGTTAAAGAACATTTATAATTTATAATTTTAATTTGCTTCTGTTGGTGCCTATAAAACTTGGGTTTTTACCTCTGTGGGTGGATAGGAGTGGAAAATATCGCTTCTAAGGGAGGTTACCCCAATTTTCAAGTGCCTTCCCCCGTCCCATGTATGTTTTACTGGAACAGCCCTCAGAATAAACTGGAAGCATTTTTAGTGGTAGAAAAAGACTTAATTAGGTTGCCATCTCATCCTCATTTAGACAACATATAACTTATTACTAACAATGTTCACAGTCCTGATTAAGGGCTTGTTTGCAGTTCTTATTAACACATTATCTAGAAGACTTGGGACCTTAAAATAGTTTCTTTTATTTTTGGAAAAGCTGTACAATTATATAAAGTATCAGAAACAAAAAGTGTCGCCAGACTATTTTTACAAGTCCATCACTCAAATCAAAATTGTTGGTACAAGTAAGTTCGCTCAAAGTATTTAGTTTATATTTATTATACAATGTAGTACATGAAATTATCAATTTGAAAGTGCAGAATTAAAAAATCAAGATTGCTTTATTACTTAATATAAATACAAAATAATATTTCTACATGATATCACCCACTCCTTGGACGTAAATGAAAAATAATGCATCAACAAATGATAAACAAGTACAAAATTAAAAAAAAAACAGAGAATATACAAAATTTTTAATGATATGACTAAATATTTATTTTAACTTGAGTGCTCCCTCAGACATTGTTTTACTGAAATCATGGCATTTTTTTTTTTGTCCCATCCCCAACTATGCAGAAGGGGACATGAAAATACTGGTGTCTGTCCGTGCTGTCACACTTGTGGACGCAAATCCTCAGAGACTGCTTGACAGATTTAAAAAAAAATTTGTACATGTAAGTATGTACATGTACATGTAGTTTTAGTTATGTACGTGTACCTAAGCCACCATTTTGATTTGACAATTTTTAGGAGTTATGGGACTTTGTTTAATTTATACTTAATGCATTATATGTATAGTTTTGTGGGTGCAACACTCCTCAGAAACTGCAAACTGGATTTTGTTCATATTTTGTAGGATTGTTAGGCATCATATGTAGTTCATACATGTTCATTGTATTGCCTCCTGTTTTAATTTACATGTAACAAATTTTACAGGAGATACAGGATTTTTGTACTTCACCTTTTTGAATTGGTGGGGGACAAATGGCTACGGGTGGCAATTTTGTTGCTTTTTAAATTTTATTTGTTTTTAGATGAATTGTAGAAATAAATTTTAATTCCAAGCATTTATAATGTATATCACATATGGGTACAGGGTTTATTTAGGTATTTTGGGTAAAATATTATGGATAAATTTGCCATTTGGGAGACAAAATTAGGGAGATGAAGTCTAAATTTTGGGAATAATGCATGATTAGGTATAATTTTCTTTAGGAAAGGGTCCTTTCATGGCACCCTGCTGAATGCTAGAAAAATTACTGTTATTAAAGAGAGATAATTGTAATTGTTTCTTTTTTGTAGATCATTCTTTGCTTCACCAAAACCTAAGCCAACAGAATCCTCTGTCAACACAAAGGTTAACAAAAGGCAAGAAATAAAAGATAGAAAACTAGTTGCTGATATTGATGATTATATATGCACACTTCACTCGTTATGCATGACATGAAATAGTTCTAACATTTCAACTTTTTTCATATGCTTGAGCATATGTTAACACACCGTCCTAGATATTTTTGCTTTAATTGTTAAATAACAAGAAATCCTTTTGTTGGGCCAAGAAACTGTCCATACTTACATTTGTGTTTTGTTATATTAAAGCAACTTATTTGTTGAATTCATATATATTACTTACAGTTGTTTTCTGTTCAGATTGAGAAGAACAAGGATTGTTAAGGATTGTTAAATCTATTAAGATCTTTCATGCTAAAACAATATAAGTAGAAAAAATTGATGGGCATGTTTGCTCGTTTTTGAGACATAAAATTTGAAATTTTGGCAAGGTAAACTCACATGATTTTCCTTAGGTTTTGTCTTTGTAGATTTTATCTGTTAAAACCTAGAACAAATAACAAGGATTTCATTAAATGTTCTTAAATAACATTTGAAGGTGTGTTTAAAAAAAATTTGGAAAGAAAAGTTGGGGTCACAAGGCATGGGCAAAAAATGTCAATGCTATTAAAATTATAAAACCAGAGGAGTGTGAAAATCTGACAAAATAGGATGAACATGAGCAGCAAACATGCTTAATGAACATATTTTTTTCTCTTTTTCAGTAGTCCTGTCAAGAAGCAAAAATCTCCTCTCAAGCCGAAGAATACCTCACCTGGACAAAATGTGGATTCTCCAGTGAAAGTTACAGCAAAGAAAAGAAGTAGAGCTAGAATAATTGAAAGTGATGATGAAGATGAGAGTGAAAATAATGTAGATGTATCAAAAGATATTGAAGGGGACACAAATACAAAAAGTGACAATAAGGACAAAAAATCTGAAGAGGCTGAAGATGGAAAAAATGGCCAAAAAGAAGAGAAAAATAAGGAGAAATTTGAAACTGCTGTAATATATCTGTAGTATTAGTGATCGTATACAGAGACCGTAGTATTAGTGATCGTATACAGAGACCTTAAGCAATTTTCTGTTAAAAGATACTCTTGATTACTCTTTCATTCCTGTTCTATATAAGATTACTGTGGTAGACAGTAAACTGTATTGTAAACATGTTCATGTTGACAATGCAGTTTAATTTGCCTGTTACCACCTTCTGTTGACATCCTTGTTAGGATGCTTTTAGGACATTTGCTTTTTAGTGATTAACTTGTTTTTCATACCTTAGTTGCGATGTTCAGTAAGGTATATTATGGTACTTAACAAAAGGTTATTTATTTCTAGTCTCCAATTTTTGTCACTTTTTCAAAATTTTGTTGCACATTTTAATTGAATCTATTTTTGTTCTTAGTATTATACTTTTGTTTGAAGTTTGATGTCTTATTCAACTTAGTATTAAACATTTGTAATATATTTTAGGCAAAATCGAAACCAGAAGCTGTTGTCTCTGGTGTATTATCACAGTCTTCAGATTCCACAGTCTCGTCATCAGCTGGGCCTTCTACACCACTACAGTCACCCTTTGGTCATCCAGTCAGAAAAACAGGTAACATGGAAAATCTTATTGTAAATAATGCTGTCTCCAAGGTTTCATACTCCTCAAAGCTTAAGCCAGCCATATATGACAATAAAACTTTTTTACCTCTCCATAAAGTGGCAAGGTATCATGTGATACCTTCCAAAAAGTCGTGTGTGTCCTTCTCCAGAAGGTTTCTAGATTATAATCACTGATCATTAAAAATGCCTAATTTCCTCACGTTTTATCGAATTCAGAAGAGAAATGCCTAATTTTTAGGATTTACATATTAAATTCGGTGTTCCGAGTTAAATTCGGACTTGTGCCATTAAAATGAGTATCAAATAATTAAATTAGGCTATCGATTTAAAATTCGGATATTTCCGATAAAATTCTGTGTGTATGATAAAATTAGGATACACAGTGTATTTAAATTCGAAGTTGTTCCCATTTAAATTCAAACTTGTTCCTAATTAAATTCAACATTGTTCTGGGTTAAATTCGGTGAACTTCAGTTGCAATAATAAAAAAACAAAAAACGAAAAAATGCTCATTCTAAAGTCAGTGGTTGCAACAAAATGTGACGTGTTTGCATGTGAACGAAATAATAAATATTTATGAATAAATATATTATTTGATGGTCTGATCTAAATGACATTTCGAACATGAAGATACATGCGTTGTTGTGCTAGGTATATTGCCACTTGTACAGGAAGTTAATATCAGACATCACCCCAAAAGTCGTATGTATGCGCCATCTATATAAAGACACCCACCAAATTTAAAACCAATCCATCAGTTGTGAGCCCTTGAAGTGAAAATTTAAAAAGGTGAAAAGTGAAAAAGGCTCACAGAACAGGATATCGGAGAGAATCCAAAATCACTACAACGTATGCCTTTTGTAGGTAAAGCCTAACACCAAATTTAAAATCATTCAAGCCATATTGGGAGCAGATGATATTTGGCCTGCCGAAATGACAGACGGACGGATGAGGTGCCCACTTGTTAAGTGGGGGTATAAGTTGCACAAAAAGCCGTTTACAATTGATTTCTATCGATGCAAGCAGGTGCGACAACAGATAATGTTATTGTGTGTATTTTTGAAAAAAAATATATATCAAAATTATTTTTTTCATTTTGATTCTTAAAATTATTTACATTTATTTAAAAAAAATGTATTAAAGTAAACATTTGGTTGTTATAATAAATTTTTATTAATATTTTGTGAATTCTGTATGCCTTCGTTTGATTTTAAAAAAATATTATACTGTAACAGATCTTATTGAATACATGTAATCAATTTATCGGGTAATTGTAGAAAAAAAACTTGCCAGCGACAAGATGTGCTACCTCCGAATTCTGTTTACAGTTAACTTGTATTCTAAACTGACTGAAATACATATACATTGTATATATATATCCATAAAAGTTATATTTTACCTAATTCCAAAAGAAAATTTCCGTAGAATTAAAAGCTGCAGTAAACACCCATTAACCATGTCCGTATTCTATAATGTCGTATACTTGTTTTTGATTCAGTTTTTTTTATAAAGTCATCAAATAAAAGATTGCAAACTGTGAAATGTGTTTGCAGATAATGGAAGTTGCTAGCCCACACCGTTCAAACATAAAAGAAGTCGCACATGCTACCACACCAATCACACTCTACTCGTTGACGTACTCCCAAACAGTTAGAGTGGGGAAACGCTCTCAGACCCACATGGGGTCTTGGAGTAGGCCAGAGCGTCAACAGGGCAGCTCAGCCGCTAGTAGGACATGCTCTGACTGAGTTCTTCGGTCGGGTATCCCGAAGGCTGGACTCCGCTACCTCCAACTACTAACAGACATTTACTAACAGAACCCCCGTAAGGGGCGGTTGTGCGAGATCCGTAAGGATAGTCAAGAACGAAAAAACCCCAATCATCATCATACCACACCAATCGAGTCACTTTTGCGATAAATGCAAGATGTTTATTAAACTCTCAATTTCCTAATTAATTCAATTAATCACGTTTAATTACATTGGCTTTGTTTATTCTAAACACTCACATGTTTCATGCACTATAAAATGCATTCTAAAGTGTTCGAAGAGCATTCCCTTGGCGAGCATGCAGAACAAAAAACCATTTAATATCACACTGACAAGATTGTATCATGTTTAGCTGTTTATATGGCAAGCCAAAGTGGACAAAAATAAGTATTTTCTAATATTAAAAAATGATTTTTTGATATCAAAAAATCGGCGGAACTTCTAATACTAAAAAGCGACTTTTTAATATTAGAAATTTATTTTCTAATATTAGAAAATGGATTTGTCCTATTCAATTACGATTTTTTAATATTAGAAAATCATTTTGTAATATTAAAAAAATATGACTGATTTTGCAATATTGCAAAGTGATTTTCTAATATTACAAATTCATTTTCTAATATTACATATTCAATTTGTAATATTACAAAATGTCTGATGTTTTAAAATATTACTAAATCAGGAATTTTTGACATTACGAAATGAATTTCTAATATTAAAAAATCTTTTCTAATATTAAAAAAATGATTTTGTAGTATTAGAAATTCATTTTCTAATATTATAAAATATTGATTTTTGTCCACTTTGGCTTGCCATATATTTATATCCAAATTCGCATTTTGCAAAGACTGATTACATTGTACATCGATTTTTGAGACTCACAATCTTACAAAATATTGGTGACTCTGAAATGCTATAATAATATCTAAAATGTATCCCCAGGTAACAATATATATGACCACCAAAGACTGCTTTTTTACTCCTTTAAATATAATTATTTTTGTTTCGGCAAGGATTTATGTTTAACTCCTTGATTTCTGAATAATCTATTCTATGCTACATTTTAAAAAATCTTGATTCACTACCAAAAGAACGGTATCAATCTGCAAGCATGAATCCATGGACAGATGTACCGGGTGTACACCCCTCCACCAAAAATTTAAAGTTTATTTATGTTTGTATATCAAATCTTCTTCATAAATATTACCTTCAGATGTTGGGTTTATACAAACTAGAAGTACCAAAATAATATAATTTTAAAAAACGTTGATGCGAAATGAAACTAGTATGATCAATTAAGGCCTTAATGACCTTTGTTCCCCCTTTTTTTAATCTCATGTACATATTATCAGAAGTATGACTAATAGTATGAAGTACTAAAAATGAAATAAAAATAGCATACATGTACAACAAACAAAAAGGCTTGGATAGATTTTTTTGGCAATTTTTTTTTTGTTTTTTTGAATAGTCAGGATTATACAGCTACCCTTACATCACCACCTGACTAGGGTGTAGCAGGGATTAAAGGTGATATAATAATTGTAAACGATCTGACTATATATTTTTTTTTAATATAACAGAGAAAAAATTGAAAGAAATAAGATATAGTATGTAATATTAAAATCTGACTCACTCACACTTGCATTCACTCTATCATATGTATAGCAAATCGAAATTTACTGATAGTAGATATGCTCTTAATTTAATATCATGACCAACAGAAAATAATAGTAATCATAATAATGATAACAGTAATAACAATTATGATAATACATGTGATACAGACATTAATTAGGAAAAATGTATTGCAAATTTTTTGGCAATTGGGGAAGGGATACACAAGCTTTTTTCCTGCAATCCAGACAGTTAATGTTATAATATTTAAGTGGATAGAACTCCTCTAATAATTTGTACCACAGTATTAAACTCATCAAAAAGTAAATTGGGATTGACTTTGAAAACAGTTATTGAAACCATTCAGGAATTGGGGAAAAAAATAGGGGATAGTATGATTTTGATATTATATTATAATTTTGTGTCAAATATTAATCACAATCCAAGTTTAGGTACATGTACAGCTAGAATAGTTATTAATTTATTTAAAGTTGATATAAATGATTAGTGTCGATTTCAGTGTGGCCATGGACAAACATTTCTGGCCACAGCATTAATGTGAATTAAACATACCTAACCCGCTTTAGTAGAAAAAATAGTTTTTTGATTACATGAAGAACGAACCACGGAAAACAGAGGCATAACAACTGTTTGAATTTATGAGATCTACACTTAGATTTATGCACGTACGCAGAATATAAGAAACAATATGAAGTGCATTGGGCCGTTAATTACATGTATATCACACTGTCAGTGCAGGGTGTTTACATTTATTTTACAAAACCGTATCCACAGACCCCTTGTGAATTCGCTTGACACTTGTGTGTATTGCATAACCGACCGTAAGTAGGTAATCTCGGCCCAGGGGCGAAGTCATTCATTAATGGTACACTCTACCAAACCAAACAATCAAACCAAATCAAAATACTGAATTGCAATTAAACATTTGATATACGTAAGTAATGACTATGACAAAAATTTGAACATTACTGAATATTTAACATGTTGTGATAATAATATTGTCCTCATAAACGACGGATTAAAAATAAATCAGTAACTCAAAATACTCAACAACAAGAAGGAAAAAGCATTTCTGTTAAAAGGATATTCCTTTTTTATGTCATTGTTATATAAATATATGTCTAGGAAAATAATTTTATTGTCTAAACAAATATTCTGTTTAATTATTATGTGAACAACTAATATAAAATTGAGCTTCATCTTCAATTTAAGTACTAGAAATTTTAACGTTTGCCATCCGCCTCAGCGGGATGGCACATATAAAGATGCATTCTATTTTTGTTTTACTATGAAGTCTGTAAGTAAAGTCTTCATTTTTGGAAACTACTAAGATAATAGCAGTGTACAGTAAGCTAAAAACAGGGTTTTGTCTGTCTTCTTAAAACAAATTCTAGCCCCGCCCGGATCCAGGTGTCAAAAGAATAGATGGCAGCAGCGTCAGGCTTGTCGTAAAAGGCGACTGAATAATGCTTAGAACCTTGACTGGGGGCCGGGGCGCTCTGCCCACAGAGCAGTAGGGTTGTGTGTCCCAGGTGTTCATGGGGTAACCCTGGCATGTTACATTCTGGGATCGTTAGGCAAAAATACAGAAATCCCTACTGCACATCATATAAGTGCAATTTGTTGGGAAAGATACCACGCTCCTCGCACGTTACAGAACCCTGTGTGGTATTCAATCGGAGTAGGAACTCCGCCACAAGATGCTAAATTACCCAACCCTACCCACCATTCCCTATTTCCAGTGGCAATCAAAATTTATTTACCCTACTACCCTTGTATTCCACCACATTTTTTTTTTGTTTTCATTTCATCATAATTTCATGTTTATTGTATTACTCATTTTATGTTCATCACTTGGATATTCTTAAAGTTTATATTTAATTGCACATCTTGAAATGACAAAAGATTATCTCAGGGGTCGCGCTGGGCTTCGCCAATTGCGCAATTTGTGATTTTTTATTTTATCTGGCGACAAAAATAGCCAGTTGGCGATTTTCTTGGTGCCTAGGTTTTGTATATTGGAATTAACAGGAAGTTTATCAGCAACGGATATTCTCTCCAATTTAACAATTGTGTTGACATCTGGTCAGAGTTAATTGACTATGACCAATTTATGACTGAAGGCAATTAAAGGTAATTAGACCAGGCGACTGGACTGACAATATCCTCATAGGAGGTGTCAATCAAATGTAAATATGTTATTGAGCAGGGATTGACACTAACTTTTTTATCTTGGTTGCCACCCGGGCTCCTAAGTTAAAAAATCTAGGAGCCCAGAAAAAAAGTTAGGCGCCCAGAAAATTTTTCAGAATATTAGTTTTATATGTAATTGTTTGAAAATACATTTCTTTTCAAGAGATTTTAAAAGTGTTATGGAATAAACTATTTATTTCCCTGTCTTCAGTTTATTACCTAATTGGTTCTCATCTAGTACTGTAGTGAGTACTCACAAATAAACAAAATTCAACCAGTTGCGATTTCCGGTATGCCTAAAAACCGGAAAACAAACCCGACCACGTACCAAAATTACGGTCGCCACTCGGACGACACACAATGGTTATTATCGTCGCCCAGCAAAAATTTAAGTCGCCACAGGCGACTGGGCGACTGTTAGTGTCAATCCCTGTATTGAGCCAATCAAAACTCTCATCATCTGGTCAAAGGTAAACACAATTAAGGCCATGTGCATGTGGCTACACGCAAGTTTCACAGCCCTATTTAACCATGTAATACATTCAGAAACAGACTTACCTGATAACAGAATAAATTAAATCCAATTAACAATGATTATCCCATCAGGAAGTGTCTAAATACTTCAAAATGAAAGAATTGATAAAAGAAAGTGGATGACATTTGTTTACACTTTTGCCATGTGACTTTTCTGGCGGGAAAATCGGTAAACAAATAGAATGGGGATTCCCAAAATCTAATTAAGAAAATGCTATTCAGATATCAAGACAATTAAACAGGGACACAATTAATGGTCCATGGTACAAACTTGGTTTGATAGAAATTTTATCACTTGAAAAAAAGAATCAAATTTGTTAAAAATAATAAAAAAAAAAAAAAAGGTAAATTATATTGTATTAGGTAAATTAGACCATAAAGAACAACTTAGGTGAACATGCATTTTTTAAAATCAGGGACTGTATGAGAATAGTTATATAGTCTTTGATGGAAGTAAAATACCTGTTTCTGGAGTAGTACTTATTATTTTATGCATACAAGAGTGACAGACTAGCGCTAAAAACCTGCTTTATACATGCATGAAGAGTGAACCTTGGGTACATGTATGTCATGAATGGAGAATTGACATAGATAATTCACCAGTGAACTTAATACTGCCTTTTTTTAAAAAGTATAATTTTTTTTTGGCACCCTTTGGCTCTAATTTCTGAAAACAGGCGACAAAAAATGGCAGCTGGCGATTTTTCTGGTGACAGAATTTTGGAAGCCAGAGCAGCCCCTGTTATCTGAAAACGAATTGTTCGAAATCAACTTGATAACATGATCTTTGAAAATTTTACTAAGACAGGATCTGTAAAGGGTTAACCTTATCCGTGCACCGACAGTTTATACCAGCATCAATTAAATCCAAGCGTGTAGTTCACACACTTTAAGTAAAAGTGGCTGACTATCAAAATCACTACATATTCCGTCCATCCGAAAATAGAAAAAAGATAACATACATGCATATGTTATTATATTATATACTTTATTGCGATTTTAAAAAAAAAAAGGATAAAATCAACGAGATACATATTTGAGTTGTTCATTTGTTGATCGAGAAACTCAAATCATTTACTGCCATAAAAAAAGTTTTGTTGCGCAATGGAAAATACTAACAAAAACATGCATTGTTTTTGTAAAGAAGTTGTAGTTCCCCAAACTTGTGGCGTGTTTGTGCATATCACACATGCAAAGCATAATTTGAATTGCCTTTTAATATTTTTTTTCCAAAATCGTTGACAGTTGGGTAGAACAGCACAGCAGCTCATCCCTATCACATCGGAAGTTACTCGAGATTGAAGACACTGATTTTTCAACAAGCCATACGTGATTAGGAACAGGATGTTTATTTCATTTATATAATTAACAGGTAGTGCCCTGGAGCGTCGATCAATCGGCACGTAGTGTGTGCTCGCTGTGTGTATGTATTTGAACATTTACAGCTCACCTGTCGGGTCTGTCAATAAACATAATATACAGGTATACATAGTGAAGAATGCTGTTTGAGTCGTGCGTAACAATGCTTTTCCTCCACAGCTTGCTGAAGAAGTTTGCTGAGACACTAACATCACTGTACACAGCACATGTGGTTGCACTGCAGGGGAAACTGATGGACGCTGTAAACTGCTACCACAGTGGAGAGGATTATGGGCTTCTGATAAATCAAATTAACTGGTTTTTTTTTTGTTATGTTTTTAGTTGGTTTTTTTTCTTCTTTTTTATTCTATATTCATAAAACTTGAAATAATTTGTAATGAATTAATAACTCCTATAATGTTTGCTCCTGAGCTAGTGAGTTTTTGTGGAAAGCATTGGATACTAACGAAACACTTTAGAAATTAATAATTACCGACCAACATATTTCCGTAAAACACGACAATTTTGATGCATACCATCATACATGGATGTTATGTCACTCATCAAATTTCCCCTTTTATTCTTAAAATGAAATTTGTCATTTTGAAAAGGTAGGATTTAAAAGTTAATACATAGTATTCGCTTGAGAATATATGAATGTACAATGTATGTATTGACCATAGAATAGTGACCTCAAGTAGTAAAGCTATATAATGTATTATATACAGTCCTTGATACAGTCCTATAAGATGAAAAGGTATTGCGGTTACTGAAGGAGTAATCAAGGGAACCAAGGTTATAGCGGTAATCAAAAGAATGTAATCCAGGGACAAAGACCAGACATGGAAAACAGACATACACAACAAAGAACATAAAGTAACTAAAATCATACATACAAAGTAGCAAAAGCAAATGAGCAACTCGGACTCCACTAAAAACTGGAGCTTGGACCAGGTGCACCGGTAGGGTAAGCGTCCTCTGCTTTTCTAGAAACACCCACCGAGTTGCTCATAAAAAGTCAAGTCCGGGTAGACAAACGAGGAAAGGAAAGCTATGGCCTGTGTTTAAAAAATTATTTTTAAGTAAAACTGAAATATTTGCTTGAGAATACACTTTGTAAAGTTAATTTCAGACGTTAAATTGTAATTATAAAGTCATCCAGATTTCCTTTTTACAGTTTAGTTCAATATTATAGTTTTCTTTAGTACCGCACAACCATAGACCTGTAACTATAGGTCTATGGCACTACCCGTGGGGAGATGTAATGCAGTAGATAGCTGCCGATTACTAGTGAATAATATCATTAGAAACAATGTGTGCATGCAAAAATTTATAGAATGTATAAGAGTCATAAAATTTTGCCGATCTTGTATAATATCTAATTTTTTCTTTAGAAGATCATCCATCAGTTAGGAATCTATGGACCCAACCGCAATTGACACACTTTTAATGTGCACAATGTATTCGTAATAGATAATAAGCTAAAAATCCCACGTACAGTACTAGTGTACAGCTGAATCTTTTCGAATCTGCTGAAAAATATGACATACAGGAAATCGGAATTCCATATGGTTGTCTTACTGTAAAAAAAAACCAAACAAACAAACAAAAAACCAATACACATCCCAAAAATACAGCATCAACCTTTTTATCTACTGGCCCGAGATATTATAATTATATAAGAGGATGGAATTCACATTCGTCTATACTCTGCTCTCATGCGTATAGTTCCAAGTTACATTTATTCCTTGAGAAATACCCGTTAACTATCCAGCTCCTATAAAATTGTTTTAATTTACAACGGCATAAAGTCTACTTTTTTGTAGTGGTGGTATCTATAGTTCATAATTTTATATTTTATTGTTACACCACAAAATTTTAATTTTACAGATTACAGCGTCTGAAAAGCATTTACTTCGGGCACTAGCATTTTCTCTTTACGAAGGGCGCCACTTACACTTGTGAAAAATTTAGGTTTCAAAAGAAATTAATGACACATTTTAAACAAAATTAGTGAAAATTTAATTGGAACATCACCAAATTTAACCGAGAACAATGTCGAATTTAATTATGAACAAGTTCGAATTTAAATTGGAACAACCTCAAATTTAAATACGCTGTGTATCCTAATTTTATCGTACACACCAAATTTTATCGGGAATATCCGAATTTTAATTCGATAACCTAATTTAATTATTTTTTACTAATTTTAATGGCACAAGTCCGAATTTAACTCGGAACATCGAATTTAATATGTAAATCGTAAAAATTAGGTATTTCACTTTTAAATTCGGTAAAACGTGAGGAAATTATGCATTTTTAATGACCACTGAACGAATATGGATTAGTGAACCTTTACACAGTTGTTTAGTACTAAAAAAAAAGGTTAAGTTAAATTTTTAGCAATATCCAAATAAGGCAATTGTGAACATTTTGCTTGATTATTGATGGTTAAATAAATTGGTGAAGACATATAAAGTATATAAAAGCCTAATAATTTATGATATATTATAATATTAGTATGTAGTATATAAGTCTTCTTTGTATGATCATAATTTGTTTAAATATATCAACAAAAAATTTAGAAAATGTCAAAAAATAAACAAGTTATTTATCAGTATATTTGCAATTAAAAAATGATGCTTTTAGTACAAAAACAAAGTCACAATGATAATATTCACATAAACATTTTATTTCTTAACAGCACGAAAGAGTATGGCTACTCCAAAAAGGAAAACTTTAGATTATGAAGAAGAAGGATCAAGTACTAAGAAACAAAAAATAACTGATAACAAAGAAGAAACACAAAATTTAAAGGTGATTTATTAATAAGAACAAGGTTAAACAGTAACAGTTTTTGTTTTTATTGTTAGTATCACCTTTATCCACTAGCCCAAGCCCAGGGCTAGTAAAAAAAATTATTTGGGCTAGTGAAATGATGTGTACTTTTCTTGTTTGGGCTAGTTGAATCCTGTACAGTCCTCTATTTTTTAGGCGAATCATTGAGAATTTTGAAGGAAAGAACTAGTATGTCCTTGTAAATGTTTAAAGAAATATCAAACTACTTCTCATCTATTGCTTGCAATGAGCAGTTATGTCTTGTGCTAGAATTCTTATGCCATTTGGAAAGGGAAGTAACTTGAATATATTTTTGGAAATGTGACAGTTGCAGTATATATTTACAAATGTGTATTTTATCTATTTATTCTGATACTCCATATTTATATATTAAAAATTAGATATGTCAATGACTGTATAAAAATTAATTAATACTCCCCTTGTAATTTTACTGAAAATCATATCATGATTGCAGAACAGAAAAAAAAACACAGACATTAACAGATGTTCTAAAGAAAATGCAAAGTAATACCAGCTCAAAAGATGTTGATCCAATATTACCTTTTTGTTTTAGAAAAAAGTGTCAGAAAATGTTGAAGAAAAAAAGACAGAAAGTGAGGAAGAAGATATGGAAGTTGATGCTGAGTCATCACAACCTGTGATCAAAACTGTTGATGTTAAGAAGGATGAATTAAATGAAGAGACAAAAGATGAAGTGGAAGAAGAGGACAAGGGAAACTATGGACCCAAAACGAAGAAAGAAAAGAAAACTCCAAAAGGAGAGGTGCAAAAAGATGAAGATACTAAGAAGACAAAAGCTACCCCAAAAGAGAAAATATCTAAAAAAGTAAAAAAATCTCCTAAATCTGCAACTAATGAGAAGAAAATAAAAACAGAAGATGTGACCCAAGAAGAAGAGGAAGGTATAAATTTTCAGTTATTTTTATTCCCAAGTTATAAAAGAAGATGTTTTTACTTTTTTGGATTCTCTGTATTTTCTATGAATTCAGACTGCAAGTTCTCCTGTACAGATTGTGAACCACTCCAGTCCATAGTATATATATTAGATCACAAAATTAAAGATTTTACACATCATTTTCATAAATTAAGTAAAAAAATATGAATTGACATTAAAAAAGCTAAACAGGTCTGTAAAAGATCTAGTAACATTACTGCCTTTCCCTATTTCCTTTCATACATCCGTCAATCACTTGTGAACATCCTTAGGCATAGTCCGCGGAAGCCTGTTTTGCCCTGTCAGTCATGGGATTGGCTGGATAGGTTGTTCAGTCAGTCCCACAGATATTCAGCCAGTCCCACTCAGTTTCGTTAATTGGCTATTAGCAAATCAAACTTCTTTAACGGCTTTATGTAATGCCAAATACTTTTCATTTTGGGAGTATTTACTTGGTTGTCGATTTTTTTTTTTCTCAATCTGTTTTCAGAAATGTCTATTAATACAGTTTTATTTATTTCCCATTTTGCATGTGATTTTATTAGTAACTTTAGTTTATATCAGTATATTTATCTGAATATCAATAATTTTATCATAATCATTCTTCCACAACATATTTTATAATTCATGAAAAATTTTTCTGCTTCAGTCTGCTCTAAGTCAAACTCATCACCATTTTCCATTTCCCCTTTAGCTGTGAAATCGTAGCTCTTGATCTTTTTCTTTTTTCTGATTTTGGGATCTAATGTAAAAATAACAAAAAAATAGTTAAAGCTACGTTTTACAGTTATTTCCCAATCAACATCATTATCTTTTATAGGCGTTGTATTATTAGTCTGAACATATATCAGTTGCTTAGCTGGCCGTTTGCCTGGAACGGCACCATTATAGTGTTGAATAGGCCACATTAGCACATTGTCAACAATCTGGTACCCAATGTAAAACCGGAAATGAAATTACACAAACCAGTCAACATCTAATAACCAAACAAAAATTCAAAGCAACAAAGCACTATGACGGCCATTTTTTACTGGCTGTCCTCGGACTGTAGCTTGTGATAAAAACATCGGACAAACCCATTTTTTAATGGTTAGGACTGACTGGACCAATGAATTTCGCATACTCTGCCATAGGCCTTATAAATTTAATAACTTGGTTCTCAGGACCTCCTTTCATTCTTTACAGGGTGCTTTAAGTTATAATACAGGCAAATATTGTTTACATGGAATTCACGTGAACACATAAATGCCAACCTTTTCAATTTGTCCATTATTTTGGCAAATTTTGGATGGAATATACAGTCTTACAGTCAACAGTCTTATTTTTTTTAAAGGATTTCCAATCCTTTCTGGTCCCAACCGTTCCTAGTTTAGAAATATATTCTGATTGTTTAGGTGTTTTGCAGAGGGGATTTTGATCATACAAGACAAATTCAAGGTGTCAGTTTCAACTTCAGTGATGATTACTGACAAAAGTGCCAAATTATGTACAACTCAGTTTTTCTTACTTTGGCATCTATGTGAATATAATTTTCATGTGGAACTCACTTACTGTGACTTTCATATAAAATGTTCAAATTTGTTTCAAGTGAAGGCTCAATTCAGCCAAATTATTTTTATTACTGTATCAATAAAATACAATAATGTAGATAGAAATATCAACTCTCTCATCTGTCGTCCTGTTTATGAACAATATCAACTCCCTCATCAGTCATCCGTCTATGAACAATGTAAAACAATGTAAAAAGTACCGTCAACATGAGATTAATTTTTGCACAATTCAGTGAAGTATTTAGTTTTTTTCCATAGTATATCTGTATGATGGTCAAAACCAAAAAATATTCTGATCAGAAACCCTGTTTCATTGTGCTTTCAAGGTGAAGTTCCATTAAAATCATATACTACATGAATTCCCCAATTGAAGCAAGCGATATGATTCAGTTAATTCATCTTTTGGTAGAATGAAAGTCATATTTTATTGACGAGTCAGCAAATCATTATTGTTTTTTAGAGCAATTTTAAGATTAGGGAAAGAAACACCTCTATTTTTCAATTTACAACTTTATATGGCAGCCAATTTACTATAATTATTCGTGACTTTTTTACTTGTATCTTCCATTGGTAGTAACGTTAAAGGTATCCGAAATAAAAACTGCATTGTTATGTATAATAGTAAATGATTTTATTTCTTAGTTTGGGTGCATTTAGATATGAATATTATTTTGTAGAAATTAAACAGGAAACTGAGCCAAAAGAAGAAGAATCAAAACCATCAAAACCAGTTCATAATTTCTTTGGTAAGGTAATCTGTATTGTTGACGTGTATGTTATACTTCATATTAAATTCTAGAATTTGGATTGGATAAAAGGGTAAGTGGTATTCTAGTATATCACCCTTCCTTTGAGTATACCACTCTTCCTTCGAGTATACCACCTGCTCCGACCAGAAATGTATCTTGTCCTAACCGTTGCACAGTCTGGTATTACTGTACATTTTCTAATTTCTGCCCAAAAACAAAAACACCAGGCGTCATTTTTTAAGGATGGTTTTGTAGAGGCAAAAAAACACTGCACAATGAGAAATATTACGTCAATGGATCTTTTGATATTTGTTTATCAATAGAAGGGTGGTATACTGGTTAAAAAGATATTCAGTATAATATAACACATACTGCCAGCAGTTGAGGGTGGTATACTGGATCACTACACTCAGGAAAGAATATTGCCCTCGACTATGTCTTGGTTGATATTCCTCCTTTGAGTGGTATTCCAGTATACCACCCTCAATTGCAGGCAGTATGTGTATAATAACACTTGTGTTAGCTGATGTGGAAAATAGTGCATTTTTCCATTGTTCTTCTTCAGTCAAAAAATTAATGACCTCACAATTTAAATGAGAATATTTTTTCTACTCCAAAGGTCATTCAGAGCATAATGTAACAGTATTTTTTAATACAGACCTTGTTTTTTCACGCTTTTTATTGGAACTTTGCTGTATCAAATCCGGATTTTACAGTTACGATTTTTTTTACTGTATATTTACTTCCAATTATCGTTTTGTTTGTTGACCTTGGTAAAATCATCCCTGCTAACATAATCACGAGACAGGGCTCCAAAATCTCCAAAATATTATATTAACCTTGCCTACCGCTTGGTTAATATAGATTTGCATGAATTGGTTAATCATACTAGCAACTTGTATTAAAGTCATTGATTGCATAATATTTGCTTTCCAAAAAAAAATCCTTATTATGGTTTCAGCTCCAAGAAAAACAGTGAAAGAAGAACTGAAAGAAGAGAAAGAATCAATGTCTAAAAATAACAAATCAGATGAGAAAGCTAGCAGTGACAATAAGTAAGTTTGAATACCTGTAAGTGTAAGTGAAAGAATCAGGCAAACTGAGAAAAATCAGGAACATAAATGTCAAAATCCTACATAACTGACAGAGATGTTTACAGATTTCCTCTATATTCTACGAATTTTGACTGCAAATCACGGTCTGCGGATTGTGAAAATCTCCATATTACCTTTTTTAAATATCAGAAAGGTCAGGATTTTACGAATCATTTCCATAGAATACAGTGAAAAATACAGATTGTCATCACGTAGTATAAACAGACCTGCAATATAATTTCTCTCAAGGATGCTTTCTGTACTTTGAATAGATCATTGTTTGATCTCTGAACCACTGAATTTGCTCAGAAAATTTTCAGTAGACAGTTAAAAAATTAGGTTTTTGACGAGAGTTATCTGCCGTAGAAATGTTCATTTTCAGTACATTTCAATGAAATTATAACTCAATTTACCAAAATGATATGGAAAATCTTAACATTTTTCCTTGATTCTGATGGTGCAAATAGTTAAATTAAACTGTCAGATTGATGGGATTTTTAATACCATGTTTCTCCCACTGCCTGACACTTATATGGTATTTTTTTTTAGTTTTATACTCCCACTCAACAAGCAGGTTGTATATCAGAATTACATTTTTTGTCCATCATTTCTTTTGTGTGAATTTCGTCCCAACTATTTATTGATGCTCCCAATGAATAGATTGATTTCAAATTTGGTGTGAATTGTTATATAAATTTGGCATATATTGTTAACAACTTCTATTCCTGGTAGATGTAGACTTTCTGTACCAGTGGGGGTATATTTAGCACCACAGTGCATACAACTTTTGATGTTTTTCTTGCAAGTGATAAAGATCAGGGGTTTGAAGTCAGATTGAGATTCTGTATTTTCAAGTTAATAAAATTCTGGATTATGGTGGTTTCAAACTTGGTAACATCATTTTAGGAAGGCCTGTATTTTGTGTTAGTTTTTTTTTTTTTGCTTGAATATTGAGATTCATACTTGAAATATCTACAATGTAAGGTAGCATTTTTTGTGTGTGTTTTGTTTAGATGTTTAAATGTGTTGAGGACTTATTTGGCACATAATTTTTAAAGTTATATAGCTACATGTATAAAAATTAGTTGGAACTTGTATCGAATCATTTCCAGAGGTCGTGCTAGGTTTTAAAAAAATAGGCGTGTAAAAAATGCTAGCCTGTAATTTTTTTTGCATGTATGTGAAGAAATTCTGCATGCAATATTATTTTGTCAAAACAGGTGTGATTGATGAGTACTCAATATTCATTTACTAGTTCGTAATGATTGGTCTTAACAATCAAATTCTGTCTCAAATTAAAAAAAAAGAATTTGAATTTGACAAGGTTCAATTTAGGATGTGTACTTTGTCCTCAAGTTCAATTATTTTTATTTAATGGAATGTCAATGGCTCTCAAGCCATTGATCATCAGGATTGCAAAATCGTAAACATGTCAGACGTGCCGTGAGCAGCCATGTGTGAAATAAGCGGAAATTTCCTTTGATGAATTGGTCATAATTACAAGCGGTAAATAGTAAACAGTATTACCTGGTATTATGAAATACAATAAAAAATAGTTGTTACCTGCAAATTTGTTAGCAATTAGCCATTTAGATTACACCTTAACTAATTGTAAATTTGAGCCACGTGCGAATGTGTTACGACATACCTTAAAGTGGTATAAATTTGCATATTAAAGGACCGATAACTCCAAAACACTCAGGTAACAGGGTAGTCAAAGATGTTAAAAACCCCCTTAGTAGTAAAACACTCAGTAATGTTTTCCAAGTTAAAAAAAGAGTTATGTTAACATATCTTCTAGAGTGTATTTATATATTTTTATTAACATCATTACAGTGGATTCCGCTTAATTGCATAGCCTATTTGCCAGTAAAAATTATGCAAATAACCGGGCTATTCTTATAACCGAAATTACGATTTTACCGGAAGTTTGAGTTCAGGTAAGACGACGATACTGTGGATCAACCAGAGATATCACTGTTCAACATTTCTGATCTGGTATTTAATTGTTATAGACCTTCTCATTGTATTGTTCTTTTATCAATAAATAATAATATATATATTGTGTTTGTCTTGTTTATTGACCTTCTTTACGTTGTGTGTATTTATAAGTAAAACCACGTGTTTCTCATCTATAAACAGTCAAGTAATTTCCTGACCTTTCTATGAAAGAAAATCCCATATTTCATATTTCAGCCAGGATTCAGTGTAATATTCATCAATGTTTGCAGTTCATGGGCTTTTGAAATGGTCTGTGTGTTTTTATTTCTCTGTTCAATCACCATTGTACTCTGATAGTTGTGTATTATACGTGTCATTGACCTCGATATATTCCTATGAAGTGTGGATAGTATGGGGCACCTTAGGGTAGTTGAATTTCATTAGACATTGTACTGACTTTTAATTTTCGTATGATATTTATGCCTAGTAACCCAAGCTCACTCAAAACTGTTCAGCTCATGAAAGAAAATTAAATTTACATTGATAATCATTTGTAGTCGGAAGAATTTAAATAGGGACAAAAAATACCCCAAGCCGCATCATAAGGTGATGTTTGGCATGTCGTCAGAAGTCATTGTTCACCTAGGTGCTTGTTTTTTTTAATGTAATTAGAAATCATTTATATTGTCTTTTATGTCCATTATGTTTTTAATCCATTATTAACACCTCCTGATTGATGATAATCTAGTTTTTACAACAATAAATATGATTGACATATTTATGACCCGAAGGCTTAAAATAGAATTTGGAAAAACCAGTCTTTACGTGGATGAGGCAAAATTCTCTGTGCAATAAACCGAAATGCACCTCCAAGGCCTATGCAAATAAGCCATTTTTTCCCTAATAGAATAATAGGAAATGGTTTTTTGCAGGAGAAAATTATGCTAATAACCGAAATATGCAATAATGCGATATGCGATTAAGTGGAGTCGACTGTATTATCATTCACAAAGGATTGAGGCAATGATTAATAATATTTGAATTCAATCGCTGGTTTGACTGTTTGAGTGATGGCAGTTTGAATTAAAGCAATCAAAAGTGAAATAAACAAATCTGATGAAATGCAACATTAATGAACATTTTTCATGAAAAATCCTAAGATAAGTCGAGGCTGACACTTTGCTGAAAAAAAAAATATCGACTTACAGTCCAGAAAATACGGTACTTAAGTAACAAAAATAATTTTCTTCATGGCGAAACATAAACATCAGCATTTTATTTATATATCTGATCATATTGGTATTATTATAGTTACTTAGTAATGGAAATTTTTAGTGTTCAAAAAGAAGGTATCCTGAAAATGTAGAAAAGTCATTTAACAGTGAAGAATTCTTGACCAGTTGTACCCACACATGGTCATCATGATAAAGGGAGAGAATTATAGTATTGCTTCCTGTCCCATATCCTGACCTATGGTCTCCATGGATGGGTACTTTATGCTTCCCATTAACCATTAGCCAGGCATAAGCATCACTACCTCTGTTGCTTAATAGATGTACAGAAAAAAGATAAGTTCCATTTACTCTGCAAATAAAATGAGAAGAATACACATCAAATGCTTCAGCAATGTTTGTGAAGATATTATCAAAGACAACTGTTGTATCCTCTGTCACTGGCCCTAATGGAGATGTTCTGCAAACAGAAAATGCCACTTTCTTCCAAGATTTTGCAGGATCACCTTTAAATATAAAGAGATTTATTATATTAATGGTATGATGTGCAAACTGCTATTGAAATTTAAAATCCCTATTGACTTTCAGTCATTTATGGGGTTACTTAAAGTATAAGTTGTTACATGGATGTCTAAATTGGAGATAACATATTATTTGTATAGTTGGTCTTCTTTTCAACTCTTTGTTTGCTAGTCTTTTTTCTGACGATATTGATAACAGGTATTTCAGTTCTAGAAATGAATCTACCTAGATGATTTACAGATAAATGCTTAGCAGTTCTACATCACAGATCTGCAGCATTTGACTTAGATATTTCTAGATTTACATTTTGACAGTTGTAGATATTGATTTGAGTATGGTAATAACAAGTCTTTCTGACTTTTTTCCACGGATTTTGTTTTGACTATGAATTACCTCCCCTGTACTAAGAAATTTTAAAAACATTCGCAATTTTCAGTGTTTCATGAATCATACTAAATAAGTGTTTAATGGTTAATCTGATGCTATCAGTGAGTTGTAGTATATTCAGGATTCATTTATAACCACTGTTACTAAAGCTGCTGTAATTTCATACTCATAACACAAAATCAAAAGCTAGTCGATGACTTCAGAAGTCATCGTTCTCATTTAAAGAGTTTTCATAAAAAAATCATTTTGCTGACATATTTTATTTTTTTCTGTTTGGTTGATTTCCTATTGTATTACCCAGTATTCTTACCTTTTTGACCTTTGCGACCTATATGTCCAGTTAGTCCCGTGTGACCTTTTTCTCCGGGAAGGCCTTCCATTCCAGCTTCCCCTTTGCAGCCTTTTTTACCCCTGTGGCCTTTGTTGCCAGAATTACCCTTGGGTCCAACTGGACCTGTAATCAATTGAAGTCAACTTCATCTCGTATTTTTTATTTCAGAAAGTTTTCCAGGAATGAAAACTTATTTCTTTTTTCATGAAAGTTTGGCTTTCCAATTAAACTATAAACTTACTTGTAACTAACCATGACTTAACTAGCTTTATCCATTTGACTTGAGACTATTGGTTAATGAAGATTTACTAGAATATTGACAAAATATAATCATTCCTTTGCAATATTAAGAAATTTAGACACTTAAGGGTCCAAAACACCCTTTGTGTATCTTGTCCACATGAAGACAGTATAGTAACATTTTTCTGTTCATAAGTACTTCTTGTAGTGGAAATCAACCTAGGTTGAAGTACTCCTTGTGGCTTAATGTCAGTGGTATAAAGAAGCACCCTCCAACTCATCCACAGTGAGAGAATTTTTATGACCTTCAAGTCAGTCAAAATGTGATGACCTGCTGGGCTAAATAATTTAGGAAATTCTTTGAAATGACCTTATGGAACATCACATATTTCTAGGGCAAGTTCAGTACAACAAAATTTGCCTGCTTGGCCAGTTGGACAACTTTTCTAATTTCTAACACTGCTTAACATGCATTTTTTATTAATTCACTTGAAGTAGAGTATACAGTTTATTCAAAATGTGTTGTTAAGAGCTGTGCACAACATGAAAAACTTTTAAAAATAAAATTAGGGCATTTTTTTTCTCTTCTATGTACATAATAATTAACAATTAGTTAATAATATGACCAATCTCTAGTCCATTACTCCTCCTGAATGGATTTTTATGAAATTTTCAGAGAATCTTTATTACATATTCCCATTGTGCACCTCGTATTTCAGATTTTATCAAATCATTGGAGGTTAAAAGGTGCATGTTATCAAATGGGGGAAAGGGGTATCAAAGTACTCCCAGATTTTCTAGTTATTTCTATTTTTGGTTAACGTACAGTTTCATTAATGGAATGAAATATGATTTTTCTTAGGCAAAAAAAACCTCAGGTATTAGTGTGTTTCCTTGAACATGCTTATAAAATTGGATCAGTAGATAGGCAAAACTTTAAAAAAAAAAAGTTTTTGACTGTTTGTTTTGGAGACTGAAGTGTCCAAACAAATTTTTTCGGCAGGCAAACAACATTGTGGTAGGTAGGGTTAATTGTAATTAAGTTAATATTTTTATGGCCTTATGAAGTTTTCTCGTAAAAGGTAATGGGGGAATATTTCCGCAGAATGTGCTGACATGAAAGGTAATGGGGGAATATTTCGGTAGAATGTGCTGACATGATAGGTAATGGGGGAATATTTCGGCAGAATGTGCTGACATAATAGAATTTTTTGATACATTTCATTTATTTGGCATGAGAAAGGGATTATATGAGACATTTCTGAAGCATTTCTAAAATTGTCTCAATAATGAATCTACAATCCACCCTTTGATTCTTAGATAGACAACTGCTTTAATTTTATATTAGTCACTTGAAGTACATGTAAGTCACTCTGAACTTGTTAGCTAATTGTATCAGCCAAAATAAATAAATTGGCTTATAAAAAAACCATCCTCAATATGAATATTACCTAAGTGATGCTTACAGATGAATTCAATTAAGATCTTAATGTTCATAATCTAAGTGGAAGCTTTGAGTATCCATTTTGTAAATGTGCTTCTAGTTAAACTTTTAACCTTACCTTGTGGGCCTTGGGGTCCTATCCTTCCATGTTCTCCTTTCTGACCTTTTTGACCTGGTAACCCATTATTCCCAGGTATCCCATTCATTCCAGGGGTACCAGGTCGCCCTTGTATTCCTGGTTGCCCTTGGCAACAGTGTTTACAATAAGGGTCAGCACTGTTCCTAATCTCATTACTTTTAGAGTAGATATTGTGAACAATTAGACTTAGATATAGAAACAAAACACTGTTGTGATTTTTCATCTTTGTACAAAATCGATAAAAGTTCCTAAAATAATATAATTGCACCAAGATATTCTAGAATGTTTGAAATTGCAACCATCCTTATTTCCAAACAGCAGGTAGCCTTCAATCTTAAATCTTAAATCTTTATATGTCTTTTTGTGGTAATAGCATCACAGGAAGAAATTCATCGTCTTCACTTACCAAATTTTCCTGGAATAAGAATGAAATAAAATTCATTGTTTTTAAGAATAGTACAAGCAATTCAAAAATAAGTAGAGTGTGTAATGTTCTGACAGTTTTTTTTTCCTGTCCGTCACCTTTTTTCCCAGGTCTTATTAAGAGAGTTCCGTTCAGGGGACCTATTCTTCCAATTTTGTCAAGTACATTTGTAATTTGCTAGTTTCTCACTTAAGTCTAAAATTCTTTGTTTGAAAAAAAGAAGAGAAATTCTAAGGTTAAATTTAGTACATATTCTTCATTTTTAGGTTTTTTCATCATTTTTATGAAAATAAAATAGAAAATTATTACTGGGTCATTTCCAATATGACCCTTCATATTACCTCTGGAATTCTGGATCAAATCTTCAACAATGTGGAATGGGTTATTTTTATTGCCTGATGGTAATTATGGCAGATAATGACAGTTAATTATCTTATCCAAGTCTGGAAATTGTAATGGACACATCTTTAATTTACCAAAGATCAAAGAATGAAATTGACATCTAGGGTTGCAAACAACAGGTTTTATTTATAGGGACAAGACTGAAGTGTCAAATCATTGATTAAACTATTAGTGCACTGAGACTGTTATTTATTCATAGGACAAAATCTTCATTGTTTTGTTGGCTCACATTTCATGATAGACAAAAATTGATTATTTTCTATTTTTGTGTATTGAACCAAATTTTGAGCCCTGCAAATATGAATGCAGGTACCTTAGCATTTTCAGTCAGTCAGTCTGTCTGTTTGTCTGTTAATGTCAAAAACTCGGAAATCATACAATGATGTGACCTGAAACAATATACCATATGAATATGGGCACAATGAGTGTTGTGAAAATGATTTTAAAACATTTTTTTAAAATATACAATGAAATTTCATGGTTTGAGAATCACAAGATTTTGATACATTTATTGTAAAATAATATTCTAGTTTCTGTTAATTATACTTGTACAGTGTACCAAATTACAGACCATTTTCTTTGATTCAAAGAATATTTAGGAAAAAAAAAAAAAAAGACTTTTAAATTTTTGTACATTCTGAAAATGAATTTAAAAATAATTAGTCCTTACCATTATTTGTCATACAGTCCATTTGAAATGTACCTTTAGAAGGATACAAAATAGGAAGTTTGCATCTCAAGTGTGCTAAAATGCAATTAACACCGAAAGTGTCACTTTTTCAAGGAGAGAAGTTGTTTGGATTTCATCAGTTGCCATGGTAACAGTAAACTGTTGTTGAATACAAGTCTTACATCGTCAGCCGAAAAAAAGAAGAGAAGCTTTTAAGCAAATTTGGATGGTGATGCTTCTTATGAATTTCGTAGTATCACTAATGTGTTGAGAAAAGGTTTCTTCAAATTCATTTACTCTAACAGTTGCTGGAAGTTAGAAAGTTGATGAAATTGTTAAAATACCATTAGAGCATGTCAAAAGAAAGTGATCTTTTACAAATAGATCTCATTTGTCGCAATAGAAATAGGCAGACACATTAAAGGTTTGTATTAGTTACTTTCTTTTGATTCTTCAAATCTCAATTTACTTCTTGTGATTGATATTGAAAGAATTCAATTTCTGTTACTCAGCAACTAAGTTCAAGTCTGCATCAAGTATAGACAAAAATATGGAGGAATCAAATGATCCTTTGTTTTATATCATATTATAAAATATGGTCAGTATTCTGTACTATAGTACAATTTATAATATAATATGAAATATTGGACAATAATTTTAAATTCTGAACTTAATGAATTGAGAATGCTTTTGCAATTTTTGTAAGTTAATTCTGAAGTTAACTGATAGGCAACACATACAGAAGATTTAATAATAATTGGTGTAAGCTTCAAAAATACTTTGATTCGGAATAAGTCCAGTGATTTTTTTGTCAAATGTTGAACCAATGACATTATTACATGCCAGTCAATGACCACAAATGACCTGAAACAATGTATCCCTCATGGCTGATGTTATTTTTTAAGAACCTTTATTTTGAAAAACTGAAAGCTGTCTGAATACAAACATAGTTTATGTAGGACATATTCAATGTAAATTATTTTACATGGGAATCTGGTAAAACCAGAAACCTTTCCACACTAGACATGTTATTATTTTTATGTAAGATTAAATGCTCTACTCACCTTGGGGCACTTTGCAGGTTGGGATATGTAGTGACATGGGTGTTCATCCTTCCTTCCATCTGTTACAAAGAGGAGTTCCAATATTATATCCATTATACCTCCTACACCATTGAATGGATTTTAATGAAACATTTGTGGAATCTTTATTTCATATTCCCATTGTGCACCTTCTATTTTAAATTTTGATCCAAAAGGTGGATGCTATCTAATAGGTGAGTGGGAGTATCAATGCTCAGTTTTTTTCTAGTTTAAAATGGGCTGTAACATACTATATTTAAAAATCAAATTTGTTCAGAGTGATTGACTCTTGTATCTCCTTTATTCAATCTTAATGTATGTACAGAGAACCAGAGAAAAAGGCCAGCAAAGATGACTACAACCCTGCCAAATCACGATATCACCCTGTTGATGATGCTTGTTGGAAACATGGAGAAAAGTAAGTTAATTCAGGGATTTTTTTTTTTTTTTTTTTTTGCTTTTGAAAGGAATTTCGCTATGTCAAATCTGGCCTTTACCATTTTGGGTTTTTGATCCTTAAAGATCAAAATACCTTATGTCACTGGTCCACTGGAACTTCCCTGCTATTTCTGAACACTACACAATAATATAGTCCAAATGAAATTCCTTTTATATCATTCAATACCTCTTTTATAACAAGTAAATATGTTTCTTGCAATTTATCAGCTCAATATTTTATTATTTATGCAAATAAAATCTATCATATCAACTCAAGATTTGAGTGACTCCTTTTTGGCCTTGGTAGATATTTAGTAATAAATTTACATTTAGGGAATTTATTTCTTTTAGTAATGTGTCTGGAAGGATAAAATGTGTTTAATATTTTCATTTTAACACACTTATAAGCCAAATGATCCATTCTGTCATTACACATACATTTTATAAACAGGAAGTGTGATTTCAAATTGGTGGGAAAATTCAAATGGACAAAAGAGTCTAGTTATGTTAAAAAGGAAATTATTTTCTTATGCTGATATTGGTTTTGTTTAAGTATAATTGTTATGTAGAATAAATGTCTATTAATACAGCTTTTGAATGTAAATGCACATGAACTTATTGATAGATATAAAATCGGGGAAAAAGATGAAATGGAACAAAATTTGTAAATGTGTGTGAACTTGGATCAGTAGTATATAGATAGACATTCAGTTTATACATATTTAAAAAGGACAGTTCTTGATAGTGTTTAAAATGCAATGTTTAATCACAATGTTATTTAACATCATATACTCTTTGAAATTTTGTTCATGCTATAGTTTTCACAAGAATCAAAAACCACTGGTGCTTTCAGCACTTTCATGTTACTGTATATTTATTGCAGATTTTGCCGGTTTCTGTTTTGTTGACCTCAAATACTATTTATTCTTTCCATATGTAATTTTGATTCTAAAGTTACTAGTGTATTGTGATAAACAGATGAAAAGATGTTTTCTGGCTTGACTTGATATAACCATTACTTCATTTAAACAAGGTCTTTGTTATATTTCAGAATACCATACCTTGCATTGGCCAAGACATTTAAAGCTATTGAAGATGTTTCAGCTAGGTTAGTATTGTTAACCAAAACACATCTTACACAAGATCTAAGTTATTTATTATATCCCTACTCAACAAGTGGATGGTATATTAGAATGATTACCTTGTCCATCTGAATTTTCCTTGCAATTATCACGGTTCCCAATAGATGGATTGATTTCAAATATTATGTGTGACTTAATATAGATGGGGAATTTGTTGTAAGTAATTTTGGTTTCTCTCTGATAACAACTTCCTGTTTTGTTGGACTGCCATTTTTCACTGTATGGAATGATGTTTGACAACTCTTTGTTAGAGTTATTGCCCTTGAAAGATGAAAAATGAGCAAGGTGAGCAATTCAGCTGCCTTAGAGACTCTTGTTGAAAATTCTCCTATTTTTGTTGAATTTGGATAAAGTTAATAAAAAAGCTAGGATTGTTTTGTGAAATATCATTCTTATCAAGAATGCCAAATTATGTGTATTTGTTGCTATTTTTCTTTTCAGATTAAAGATAATGGAAATGTTATCTAATTTTTTCCGGTCTGTGATAGTATTAACCCCAGATGATCTGTTATGCTCTGTTTATTTATGTCTCAACAAACTAGCCCCAGCTTATGAAGGAATAGAACTTGGTATTGGTGATACTGTTCTCATGAGGGCCATTGCTCAGGCCACAGGTATGTTGATTAGAATGGAAAACATGTCTAAATCTGTTATATTGTATATATAGTGGGTTTGAAGGGAAATCTGTATTCATGTATGTAAATTCATTTGATTTTCTTGGAAGTATTTAGTGTCTTGGTTTATTTTAAAAGATTTCAATTGTTTGTCATTTCAGTAGAGAAAAGACAGTGTGTTGAAAATTACAACTTAATTTCGATGTGAAAATAGTTTATTCAGTTCAATTACAGTTTGCATTTGGGATGACAAAAGAAATACATAGTGGAGTCATCTTTTGTCAGCCAACCAGCTTGTCCTATCATGTTTCTAAAATGATAAATACAAAATTTATCAAAATATTTTATATTTAATATCTTATATAAAAAAATTGGCTTTTTTACATGTATTTGTCAAGTTCAAGAGTCCACTTGAACAAAAAAAATCCATTTGTATACTTTATTCTTCATTTCCTATTTGGAGTATAACTAGATATGACTGAATCATGTGAAAATACTGTTGATGGTGAACTTTTTGGGATAACCACTAACACATGTATAGATGTATTTTTATTGAGCATACAAATTGTCCATAAACATTTGGTATTCTTCAGAACTTATGTTTTAGTCATTGGATTTGTATGAAACTTTTACACAAGTTTCTCCTTATCATCAAAGAAAGGTTGAGATTGAGTAGAACTTGTATTGAAAGCCTTGATGCTGTAATTCACACATTTTTATGTCAATGAATTAATGAAAATTAGACAAACCTCAGATAATGATACTTATAAACAAAAGTACTAAGACAGTATAAAATAATGTAATTACAGGTAGAAGTGTTGACAAAATAAAATCTGAGGCCCAGGAAAAGGGAGATTTAGGTATTGTTGCTGAGGTAAGCAAGCTTCACTGATTTGCTGTACTGTTGTTTAGTTCAGTGTTCCTTGAGCTTTTTCTTTCATATTTTTTATTGGGAAGGCCAGTTAATTTTAAAATAAATGTAAATTATTTTGTTTTTGAGTGACAAAAAAATTTAATGTACACTGATATTTTATTCTAAATGAATGATTTTTAACATTTTCAGTCTAGTAGAAGCAACCAAAGAATGATGTTTGCTCCACCAAAACTTTCAGTTAGAGATGTGTTTAAAAAGCTCACAGAAATAGCCATGATGTCAGGCAATTCTGTAAGTATAGCCATGATGTTAGACAATTCTGTAAGTATTGCCATGATGTTGAACAATTCTGTAGGTAAAGTCTTGATGTAGGGTAATTCTGTAAGTATAGCCATGATGTCAGGTAATTCTGTAAGTATTGCCATGATGTCAGGTAATTCTATATGTATATCCATGATGCTGAACAATTCTGTAGGTAAAGTCTTGATGTTTGGTAATTATATAAGTATAGCTATGATGTCAGACAATTCTGTAAGTATAGCCATGATGTCAGACAATTCTGTAGGTAAAGTCTTGATGTTGGATAATTCTGTTAGTATAGCCATGTTGTCAATCAGTTCTGATATACAGGAATTTAGCCAGGATTTTCAACCCATTAGTCACTTTTGCGTAAGACTAAATCTCAATACTGTTTTTTCTTTTCGCATCGCAAATTTATCAGCATGCATGTATATACATATACTTTTAACAACTATATTATAAATAATAACATGTTTATTTCTATGTCAGCACTGGTATATAAATAACAGATAATTCATATTAATAAAAAATATATAACAACATACAGTTTCTACATTAGCAACTATTCATGAATAAAAAATGCAAAAAATACTTTGTTACTGTGTCATACATATCATTGTGTAAAAATCTAAAAATTATATACATCAGCTACTATTGTTGGCATGTGTCAAGCACTGTTTACTTGATCAGTAATGCATAAACCTCCTGTCCTTAGCCATGCACCACAAAGTGAAAGCTATCTTAAAATCAAAGGAACTCATATCAGAACTGAACTGCCCGTTTATGATCAGCAGTGTTGATGTGTATTATCTTTTAGGAATGCGTTGCTTCCGATAGAAAATGTATTGGTAAGTCCAGCATCTTGGCAGTCACGGCAGTACATCGCCCCACCTATGTAGTATATGCATGGAAATATCTTTGACCACTCTGGTTTAAATTTTGACTTTAATAGTCGATCACTGCAACTATTTGTAGTAGTTGACTTATTTTTAGACTTCTGACCTTTAGGTACGTTGTCATGTGACGACAAACTAAAATAGTTCGTAATGGCAGACATAGTTGCGATTCAAACTGTGATTAAAAAATCCAAACATCTTTCCATTTTAAATACATACGATGACACTTTGAGTACTTTGAGAACGTGTCACAGCGCTCAACAAACAAATCATTACCGTTAATTAATTTGTTTGTCGGGATAATTAGCCTCAACCAGGTGATCAAGCAAGGTGTGATCAAAGGTGATGCAATCAAAACATTGGTCATGATTGTTTATTGTAAAACCCTAATTGGCTTGGGAAAGGTAATCAAGTTGTCAATTATGGGTCATGGGAACATCAGAGGCTTTTTTACTAATATTTTTTTTGGGGGGGAGCGAAATATCAAGTGACGAATTGTGCATGAGAAAAATTCGCCACTTTCGAAAATCATTCGTCAATGGCGAAAATAGCGAGCGCTAGCTAAATCACTGGATATATAGCCAAGATGTCCGGCAATCTGCTACATCAAGCTTACAGAGCTAGCTGATATTTCAAAATTGGATACAAGTATATATAGCAACAAATATAGGAACCGCTGTGTCTGTCCATTCATATATCTGAGCACAATTCCTCCTAAATAGCTAAATTGATTTTGATAAATTTTTCCAGTAAGGTTGAACTTCATTTGTAGGTGCATGAATGAATGTTAAAATGAATGTTAAAACAATCAAAGGAATCCCACATGCTAAAACCACATAAATGCAACTCCTCTGAAACCACTCAAGGAAGTTTTTACGAAATTTTATAGGAAGGTTAGGCATTGTATGTAGATGGACATAACTCTAGTATGCATTAGACAAGCTTGCATAATAAGAAATTAATTTGGTGTCAGTAGGTCAAAAGTCAAGGTCACTGTAAACAAATATAGATTTCTGCATTGCATTGGACTTTGACCTCAGGAGGATATAAAATTGGTAACATTTTATAATTATAGGCACAGGCAAAGAAGATAGAAAAAATCAAAGGAATGTTTGTAGCCTGTCGACAATCAGAAGCTAGATACCTCATACGGTCATTAGGGGGTAAACTCAGGATTGGGCTTGCTGAGCAAAGTGTTTTGACTGCTCTTGGCAATGCTGTGTACCTGACACCACCTGGTCAAGGTAAATTAATGAGCATATTTAACAAAGGACACAGTTTTGACTGTAATTGGTGGTATAATTGAACCTGTACGCAAATTAGAAGTTGAATGTTTATTTGGACCTTACTTTATCTTATCTCATTACAGAAGTATGATTTTGTCATGTTATGTTTTAACACACTTAGGACCACTACTTGAGTAAGTAAATAGGTCTCTTTCAAATACCTCATGAGGAAGGATGGAATTGGTTTTAGGGTTAGTAATAAAATGCTTAGGGAAAAAGGGAACCTTGTTCTAGCTTTTCCTGATTTCCAGATCTCTTGATTAAAAGTGAATGGGTATCTTTAAAATTGTACTTCAAAGTACCATAATACAAAAGATAGTCTGGGATGAGTACAGCACCATACCCATATTAATAATTTCTTAAATAATATGCAGCATGGTTGACTTTGATAATTAGAATGAGGGTAGACAACATCGGAACAATGTGTAGGGCAACCATGTAGGACACTTGGGTTTGACCTTATATGACCTTAAGGTCAAATATATTTGTAATGCCCATAGAGATAGATCCCAATTCATTGATATCTAGTTGTATATATACAATTTGATTTTCAGAATTTCCTCCTGAGATTACAGATGCTGGTAAAGGACAGACAGCAGAAGCACTGAAGAAAAAGATGGAGGATGCTGCTCTAATTATAAAAACTGTCTATTGGTAAAGTGTAATCCTCATTGCTCAGTCATTCTTAATCAGCTGCAAAACTAAATTTTTTATCTGTCGGTCTGTCTGTAAATCCTGTGTATAAAGTACAAAACAAACCCCCCTCCTAAAAAACAGATTACTAAGGACACTTGACAAGTGGATGTAGGTTCAGAGGGGTTCAAATTGGTAGTGGTCAGGGGTCAGAGGCCCTTTATAGTTCTGACCTATGACCTTTAATATTCCATTTACCTATGTATGTAGAATCTTCAACCCTATTTTGTGCACTTTATAAGAAGATGTACATGAAGTAAGGTTTTTAATGAATGTATAAGTGTCAGTCTGTTGTTTTTAAAAATATCAGGTATTTGATAAATCATCAGTGTACCCCTATATTTCCAATCTTAGTAACACTTGTAAGAATAGTACTGTGTCAAAATTTTCAAATAAAAATAAATTGGAAGCACCAGTCAGAAGTAAATATTTTTATTCAAATGTAGTCCTGTGGAATTTTGTAAGTGCTGTTTCATTAAAAGATATGAGCTCCCCGGGGAAGGCACTTATCCCCCAGGGGAACCACCCATAGAAGTTCTATTGATTGTATTAAAATTAATATTTTGTCAAGAGACTGAAAACCCAACTGTATACAGAGAATAAACGTGCCTTCCCCTGTCCTTCATATGTTACTAGAACAGCCCTTTCTCCTTTTAATGAGGTTTAGAACTTTTAGGTTATCTCCCTTTGACTATGCATTAGAATCTTTTATATTAAATTTTCATGTAACAGGCATTTGATGAAATGTTTATGTGTATTTTTTTAGTGAATGTCCAAACTATGGTGCTATTATTCCAGTATTATTGAAAGAAGGATTAGAAGAATTACCTAAACATTGTAAACTAACACCAGGTAAAGTAGAACCATTTTTAAGGCAAAATTAAAATAGTGTAGATTCTCAGGCACCACCACATCCCTTGGAACTTCTGTGTCAGTGATTTTAATTTCATGGAAGAGAAAAAAATTTTGTGTCCAAATTCAGAAAATGGTTTCTCTTTCTGCTTTTGTCATTGGGGTTAGTTTTGCACTTGAAGAGAAGGTTCAAAAGCAGTTCAGCAGAAGGAGAACTTTATTTGACATCTCCTACTTAAAACATGGCAAGACAAGATGGTGATGCCATGTAGTATCATTCATAACTTTTCTTCTACATTCCTTTTTTTTAACTGTATGATAGATATTTATCAACTAATCTTGCAAAATTTCACAAAAAAATGGTCTATTTGCTTCTGACATCAAAAACCTCGTAAATCGGATTTTGAAAAAAGTGGCCTGACCAAGGGTCTGGAAATTTTGACAGCCCATGTTGATGATCTTATCAAACATCATCACAAGATATGAACAGCGTCTGACATTTAAAATTCACTCTAAACGCTGCAGCCAGACCTCTCAGAAAATGCAAGAATCTTGCAGTCAGGGAAAAGTGAATGATTTTATAGGACGTTATCTGATTGTCAGACAAAATATTATTTGAATAACTCCTGTGGATTTTGAAAAGCCTGTCTACAGCGGTTAGTAAGAGAGCAAATGAAAGTCTGCTGCTGCATAGAGCTTGACTTCAGCAGACGTTTGTGTCAGTCTTGTACATGCACAGGTCGAGAATAAACTTTAAAAACAAACCAAACTTTTTTTTTGTAGTTTAAAGATTAATATTGGAATTTGTGTTATTTCATCATATAATCTGTCTTTTACAAAATTTCAAAATTCACAGCAAGTGAATGAGTTTCAACCACACAAGGACTTTCTGTCGTAAACAAAACATTGAATCTTTAGGACTTTTTCATCACATCGGTAAACAGCTGAAAACTTCAAAGTGATGATGAAAAATTTGTTGAATATTTATAATTGCAAATGCATTTTGTATATTTAAATGGGTTGTTGACTTCTGTGTTAAAAAGAGAAGGTTCAAAAGCAGTTCAGCAGAACTTTATTTGACATCTCGTAATTAAAAAATGGCAAGACAAGATGTTGATGCCATGTAGTATCATTCATAATTTTTCTTCCATGTGCACGTTTTTAACTGTATAATAGGTATTTATTTACTACATCTTTCAAAATATTCCATCGAAAAATTAATAATTACAAACTACGACTGATTCGTAGTTTCAGCTACATGTGCTTTCGTTACAACTGAAAAATCTGCAGGGAAATGATGGATTTGTCAATCTTTTTCTTAATTAAATCAAGTAATTAATGTATGAAAATTCTTCAGGTCACTTCAATTAATTCATATAGGCATTGGTGCTGCATGCGTACCCACAATTTAATTATGCAATCAACTAATCAGTTACAGGTAAATCTTAGTCACAGTTGGGGGCATATCAGCTAATATTGACACACACCTGTCAAACAGTAAGGATACATGTAGACAGGATGTTTATACACTAATAAAACATTTCTAACTGTAATTTATAAGGGTTGACAATTTTTAATGTCCGATATTGGAAATTGGTCATTGGTCATTTGCGAAACTTGTCGGTCTGACAACCTTGACATTTTTGAATGGCCTAACATAGTGTGTTATAATGCTAAACTTTATGATACAGGAATCTTTAAAAATATGAAAGTATACAAGTTGATTTTTTACAATATAGGTTAAAGTAACATTTTTTTACACATGCCTCCTCAAAGTAACATGACAATGCATTTAATATGATGTGTACATGCATGAAGAGGTAGTGAGAGTGAGGATATTGAGGCTAGTCCTTCTGTTTTACTGTTTTTTTTTGGAATGCCTGTAAATAACAATGCCTTACGAATTACAATATTTCCTGAAAAGGGAAGCAGAGAAATGTCTTTCCTCTACCCCAGACTTGACTTTTATGAGCAACTCAACGGATGTATCTAGAAAAGCAGAGGACACTTTCCCTACCGGTGCACCTGTTCAATGCTCCCAGTTTTTAGTGGAGTCTGAAATGTTCATTTGCTTTCGCTACTTTGTATGTATTATTTTAGTTATTTATGTTCTTTGTCTGTTTACTATGTCTGGCATTTGTCCCTTTATTACATTCTTTTGATTTTTCAACAGAATCTTGGTTCTTTTGATTACTCTTTCATATAAACTGAAAAACAGTTTTAAAAAGTTTTCTTTAGTTTGCCAGGGTCAATCAAATTATTGATTATTCCTGAATTCTGGCATTTGTATAAAGATATAGTGGATTAATTTGTTGACTTAAAAGAAACTCTCTCCTTACATTGTCAGGATGACAGATACACAAAGAACACTTACAATGGTAGCACAAGAGATACACAAAGGGAAGGCACAGATAGTAAAACTTTGTATTTTAATCCATTGCATAACAATGGGATAGTTAAGTGTAATTGTTTGTAAGAATCAGGCAAAATGGGAAAAATCAGAAACATGCATTTCAAAAATCCACCGTTCTGACAACTTAATATCACTCAAGGATACTTTCTCTATTTGAAAATAACACTTTGATCTCTACATCACTTGCCTTGATAAAAAATTTATCAATAGAATGTAAGAGAAATGAGGTTTTTGACACAGTTATCTGCCCTTGAAATGTTCATTTTCAGTGCATTTCAATGAATTTGTATCTCAATGGTCCAGCATGATATGAAGAATATTGTCTGTTTTCGTTGATTCTGATGGTGGAAAGAGTCAAAATACACTATCAATATGATGGTTTTTTGCATATAATTTTTCACTTAGTGCCTGATTCTTACAGGGACTTATATTAAATACTATGTGATCTGATGGTGTGATAATATTCTGTCAGATCTCCAATAGATGTAACCATTAACTTTAACTTCATTTTAGGTGTACCTCTAAAGCCTATGTTAGCACATCCTACTAAAGGTGTAAGTGAGGTCCTGAAGAGATTTGAGGATGCTGAATTTGCTTGTGAATATAAATATGATGGTGAGAGAGCCCAGGTAGGTATTGGTATATAGGAATGGTTCAGATAATCAGGGATTTCATTCACTTTCAGCTCACTGTTGAAGGCCATGTTAGCTTTTCCCATCAGTTGGCATCCGTCGTTGTTAACATTTTTCAAAATTGTTCTCTAATACTACTTGACCAACTGAAACCAAACTTCGTATGAATGTTTTTTTGTTTTTTTTGGGAACCTGCATAAAACTTGTGGGAATTTTTATCTGTCGAAAAAACATGGCCACCCTTATCAAAAATAGAAATAGGGGTCAGACCATGGATCCGGAAACGGTCAAGAATGCCGGTCATTGATGGACAAATTTTGCAAATGACCAACGACAATTTTCCAAAATCAGACATAAAAAAAATTGCCAACCCTTATAAATTACAGTCTGCATGGTTTTGTTAGTGTATAAACATCCTGTCTACCAGTCTCCTAATTGTTTATTGGAAATTAATTGACAGTTGTGTGTCAATTTTAACCGATGTGCAGCCACCTGTGACTGTGATTTACCTGTAACTGATTAGTTGATTGCATAATTGAATTAGCGGTACACGTGTAGCCCCATTGCCTATACAAATTAATTGAAGTAACTCTGAGAATCTTCATACATTTATTAATTAAGAAAAAAGATTGACAAGTCTACCATTTTCCCGTCGATTTTTCAGAGGTAATAATGAAAGCACATGAAACTGAAACTACGAATCAATCGTACATGTAGTTTGTAAGTATTAATTTGTTGATTGAATCGTTTTAACACAGAAGTCAACAGACCATTTGATTCAATATACAAAATGTGTTCGCGATTTTCTTTTATAAGTAATCAACATTTTTTCATCACTCAGAAGTTTTCGGCTGTTTGCCTATGTGATGAAAAAGTTCGAGAGATATGATGTTTTGTTTACATTTTAGAATGTCCACATGTGGTCCTAACCGAACTCGTTCACTCGCTCTGATATTTTGTAAAAGACAGGGTATGTGATGAAATAACACACTTTCCAATGCAGAAGTTCTATTGATCCACACTGTGCAACAGTGACTGTATATGAAGCTGGTGTATTACTGTGAACTATTTTGTATCTCATCTAACCAGTTGAAATTTCTGTGTGTATCCATATGATTGCCTTGATAGTTGTGTGAAGTTTCCTAAAATCAATTTGTTTTATCGGGAATCAATGATTCCAAGAAAACTTCTCTTCTTGAATACCTAGCACTTTCATCTGGAAATCTGCTGTATTTAAGCATCACTCAAGTTTGCATGCACTCTGTGCAGGTGAGGAACAAGAGAGTATAAAGTAATATTGATATTTATCAATATATGGACAATTCTGCTCATTTGCACACTGGGGACTATCTTGTTTAATGGTATGGATATTTTATCCATTGTTGTAGAGTCTCTGACAATTTCTAAGATGAAGAGCAGAAGTAAAATCCCTGTTCCTTGATAATTTGGTGTTTTTGTCACCTGCACATTCACTCCATAGCCTATACCCTTTCATTTTGAAGTTTTGGAATTGGTTATTCTTGATATCAATATGCAATGACTACATATTGATTTAACAACTGTTCAAATTCAGTTTCAAAAGAAGTTTAATTGTGGAAGAGTTGCTTTGATGATAATTTAGACACATGGAATAGATATAAGATGTGGTATGAGTGCCAATGAGACAACTCTCCATCCAAATCCCAATTTATTTGAAGTATAAACCATAATAATAAGTCTAAGTACGGTCTTCAACATGGAGCCTTGGATCACACCGAAAATTAAGCTATAAAGGGCTCCAAAAATTACTAGTGTAAAACTATCCAAACCGGAAAACCAACGGTCTAATCTACATAAAAATTGAGAGACTAGGAACACTTATGAACCACATCAACAAACGACAGAAGTTGACATCTTTTCTAATGTTCGGACGTCTAGGGTCGCACCATTGCTCCGGAGAATAATGTCAAAACAAACATGGGGCGATTTCCGGGCAGAACACCTGTGAAAATGGCACTAACTTCCGGCAACAAAAGCGCGTAACTCAACTATACTAAAGGTTTATACAATGACAGGGATTCATTTTGGACCATTTCGAGAAAGTAAAAACAACTTTCAACAGAATGTTCCTTCATTTTCCCAACAACCACTCACAGAAGCGAATTTCCAAGCCCAGTACTGTGCCATAGATGCATTTTCCTCCAACGCACAACCAAGTCCGGGTCCCATGTATGTTTTACTGGAACAGCCCTCAGTATTTTGAAGTTAAGCTGTTTATCATGCACTTGACTTCTGTCTGTAGGATCTAGTAACAAATAAAATAGCTAAAATGCATGAATAATCTGAATATAGATAATTAATTTATATCTATAGGTTAGAAACCACTAATTCCACTTCCCATAGGCTTCTATGCTAATTTCACAATATTCAATGGCTTCTCCGGACTTTACCTTTAATAACTTTAACCTGCAATGGACTATATATCAGCATGTTTCTACATATGTCAGCTCACAATCCTCAGAATGGCATGTGGGGTTAGCAGCCTTCCAGTGCAGTACTGGTCACCAGAAGTGAAGGGTCTATAAATAGCATGGGAAATCCCAGTGTTTTCACAAGATAGGGGTATATTTAGAAATCATTATGGAGATTAGACTTCATATCACAAGAAGCAAAATACACCTATAAAATGTACAGAAATGTTTTTCCTTTCAGAAACTGTTTAAATTTTTTAAATAAAATGAGATTTTTTTTCACAGCACTATGAGGAACACAGGTAATTTTTTGCGTAGGACTATTTTTGCGTACGTTCCAAATGCTCATTGGTTGAATTGGTGGTCTGTAAACTATATCTTTGAAATAAGAACACAGTAAGTTTATTATGACAAAATCCTAATGTTTTTTTTTTTAATGATAAAGGCATACAGTTACTTTTGTCGTCAATTATTTTCTTAGATTCACATACTGGAAGATCGAAAGGTTCATATTTACAGTAGGAACTCGGAGAACAATACAACAAAGTATCCAGACATTATAGCTAGAATCCCTAAAGTAAAAAAAGATTCATTGAAGTCTTGTGTCTTGGACTCAGAAGCTGTGGCATGGGATGCCGAAAAGAAACAGATTCAACCTTTCCAGATTCTGAGTCATAGAAAGAGAAAGGTAGGTAACTCTGCAGAAAAGAAACAAAATTGTTAATTTTATAAGTACCATATTTTCCAGACTAAGTCAATGTGGAATATAAGTCGAATTGCCCAATTTTGACCAAAATCGACGAAAAAACATAGGTAAGTTGAGGGTCAGATGTGTGCATTTATATCTTAAGTGTTAGCAGAGATCCGAGTTGAGCGGTTTGTTTTCAACAGCATATTATTCCAGAAATGTTACTAAGTATAAGATTTCTGAATTAAATAAATATCTGTGTTTTTGTTAAAGTGTACTTTGTCAGCGAGTTAGTTATTTTTATTGAATGGCTTGTCAATGGCTCTGAAGCCATGTATGAAATCATAACCATGTCAAACGTGGGCAGCCATGTGTGAAATAAGCTGGAAATTCATTTGATGAATTGGTCATAATTACAAGCGGTGGTAATTAGTTAATAATATTACCTGGTATTACGAAATACAATATAAAATAATTATAACCTGCAAATTTGGTTGCAATTAGCCATTTAGATAACACCTTAATTGAGTTATAATTTGAGCCACATGCAAATGTATTACGACATACCATAAATGGGTATAAATTTGCATACTAAAGGACAGATAACTCAAAAACACTCGATAATGTTTTCCAAGTTAAAAAAAAAAAAAAAAAGGAGTTTTTTTAGCGTATCTTCTAGAGTTCATTTATATATTTTAATGGTTTCAAAGTTTCAGAGTTTTTATTAACATCATCGTATTCATACATAAAGGATAGCGGCAATGATCATTAATCTTCGAATTCAATTGCCGGTTTGAGTGGCAGCTTTCGTTAATTGCAGTTTACCAAAAATTTTGTATGAATATTTGCCAAACTGTAGCTGGTAATTACTAGAGTTGCTAACTATTCTCAGTAGGGAGAATATAGAGCTGTCATCTTTGTTGATATTGTATGTAAGTGTGAATGTTTTCTGTATTAATTTTGATATGCTGCTTTTATTGTTGAACAAATCTTATACTTTAATTTATTATGGAAACTAATGTATCTATATTGTCATTAAATGTAAGGGGTATGGTCTCCAGTGCAAAAAAGAGGACTGATATATTTAACTGGGTAAAGGAGAAAAAAGCTTCTATCATATGCCTTCAGGAGACACATAGTTCAATGGAAGTTGAGACCGCTTGGTCTGACGAATGGGGAGGTCAATGTTATTTCAGTCACCATAGTAGCAGAAGTGCTGGGGTTTGTATATTATTTCGCCAAGGGCTTGATTACACTGTTAATGATTCTATTATCGACCCCAATGGTCGATATATTATTTTAGACCTGAAGCTGTATGAGCAAAAACTAACCCTTGTTAATTTATAGGTTTCAATACAGACGAGCCAGGTTTATTCACTGAGATATACCAGAAGGCAGTTGCTTTAAAAAATACTAGCTTTCTGTTCTGTGGTGATTGGAATGTAGTTCAGGATTATAGCATTGACAACTTTAATATTCGGTATAATAGAAACTTAGCTTGTCAGAAAAAAAATAGACGAGATGAAAAATAACCTAGAGTTTGTAGATCTTTGGAGAACATGTCACCCTGATACAAGAAGATATACTTGGTGACAGCCTACACCGATTAGACAAAGTCGTCTGGATTATTTTCTTGTCTCAGAGGATGTATTTTCTCTGATGAAGTCTACGAGTATCATTCCCGGATACAGGACTGACCATTCTGCAATTTTGTTTTCTTTCTCTGCTAGTCTTGAGAAACGAGGGAAAGGATACTGGAAGTTCAATTCCCTTCTACTCAGGGATGGTGATTATGTTAACAAGATTAAAGAATGTATCAGTGATACTGTTGAAAAATATTACCTAGAGGGTGATAAGGAAAACTAATTTGACGTCAAGCTAAAATGTGACGATCAGTGTTTTTTTTAAGTTCTCAAGATGAAGACACAAAGTACATCTATAGAATATTGCATTAGAAAATCAAAACTTGAGAAAAACTTGTATCAGAAACTTGAGAATGATATACAAGAATTAGAGAATACTATGAATATTAGTCCCAATGACAGAATTCTAGAGTCATTGAATGAAAAAAAGCTAGAACTTGAACAGGGGAGAGAGGATTATATATCTGGGTTATTACTGTGATCTCGTGCTAACTGGCATGAAAATGGGGAGAAGTGCACAGAATATTTTTGCAAGTTAGAAAAGAAACATTCAGTCAATAAGACTATTTCAGAGCTGATTGACGATAAGGGGAATCACCTATCAGATCAATCAAGCATTTTATTTGAAGAGAATTTCTACAAAAAGCTTTACTCCTCAAAACCAATTGATAGATCTGATCAGTCCTTTTTTGAGCATAATGTCAAGTTGACAGAAGATCAGAAAAACATATGTGAAGGTAACTTGTTATTTTCTGAATGTTCTGAATCATTAAAGGGTATGTGTAATGGGAAAAGTTCAGGCTCCGATGGTTATACTGTCGATTTTTATAAATTTTTCTGGCGTGATATTGGACCTTTTTTTATATAGGTCCCTGTACTATGGGTATGAATCTGGAAAATTTTCTCTTTCAATACCAAGGAGTCATAACATGTTTACCGAAGGAAGATAAGGATCGAGGGTTTATGAGCAGCTGGAGACCTATCAGTCTCTTAAATACTGACCTGAAAATTGCTTCCGCTGTATTAGCTAATTGGGTCAAGTCTGTACTTCCATTTATTATTAGTGATACTCAAAAGGGTTTCATGAAGGATAGATTTATCGGAGAAAATACGAGACTTTTGTATGATCTCGTGCATTATTTAGAAGAGAATAACAAATCAGGGTTATTGCTGCTAATCGATTTTGAAAAAGCCTTTGACTCTATAGAGTGGGATTTTATAACCAAAGCATTGCAAAGTTTCAATTTTGGTAATTCTTTCTGTAAGTGGTTTAAGATCCTGTACTCTGGAACAAAAAGCTGTGTGATAAATAATGGTCATATGTCAAACTTTTTTGACTTAGAGAGAGGGTGTAGACAAGGTGACCCATTGTCACCCTACATCTTTATTATTGGTGTTGAGTTGCTAGCCATGAAATTGAAGGCAAATGGAAATATATGAGGTGTTGTTATTAATGATACAGAACCATTAGTAAGTCAGTATGCTGACGACACTTTTCTGATGCTAGATGGAACAGAAGCTTCATTAAATGAATCATTGACATGTTTTGACTCCTTTTACAAAATTTCTGGGTTGAAGGTAAATAAATCAAAAACACAAGCAGTATGGGTTGGGAGTAAAAAGTTTTCAGATCAAATATTGTGTCTAAACTATGATTTAAAATGGTCACATTCGAACTTTTGTGTTTTAGGCTTGGACTTTTCCTTAGATTTGAAGAGCATGGTAGATATAAATTTTTCAAAGAAAATAAAGGATGTTTCCAGAATATTAAAGAGCTGGGAACATAGAAAGCTTACCCTTATGGGCAAGATCACAGTTGTGAAAACTTTAGCAATCCCAAAACTTATTCATCTTTTTACATCTTTGCCAAACTTGTCAGAGAATAAACTTAACGATCTTAATACTTTATTTTTTCGATTTATTTGGAATGGAAAAGCTGATCGTATCGGTGATTTTGATCAAGGTGGGCTTAAGATGATTCATCTTCCATCTTTTATTTCTTATCTAAAACTTTGTTGGATTAACAGATATTTTAGTAATTCAACAATTTCATGGCAAAAGATACTATTGTATGATTTGAATGAGTATGGAGGTGAACGTGTATTTCAGCTTCAAGCTGACAAGATAAGTGAAATTGGAATTAAGTTTAACAATCCATTTTGGAGAGATGTTTTATATAGCTTAGCTTCTGCTATACCAAAAGTTACAAGAACGTGTATAGAAGACTTCTTGTCATTAGATATTTTGAATTTTATTCCCTGTGAGGAAATAAGATATTATAGTGCATGGAAAAATTATGGTGTGGAGAATATATGTGATATCATAGATGCAACTACAAAAGATTTCTTTACGTTTGTTAAAATCAAAGACAAGATTATGAGTAATAACTTCATGAAATATTATAGCTTATTGTCAAGAATACCTCGTTATGTAAAAGAATATGTTCGAATGATTATAGGAAGAATTGATCTGCAGAATTTCAGGGCTGAAGACCCTTTCCTGAGATCCATACTTGCTGTTAAAAAAGCAAAATTTGCTTATAGAAATATGAGAGATGCAGTGTTTTATGCTCCCACAGAAAAGTTTGTAAAATGGGGGAACATTTTGGAACTTGAGATACTTGACTTTTCTAAGTATTTTGTACTCTTACATAAGATGTGTAAGCACACATATTTGAAGACATTTCAATATAAAATTTTGCATGCAATTCTTCCAACAAATAAGTTTTTATATAAGATACATTTGAAAGACACAAAATATTGTACATTTTGTAAACATGAAGAAGAAATACTGGAACATTTGTTTTTTGATTGTAGAGTTAAAAAATATTTTTGGAATATATTATCACAAAAAATTAAGATTTATTACATTGATTTTGATTTGGATAGACAAAACATAATTCTTGGTTATCCTTCTGGAACCCCCTTTTTGAACTTCTTTCTTGTAGTTGTAAAGAATTATATCTATCATTGTAAGCTGAAGGAAAAAATCCCTTCATTTGTGGAATTAAAGTCAAAATTAAATTACTTATATAAGCTAGAACAAGTTTCAGCAAATCAGAACAATATGGTAAAAGTTGAAAATCGATGGGCCCCTCTAAGACACATATTTCCATAGTAGATATAAGTATTCTTTGTACATGTATTAAACATTACAAAGTAGCTGTAATGGTAATGTAATATTAATACTGATACAGAAGTGTGAATGTACTGTATACAAGAGAGAGAGAGTTTTTGTTTTTTTTCAATAGGTATATTTTTGATTAATGTGTATTATATTTCATAATAAGTGTAGTCATGCTTCAAATTTCTGTTTTTCAATGCAAATCCATAATACACCCTTGTCAGGTGGTGATGGAGGGGATGATGTAAAAGCCTGACTGAAAAACAAATAAAAAAAAATATTTTGTATTAAGGCAATCAAAAACAGATCTAAAGAAATGCATTGTTGATGAACATTTTTCTTGAAAAATCCTTAGGTAAGCAGGGTTCTCAATAAGTGCCGGCGACCGGCTGTCTACTTTGACATTTGGTGCCGGCTATTTTGTTGCTAAAAAACATAAATTGAAAAAAAATGTTTGGTTATTTCACGTTTCATACATAAAAATATGCATCAGAAACCTTCGATTGCGGTGTTTATTGTGATGCAGATTAGCTTTCTTGATAAATTCATTTTTTTTTTTGTCGTGATCGGCAGTACGAATGAATAAACAAACTTTAATCGTGGTTAATTTGGTGCTTTTGTAATGGACGTGATCTGTTTTTTACAAACGCAGTACTGATTCCATATCACAGATTCCGTATGTGGGGAGTTTTAGAATCAATTCAACATTTCCGGTCATCATTGACATGTCACAGTGCAAGTACACAAAAATATCATCTTATTTTACTATAAAAGTGATAGATTGTGTGTATAAACAAATGTCAACATCTTTCAATGACTTAATGTTATTTTTAGCTGTGATCAGGCTTATTGAGAACCCTGGATAAGTCGAAGTGGACAATAAGTCGAGGCTGACACTTTGCTGAAAAAAAATATCGACTTATAGTCCGGAAAATTCTTTTTTAACATTTTAATGTTGGCCAGTTTTAAATAGTTCAGAAGAGTCATTTTGATAATCATAAATTTTAATCATAAAATGTCCACACATTCTGAATTAACATTGATATGAATGTCTTTTTAATTCTTTTATAGGATGCAGATGCTTCAGAAATAAAGATACAAGTATGTGTGTATGCATTTGACTTGCTATACCTTAATGGTGAATCTCTAGTCACACAGCCGTTCAGAAGGAGGCGAGAATTACTTCATGAATCATTTGACGAAATTGAGGGAGAATTTGTGTTTGCAAAGTCTAAGATTTTATCTGATACTGAAGAAATAGCTGAATTTTTAGAAGAATCTGTTAAAGGTAAGTACTTGAATATCTCAAAACTTGCAATTGGACACTTTTTGGGTTTTTAAATCTTCAGGATCAAATTACCTTATGTCACTGGTCTATCACTGGAACTTCCTAATTATTTCTAAATACTACACAAAAATTTAGTCCAATTGTAATTCCTTTTATATCATTAAATACTTTTTTTAATAACCAGTAAATATGTTTATTGCAATTATTCAGCTCAGTGATATTCTATTATTTCTGCAAATAGAATTGAGATCTAGTCTTCATATCAACTGAAGATATGAGGGACTTGTTTTGGCCTTGAAAGATATTTAGTAATAAATTCGCATTCAGGAAATTTAGTTCTTGTAGTAATGTGTCAAGAAGCATAAAATGTGTAAAGCATGTTCCATTAAACACACTTATCAGTCAAATTCTCAGTCATTTCATTAATAGTTTGCCATTAATAAACAGGAAGTGAAGAGCAGTGATTTTAACCAAGTAGAATTGATGGGAAAATTCAAATTGATAAAAGTGTCAGGTTTTTGGAAATCTTATGTTCATCAAGGAAATTATTTCGTAAGCTGAAATTGGTTTTATTTAAGAAAAATAATTGATCTGTTACTATATTTTTTTTTTTTTTATGTTAATACAAATTAACTATTGGACAATTTTAAAAATTGAGGAAAAAGGTGAAATAGGACAAAATTTGTATTAGTTTGTGAAGTTGGATAAGAAGTATGGATTGACTATAGTTTAGGGAAAAATCAGTTTTTGATCTTCTATATGAAAAATGCAAATGTATGATCACAATTATATTTTTCTTCCTGAAATAATCGACAAAAAAGCATAGGTAAGTTGAATTGGGCAGATAAGTCTAAGGTCAGATGTGTGCATTTATATCGTAGGTGTCAGCGGAGATCCAAGTTGAGCAGTCTGTTTTCAACAGCATATTATTCCAGCAATGTTACTAAATATAATATTTCTGGATTAAATTAATAATTGTGTTTTTGTTAAAGTGTACTTTATAAGGAAGATAATTTTGTCACATGCTTGCAACTTCGGTAGATAAATAAACTAAAAGACAAAGGACACGCACAATTCTACTTTTTGTTGGCCTGATACTTAAAACTTTTGTGACACTTTCAGAAATAGGATAGCTTTTTAGATGTCATATGATACCTCTTTATTGTAGGCAACTGTGAAGGGTTAATGGTGAAGACATTAGACAAGAATGCGACCTATGAAATTGCCAAGAGATCACACAACTGGCTGAAAGTTAGTACATGTAATACTAAAGTCTCTACACTTTCTGTAGGGATTGGAACATTTTTATTTGTTAATGCACGATTTTAATACATGAAGGCAATTTTTAATTCAAAATAAGGGAGGGTAAAGTTGATAAATTGGCAATTCTGTATGATTCTAAAATGCTGACTGGGAAACGATTCTTGCAAAAAGCAATTGTAAATTGCTTTCAATTTGTACTTTTAACATACTTATGATACAATGTTCATCTGCTTAATTTCTTGTGTGCTTACACTTGTACTATAAAAAAGATCTTCGACAAATAATTCTTAGATTTAATATGCTTCACCTTCGTTTTGGATTAAAGTATGAGAGGATACTTAAATAATTTAATTACCAAAATATTATCACGAGTCCCAATAAATCTTTAAGCTTTGAGTGATCATATTTTGTTTATTCGCGATAACCAATTTATAATCCTATTTGTTGTATAGATTTTTGAAATACTGTTTTATGGTGTGTATTATGCACACATTTTTACATAGAAATAATTTCCAGAACATGGTGGTGTGTATTATACATCAATACATAAGAATTGGCCACGAAATTAAAGGTTACATAAAAAGACATTGTGTAATGTAAACACAAACAAACCAGAAGTGAAATGTTCCTAACAGAAATTTTATCCAATCATCAAATACATCTTTAAGTATTAAATTTTTAGTGATATTATCTTCAAATCATGTTCAAATGACTTAATAACATGTTTCAAACAAAGGTTGTACAATATTTCCGTCTTATAAAGCATGGTTAGAAATCAATATGAAACAACTAAAAACGTATCTAACGCATCAAGGTAAATAAATTGATCGATCAAGTGCAAAATGTTGATTTTTGTGTCTTACAAAATTTTACTGCAACCTAAGTCTAAAAAACTTTTTTTTCACATGTTTAAACCTTTAAAATAGCACTGCGCACAATACATAAATGTGCACTATACACACCAAAATACGGTACTTTGTGGATTTATATCAAAGTTGTGATGTTTTGGCGGGAACATTCGGTAAAACACTGCTGTCTATATAATAATATCTGTCCAACCATCTATCACTTTTATTTTACACTTCATGTCAAAGATGTGAAATTTATCAAAATCAAAATTATTTTATTTTATGATATTTATGTATGAAAGATAGATTTTTATTAAAACAATTTTAAGGCCCATGAGGGGCATGATCACATAACACAACACTTATCTAATGATTAAGTCTACATAGAATTAAAATACATATAGGAAGATTATAGCTTACAACAGTCAAGAACTGTGGAGTTGTTTGATAAGGGTATCTGTTAAATGAACCAAGTGTGCATTCATTTGAAACATATTTGTTGCAGCTCAAAAAAGATTACTTAGAAGGTGTAGGAGACACACTTGATGTAGTAGTGATTGGGGGTTACCTAGGAACTGGAAAGAGAACAGGACGATATGGTGGATTTCTATTGGCTTGTTATGATGAGGAAAATGAAGAGTTTCAAAGTATTTGTAAGGTATAGGTGATCTGTGTTTTATCAATCATTGGATTATTGTTTTTTATCCGAATGATTGAATTAGCATAACATTTTGTTCTTTCAAGGAGGTGGGTATTTACAAATTATACCCCTGCTATCTTGGAGAGCAGGTACACTGTGTTACCTGTGTCCATCATTCCTTATACATGATTTCCGATATCAATTGCTCTTTGTGATGGGGGTAGGGAAAGACGTCTCCGGTAACGGTTTGTTAGGGCTTGTTACAGAAAAAGATGGTCTTTTTCAACTTAAGTCTTCTTCCTACCGTCTGCAGTGCAATTTAGCTCAGCACACCGAAACTTTGAAGAGGTGTCAACTTTGATTTTTTTATGCTCATTGAAACTTACATGTTGAATAACTTTATTTGATCATCCAAGTGAAAAAAAAGTTTGAACTACTCTACCTGAACTACTCCGCCTGAACACTACTCTGCCTGAACTACTCTACCTGAACACTACTCTGCCTGAACTACTCCGCCTGAACACTACTCTGCCTGAACTACTCTACCTGAACTACTCTGCCTGAACTATTCTACCTGAACACTACTCTGCCTGAACTACTCTACCTGAACTACTCCGCCTGAACACTACTCTGCCTGAACTACTCTGCCTGAACACTACTCTGCCTGAACTACTCTACCTGAACTACTCCGCCTGAACACTACTCTGCCTGAACTACTCTGCCTGAACTATTCTGCCTGAACACTACTCTACCTGAACTACTCCGCCTGAACACTACTCTGCCTGAACACTACTCTACCTGAACTACTCCGCCTGAACACTACTCTGCCTGAACTACTCTGCCTGAACTATTCTGCCTGAACACTACTCTGCCTGAACTACTCCGTCTGAACTACTCTTCCGCCTGAACTCTACTCTGCCTGATCTACTCTGCCTGAACTACTCTTCTGCCTGAACTACTCTGCCTGATCTACTCTGCCTGAATTACTCCGCCTGTACTACTCTGCCTGAAATGAAATTTATTCATGTCTTTTTAATTCTTTAGTGTGTTTATCAGTGCATTTTCTTAAAGACAGATTTGAGTGAATTTACATTCTCATAATAACTTGTATGTAGGGAATCTCTTAAAAATTTGTGTGATGCTGCAAAAGGGAGGTAAATCAAATTGATTATGTATGGACAGAGGAGGGTTTGTTTTGTAGTAGGACCACTTCAATTCTAGTCTTGATTGATTTAAATGCTTTCACTGAAAGTAAATTAACAGCACAAATTTGTTTTTCATTCCAGATAGGGACTGGGTTTACTGATGAAGATTTAGAGAGACACTCTGGCTTTTTCAAAGACCATGTGATTGACAAGCCAAAACCATACTATCGTTATGACAACTCTCACCTACCAGATCACTGGTTGAATGCTGTCCAGGTGTGGGAAATTAAATGTGCTGATCTGTCTATATCCCCTACACACAAGGCAGCTGCTGGCTTGGTAAGATTTGGTGCAGACCTTTTTATATGTTAAATGAAAAAAAAATACTACTACTATTACTGGTATAAATCTGTGTTAAATGAAAAAAAAAATTACAGTTGTTATTTTGTCAACATGTCATGGCCAGTCATAATTATTTTGTTAAATAAAGTATGAATGAAAGAAGTGTTTTTGTATTTACATGATCAGTTTGTGTAGAACCTCATCCAGGTACAGACAGGTTTTCCCAAATTCTATTTTAAGCCTTCGGGTCTTAAATATGTCAATCATATTTATTGTTGTAAAAACTAGATTATCATCAATCAGAAGGTGTTAATAATGGATTAAAAACATAATGGACATAAAAGACAATTTAAATGATTTCTAATTACATTAAAATAAACAAGCACCTAGGTGAACAATGACTTCTGATGACATGCCAAACATCAACTGATGTGAACACTTATAATGGGTTCAGCTTGGGGTATTTTTTGTCCCTATTTAAATTCTTCCGACTACAAATGATTATCAATGTAAATTTAATTTTCTTTAATGAGCTGAACAGTTTTTAGTGAGCTTGGGTTACTAGGCATAAATATCGTACGAAAATTAAGTCATCATTCATTCAGTACAATGTCTAAGCGAAAGCGTAACAGTCTCACACTTGTTGACAAGTAAGAAGTTATAAAACTGCAAACATTGATGAATATTACACTGAATCCTGGCTGAAATATAAAATATAGGATTTTCTATTTATAGATGAGAGACACATGGTTTTACTTATAAATACACACAACGTAAAGAAGGTCAATAAACAAGACAAACACAATATATATTATTATTTATTGATAAAAGAACAATACAATGAGACGGTCTATAACAATTAAATACCAGATCAGAAATGTTGAACAGTGGTATCCCTGGTTGATCCACAGTATCATCGTCTTACCTGAACTCACACTTCCGGTAAAATCGTAATTTCGGTTATAAGAATAGCTGGGTTATTTACATAATTTTCACTGGCAAATAGGCTATGCAAATAAGCGGAATCCACTGTAATTGTTAAGTTTAACAAAAGGCAAAAAAAATTGTCTTGTTTCCTGCTACCAGCAAGAAAGATAGGGTAGGTAATTAGAGAATTATTTTATTTTACAAAAAAATATATTTTGAGTTAATGGGAAAACAATCTTGACTTTAATGGTGAGCCAAAATGGACATAAAATGTTAAGGGCACAAAAAATAGGGTAGATAGGGTAGCAGGATTTTTTTTTTTTTTTGGCCTAACAGAAATAGTAACACTTACATCTTGATTGCAGGTAAGTCTACCTTAATGTTTTTTTTTTATGGTCATCTAGACGTTTGTTTGAGCTTTACGTTGGTATTCAGCAATGGTGTGCAAATTATACCATAAACATGAATGTTATAAATAAGCCATTTTTTTAAGGTTGATCCAGAGAGAGGAATTTCATTGAGGTTTCCCAGATTTCTTAGGATTAGAGATGACAAGAAGACAGAAGAAGCCACATCTGCCTCTCAGGTTTGTGGACTTCATTGTTATTATAGGAATAAAAATTAGCAGTCACCCAGTAGCCCATCGCTACTAGAATTTAAGCTGGGTTACCGAACTTTTGGGTTTAATTAAGTTGAGCATATAGAAAATATTGGTCTAGGCTCCCAGCTTTCACCCCTGCATTCAAACGTGTAGTACTAAAGACCAACATATTTTTCAGATTCTTTAAATTTTTTATTTGGATTAAATTTGCCCCAACTTGCTTGCAGCATATAACAACTAGGAATATAATCAAGAATTCAATAGAGGTTCGTTTGAAAATATAAAAAAAAAATATTATTGCAATCTTTAGTATGCTGTATTACTGTTTCAAGGTGTAAATTTACATCTGAAATATTAGAAATAAATGCATAGGCAATTCTAATTCCAGATCTAAAATTTTGCCTGAAGATAGGCATGTGGAAAGAGAACAGTTTTGAAAACTTCTAAGAGGTGATAACTTTCCATACTATATCTGGGTGATAAGTGAATCATATCTCAAAACCTTTTTTCATTAAGTTTACTTACAAATATATCATTCATCTGTCATCTTCTGTTGCCGTCATTGTTAACTCTTCTCCTCTGAAACTTCTAGACCAATCAGGGCCAAACTTGGATCGAATGTTCCTTATGGTATTCTGCATAGCACTGATGTGGGGATTTTTGATCCATCGATAAACATTGGTGTGCAGACAGTTTTTCGCATACATTTCAAAAACCATTAGCCCAATTCTGACATGGGGGTAAAAGTGTTTGACATGATGAGATCTGTTTTTGGTTAAATTTTCGTGCTAATCTTTTGCTCTATGGTGGAGTAGTTGCCATTTTTTTTGCTATTTTTAACATTATTTCTTTAAAACTCTTTACTCTGAAACTACTGGATCAGTAAGAACCATACTTGGTATGAATGTTCCTTGGGATGTTCTGCGTACAACTGATTTGGGGATTTTTGATCCAGTGGAAAACTTGGCTGCCATTACTATAAATTGAACATGGAGCGCAGACAAAAGTTTTTTTACATATATCTTCACAACAGTTGGGTTTAGCCAAAGTTTGAAAAATGTTCAGCTTGATGAAATCTATCTGTGCTCAAATTTTTATGTTAATCTTTTAAGACATATTTGAGTTATTAGCCTTTTTTCATTATTTTGATACTGCTTTAAAAAATTTTCTCCTCAAAACTACTGGACAGGTTAAATAAAAATTGATATGATTGTTCTTTAGTTATAAGCATTCAGAATTGTTTATCAAGATTAAACATGGCTGCTTTTTTCAAAAATAGTGTTGCTTTTAGAGCTAGGTGAGCAATTCGGACTTTTTAGAGACTCTAGTTTGAGTAGGTTTGATTAATGGTTAATACAGAACTATACATGTATGTACACTTTCAGGTTGCTGAAATGTATAAAAGTCAACAACAGATACAGAACCAAAATAAAGATGATAAAGACGAGGAAGACTTCTACTAGACATTGTTTATACTCATTATTTATTCTAATCAATTTTTATCCAATGAAGTGACCTCACAAATCAGATTTTGTTTTAATTTTGCCTCTGTATTCACCATGTATCAGAAAGGTTTAGTGTTGACTCTGGGTTGACCACTTCCTTCTTTTTGTTATGCCACACTATCAAAGGATCTAAACTTAGAACTAGTTGGGCTAAATGACCTCATCCCTTATTTGATATAGTGTGTTGATTGCTTGACCTAGATTTGATATTCATAAGCATCAGTTAGTTTGTTGAGAACTCAATTTTGAGTAGGTTTACTAGATGAAGAAATGTGATTTTTCCAGATTTTAGGATATCTGTAATTTAACCTTTATGATTTTTAATGTTTATTTTTTGTCGCATGCCGCTACACAGAAGGGGACATAAATATACCAGTATTCATCCGCCTGGTCACACTTGTGGACGCATCTCCTTGGTAACGGCTTGACATATTTTGTTTAAATTTTATAGCATTGTTAGTCACTATTTGTAATTTGCCTCCATTTCGATTTGACAAAATTTACATGAATTATAGGACTTCTGCACTTCCAACATTTTTTTTTGCAGCAGTGGGGCTATAAGTTGCTTGTTGAACAAGTAATACTGTGCCACGGAAGTGACCATGTGTAGTATTACATTACTTTACTACAGTCAGCATGTCTATCTGTGCTCATAACAGATTTCTCTGCTTCCATTGGATGTGATGTTTTTGATTTGGTATACACCTTTGGCTTGATAACTTGCAGTGTGCTTTTACTCATTTATATCCTGTTTACTGTGAGACTTAATACATGTAGCATAAGAAGATATTATTAAAAGTTCTCATTACACATCTGATATTATTCTAAATTTTGTGAAGATTTGTTGTGTGTTTATAGTGAAGCTTTTGGGATTTATCATATAGAAAACAATGAATTATCAAATGTTCTCTGTGAAAAAAAATTCCTTTACAACATGTGAAATGAATTCAGTAATTTCACTCTTGGACTTTCTCCAGTCAAATCCTCACAACACTTTCCTCTTGTGACATTTACTTTATTGGAGATCACTGATGATTCAGAATATCAATCTGCTGTCAGATCACAAAATTCAGAATTACTGGTAATTTAAAATTCTAAAATGATGTGCCTAAAAGGTCTTTAGACCAAAGCCAAGGTAAAACTTAAACATATGACAGATGCCATAATCCAACCAACATAAAGAAACTAGTCCTATTAGAATCAGAAGAAATTATGGAAACTCCAATTTATTGTTTATTTGTTTGTTTGTTGGGGTAAAATGTCCAAGCAGCAATATTTCAGCTATATTCAGACGAGAAACTCCAATTTATGTTTTACCATGAGCTAGCCATTTATTATCACTCTAGGTAATATAAAGCAACATAAATGGTCAGCACATGGTGAAACAATGACAAATTGGAGTCTCCATGATTTTTTTCCTTAAATAACATTACATTGTTCAGAAAATCTATATAATAATTAAGTTGTTTAATAATTCCATCCTTACAAAAAAATCGTTCTAAGTGCTTGCTGATTGATGTTCAGCCGATTTGTTGGATGTGGGTGTTATACATATGTGTACAAATATTTCATAAAGTAAAAGACAATTTTGAAAACTTTAAAATAAATCCTTTATATTTATAAATACAAAAATACCTCTCATATATATTGCAAATTTCAAAAAGCTGTACACATGTTTCAAGTAGTAACCTCTCGTCAGCAGCTCATTAGATTCAAATATATAGGAAGAATTGTTTTCATAGCTAATGTTGGGGAAATGACTTGTCATTTATGTTTTAAAAATTGTTAAATTGTTAAAAAAAATTACAAAACATTAAAAAAAAATATAAAACACTAAAAAAATTATCCTCCACTTATTTGTACATCCTTGCAAATGTCATTCCCCCCACATTAGCAATAATAAGCATTGAAGTATTGTGTAACTGTTATTCTTGTAGTTCCCTCCATCAAGTATGGAATTATTTGCTATTATATAACCTCAAAAGAAAAATGAATAAATCTATGTAGGTAACCAAAAAAAAAAGTCAAGCCTTTTTACTCTTGTCTATCCAATTTTAACTTTTTTCCTTGACGCAGAACTGTACATATATGTATTGCATATATACTGAAGAGAAAACTAAGAGTGGGGTTTATTAAGTTAAATCGACCTTTGGACCCCACCCTGGAAAAAAAAACCTCGTGTAAACATCCTCTTGTACTCTTCCATACACATGGGGATAAAGCCCAATATCAATAGAACATGAACATGAATCTGAGTTAGGTGCTACTGTGATTAAAGAATGGAGTGAGGTAAAAAAAAATGATATAGCAACACAAAACAATAACGAAAGAACATTATAATACAAGAAACTATATCATAGACAATAAAACTATAGGCTAATACAATTGTATAGTACTTAAAACTTAACTCTTTCATTCTAAATCCAGCGAAGAGAAATGACAGGACCTTTTGCAAAGTTTTAAGGTGGAATGGTATAATCAGCAAAATAATTTATTTTATTATATCAGTATACATCAGTGACTTTTCAAACTTAAAACTTATATTGAAATAGAAAAAAAAGAACAGAAAATGTATGGTGAAAGGAAAGGACCAATATAGAGGTCAACAGAAGGTCTTCAATAAGTAAACAACACCTCCAAGTGAACTCTGAAATGCCCCGACAACAAAAATAACAAAATCCTAGGATTCAAAACGATGACACTTCAAAATAAATTAAATAAAGACACGAAGACACATTAATGACCAACTTGGTCAAACACTATTGATGATAGGGTGAAATATTTCATTTCTAACCAGGTATCATGCTGAACTTGGAAGTAGTGGACAAATATCCGAAATTGACAAAATTAGATCAAGGCAACGAAAATTCACCATAAAACATGCACCTTTATCAATTTTTTTTAAAATTTTGAATTTGACCTTGAACTTGATATCACAAAGCAATAAATCGTTCGATAAAACCACCATAGGACCAACAATGTACTTGAAGATTTCAAAAGGAATAAAATGTGAACCAACTAACACGACAGCACGACTTTTCCAAATTACAGAAAAAAATGTGTGCAATCGAAAATATTAAAATTTTTTATATGTGTTCATATCACAACTCATACGTTATGCCAAAGCTTGCCGAAACTACGCAAACTTTTTGTATCACGCTAGAACTCTAACAAATAGGCTTCTGGAACAGGGCTATGTTGCTACAAGATTGAAGTCATCACTACGTTTTCCAGTCGTTCCGGCCTCATTTTAAAAGTCATTCCGTCCCCAAAATAAAAATATTTAATTTTACCAATTAGTCAATGAATTTAGATAAATTATTTGAGATTTTACCGAAGTCGCATATTTTTTTATAAAGATTAGTCAACAAATGTGTATTCATAATGTTTCCGTCAAGAACCGTAGACATTGTTTTTGTAATGTTTTATCACATTATTTCATAATTAAGAGCATTAATAAAGATTAAGAGAGTAATCAGATGTAGTGATTAATTAGTTACTTATACACTGCTAATTATAAATGATTTGATTAATAAATTGATGATTAAAGAATGGATCAAAAATTGATTGGCGATAATAATTTTTGATGATTTAATTGATTGGCGGTAATAATTTTTGATGATTTAATTGATCGACGGTGATAGTTTTTGATGATACATTTTGATGGTAAATTTCACTTGTTTCCACAATTACTTTTTATAAAAAACATATGCCCAAGCTGAGAAAAAAAATACAACTCACATGTCAGGTCTATATAAATAACAACCGAATCTTAGTTCTTCATTATTTGAAAAAAAAACGTTATTCATGATGTATCCTTGTGTAGTTAGTACGACAGAAGTAAGACCAAGACAGCATGCATTGTCGTTTGACTCTTGTTCCAACATCGAAAATGTGGCACAGGTATTACACTAGCAGAGTACCGCAACTGGGGAGAACGCAACTTTATATGCCAAGCCTGCAAAGATGCTGAACCTGAATTAGCAGAGGAAGCCACAGAAGATTCATTTAACATTGAGGTATTTTTAAAAAAACTGGAGCCGGAAAGACTTTGGGCCGGAACAACGTGGGCCGGAACGACTTTGGGCCGGACAGGTTTGGGGCCGGAACGACTTGCATCCATCACTACAGAAGTTTTATGGTCGTCATCATGAACTCGTGGATCGTTATGGTGTACCAATCTGCACCATGAAAACTGATTTATTCAACGGGTCATAGTTTTCCTTTCCTCGTTTGTCTACCACGGACTTGACTTTTTATGAGCATTTCGATGGGTGTTTCTAGAAAAGCAGAGGATGCTTACCCTACCGGTGCACCTGGTCCATGCTCCCAGTTTTTAGTGGAGTCCGAGTTGCTCATATGCTTTTGTTACTTTATGTGTATGGTTTTAGTTACTTTATGTTTTTTGTTGTGTGTGTCTGTTTTCCATTTCTGATCTTTGTACCTGGATTGCATTCTTTTGATTACCGCTATAACCTTGGTTCCCTTGATTACTCTTATAGCCGGACCTCGAATATAGGACCTTTTTAAGAGCATTTTAAAAGTTAATTATAGGCTAAAACTGAAAATTAAATGTGTTTTGAAAAAGCACAAGAGCCAAGTCATCAACATATTAGAGTGTGTTATGTGATTAGAAAAAAAATCATTATCCAACACATCCACTTCCGGTAGACCAAATTTTGAAATTTGCAGTGGCGTACAGCAAAGCGGTTCATTCCTAGGTGTTCATTATGTTATACGTTTTCTCGGACTTGGTGGTTTTATCTACTTATTGAACGGCTAGGTCTTTATAGTGAAAGTTAAATATTGTAAAATAACAACTTGAATTATTTGATTTCACATCATAACAAACTGTCCTCAACAGTTTGTTATGATGTAGAAATTATGTGTCGCAAATTGATAATTATTCTGTAATATTAAAATTTCACAAGTTATCATGAGTAAAGCAGTGGCTTTAAGTGCGACCGAAGGATGAAATATTAGATTCCCTTTTCAACAATAAGACTTCATGCTATTTATAATTTTGCTAAGTTTGTTTAGGATTTTTTGTTCAGTAATTAGTGGGAGTCATAAAGGACAGACATTCCAAATATTGAAATTATCAGAAGAACAGTCTCGGTTTTCTTCCAATCGAGAGAAAATTTTGTTAAATGTCTGACTATTTCCGAAAAAAAATATAATATAGACGTTTTTTTTAATGTTATGTCTAGCGGGCTTTTTTAAATATTTCTGAAGATTCAATGGATCGCGATGTAGTGTTTTGCTTGGACGAAAGTTTTTCAAGTGTCAGTATGATGATTTTTTAGATGAATTTCTATAATTTATATGAGCAAGCTCGCTAATAAAACCCTTGAAGAATAATAAATTAGTGAACGATAGCCACATTTAAAAGGCAAAATGGAACTAAATACAAAAAAAAAAAAACAAAACAAAACAAATGAAAAGGAGTGTGGCCTAAATTTTAGGCCTTACGGCCTTCGTCTGGAGCAAAAAGTTCTAAATGTGAACACTGTCGACCCAGTTATCTTGTTTTGAATAAACAATGCCGAAAATGAAGGAATTAAGCAGATAATACCGTTTAAAGAGGCTAAACGGCTCTATCTCTTGTCGAAGCGATGATAGCCATATCATGTTAACGATTAATTTTGTACATGGAATTTACACTGTTATAAAACTATCATCACCGAGGTCGTTAAAGGTGAACAACCAACATACTGCACGAAAAAGGCATTAGCTAATTTGACTGGAATCGTTTCGCTTCATGTGCTATCTTATTGTAAGAGTTTACGAATTTGTCGGTCACATAGTTCATTTGAACTAAATTTAGCCCGTGCAGCGAGGATAATTAAACAATTTCCAGCTTTGTCTGACACACCGGTGTTAATTCCACTAGAATAGATTATTTGAACAATCTCTTCAGTGAGACAGTCTTCTTTCAATAGACGTAACCACGGCGTATCTCCCAGTTCATCTCGAGTTTCAGCATCAATATGCTAAATATCACTGTCAAGCAAGACACGAACAGATTCATCGCATTTTCTGTTTAGAAGCTCGTGTAATATTGTCGAATCGCCATTTAACCTTAATTTCCAATAAATACCTTGATTTTTCTGAGAAAAAAGGTTTGTTTATATAAACTCCTTTTTTAAAAATAAGGCACAGAGGTTCGTAAAAATTCAAACATAGCATCACGTATACTAAAGAAAACCAACAGTGATTTATCACATTTAAATCGAATCCCACTTCAATTATCTTTTCAATGATAGTGTCTTTATGGTCTTTTGTGTCAGATAACCATAAAATAAAAGCAACTACTTTACCATATGTCGGTAGCCTTTTTTTTTGTACCATGGAAAGTTGGTCCGACGGTGTATCGTTCGAGCTCAATAATGTAACGAGTTCCTCGAAAGTATTTGTATACGATTTTTCAGTAATCAATTGAATCATGAAAAGAATGTCTTTAGAGTTAGACGCTTTCGCTTATTTCAGCACACAGCCATCAATGTCGTCATTACCATCGTAATGTTGTATAATCATGTCAATGTTTAGTTTTGACAACAACATATACAAAGTTCCATACAATCTCATGTTTGTAAGTTTAAGAAGAGAACTGCCATTGTCATCTCTAACATTCAAATCAAGTTTTTCATGAAGTAATATATCGACAAGTATTTCTTGTTTATTGACCTGAGCCCAGACGACAAACGCAAAAATGTCTTCATTTTTTTAAAATCATATTGGGTTCCATCGTTTCGTCTATTCTAAGTATTGCATTTTTATTGAACCAAGTATTAGTAATGTGACAATCTTGTTTTGCACCATATTTAAGGAGTATGTCTATTTTTTGTTTGTTTTTTGTTTTGTTGTTCTTTGAAATGTTCAGATTTGATTTGTCATCAAAAGATGACCGAATTTCTGGAGCTTCTGGATGTACGCATTTCATACTAGGCATTCTATTTTTCTCACTCATATTTTCATATCCTAATACTGTTACAAGTGGTGTCTGGCCTTTCGCATTGCAAATATTTACATTTGCATTCCTTTCCACAAGTATTTTAACTGCATCCACATCAAGTGTTTCGCAACATAAAAGTAATGCAGAATTACCAGCTGCGTCTGTTGTGTTCACGCTGAATCCTTGTCAAATAGAACGTCTGAAATTTTTGAGTCCATTTTCAGAGATATTAATGTCTTGAGCAGCACATTTTGTCCATCTAAGTCTTTTCTATTACAATCAGCTCCATTATAAAGAAGTGTTTTGGCAATATCCGAATAACCTTCAGTACAAGTTGTCATTAAAGCAGTTTGACCTGTACCATCAGTAAAATTAATATTTGCATCGTATTTCAAAATAATGCTAATTTTCTTTATTTTGTTTTTGTAAAATGCATCATTTAATAGAGTCGACCCATCAACATTAAAATGGGTTAGATCAATGTTCTTATTAAGAAATATTTGAATCACATCATCATATCTGGAATCACCAATCAATTCAAGGAAGAAAATAGTCATAGGCTTTGTTCAATACCTGATACATATCTACACTTTTCAATAAAAGTTCAATCAAATCTAAGTTTGATTGTAAACAACCATCACGATCCTTCCGGTTACAATCGCACCCTTTTTCTATTAGAAAAGAAGCTACTGACCGCATTTCTTTTGAACAAGCCACCATCAATGGTGTTATAATAGCCTCGTCAGTTTGATTAATCAATCCTCCATTATTGATCAAATCATTCATCGTTGCATGGTCTCCAAGAGAACAAGCATCTAAAAACGCTGTCCAACCTTCATGTTATAATTTGTTGACATCGGCCCCTTGTTTGATCAAAACATTAATGACACGAAGTTGTTTGTATCTACATGCTATGAGTAATGGCGAAGTGATGTTATCGCCACTTACGTCCACGGAGGCTCCAAACTGTACAGGTATCTCAATGATGTTTGTGTTACCATTTTTGCATGCAATCATGATTGGCGTTTCGTCGTTGATATTAGTGTGCCTTGGTTTAAGATCATCTTTACAGTGGATTCTTTCTTTCTTTTACATGCTTTCATCAGAGCTGTTTCATTTCTTCTATCAGTTAATTCTAACTCGACATCCTCGCATCGAAGAAGCTTACTTACAAGCTCAGTGAGACCACGTTTGCAGGCTTTCATCAAAAGTGACTTTCCATTCTCATCGACAGCGTTTGGATTTGCTTTGCTGTCTAGTAGTTAAGAAAATATATGGTGTTTATCTTCAGTGCATGCTTCAATTAGGCACGTTCTACCATTGTTCAGTTGTAGATTAATATCAGCTCCAATTTCAAGTAAAATATTTACCACGCTAATATGACCACCGATACACGCCCACTGCAATGGGCTGTTCTCTCCTGGAAAACTCTTTGAGTTTACATCAATATTATGTGAAATCAAAAGTTCAACACATTTTACATTACCTGTAAAACACGCTTGATTGAAAGGTGGGAATTCATCCTTGAGCAACAAATCGATATCAACAAAAATTCTAGAAAGTCATCACAACCTAGAAAACATGTAAAATGTAAAACGGTATCTGTGCTCTGTTGTGTTACGCTGTGCCGTGTCGTGATGAGATTACGAATATAATATGTGTTTCTTTGTCTTATGTATGAGACAAATTTTGATCGAAAAAAACCCACATTTCATTCGTCTGTCGTAAAATATGTCGAACATATCTCCATTGCAGATTTCTTCCATCATTTTGTCAAAATATGCTGGTTCAAATTCGTAGTCGATGAGTACGGTAAATTCGCTTGTTTTGATGTCTAAATCGGATATTTGTATTCTTTCGGAAAGGATATTCCAATGGGCATATTTAATCATAGATTCAGTCAGTTCTGTGCCAAAATAAAAGCAAAGATAATCAAATACTCTGTCAAAGAGGTATGTTTTAGTCAGAGTTCTTAGCTGATCAGTGACATCATTTGTGCATGTACCTCTATTTACTCCAAAGATTTCAAATATTTCCTCTAGGTACTCCCTCCTAAAGTATTTTAATGATTTTAAATTCAATTCCCTGTTTTCTTAGACATATAGAAATAAAGAACATATTTTCAATTTGTTTTTCTCTTTCCACCACTCATCAAACTCTGAGTTATACACATCTGAAGAACAAAGATGCATCTCCAAGAGAACTCCTTCAAAATAATAGACAACAATAAGGCAACATACTGCTGGGGATAACATCATCTTTATTCATTTTAAAAGTTTCTGACGTCAAATATTGCAAAGCGATTGAATGTTTTTCTTCTGTTGACATTTTAAAATCTTCAGAAGACAAATCAAAGACATGACCTGAGAATAGATTAACGTCTTGCATTGGTTGCTCTTGGAAAACCTGCAGTCTACAAAAAAAAAAAAAACATCAACTTACTTGCCCCCTTGACATAATTGCAGAAACATCTTGTTATATTTTTTCCACTCCTCAACATCTGCTTGATTGACCACATATCTCCCACATACATCACGACGAAAATTGTTTTCTCACCTTTCTTAAAATGGTTTTTTAATGTCACAAGGACTTGTGCAAGGGATTATTTTAAAAGCTTCCATTTTTCTTAGATCAAGAGCACTATGGCGAACCAAAGCAGATTTTCCAATGCCTGGATTACCTGTTATTGTTACTCTGTTGTTTCATTAAACAATTTATTACTGTCTTGTGCATTTCTACCTCCACGAAGTCTACATGCTCGTCTTTCCAAATGCTTATTTCAATCTGATGAAAATTTAAAATAATTAAAGATTCTTTACCATCGACAATTAATCCTTAATCATATTTTGTGTTTTACCACATCAAAGGACACAGGTGTAATAATCTAATCCTTCATTTCAAGTTATTCAAAAAAAATGTATTGACATAACTATTAATTAGAACATTTGATTATCATTCACGTATGTACACGTATATATTTTTAAGAACCTTGTTTCCTAACGGGCAAAAAAATATATGTGAATGATGTCAATAGGTCTATTTTGCTCTTTGTAAATACGTGGTAACAACAACATTACCAAACACTAATCCGATCCATAATCAAGTCAAGTCTAAATTATTTCTGACAAAATAGATATTGTACTACCGAAGTATCTAGTACTGCAACAGTCCTGACTTTGTACAGGCATTTCAAACGAAATAGTGCTATAGTGAGACAATTCGTAAATCAGTGGTAACATCAGCACAAAAAATAATTTACAATAAGCAATAATCACTTTTGTGTTGGAAGAGTATTTTTCAACCAAAGGACTGATTTTTGAAAAATAATTTGATAAGAGATCTTTTGAACACACATCTCCTTATACCCCTAGTTTAGAAGTCTGTTACGCGGATATTTATGGCGTTCAATGCAATCAAGTAAGGAGTAAGTACTTGTTCTTGTGTAGCGAAAACATTGTAAAATATTAACACCATGAATGCAGGAGATGATGATATATTGAGGGAAATTTATAATTTGAATTCGACTTTTTATTATAAATCTTAGTACTGAGATTACCACAGTTGTCGTTGTCTAATTCGAGATGTGGGTCAAAGAAGATGCTGCACACGCTGTGTCTGTTATTCATTTTATACTGAACTCTGGATATATTGATGTTAACAATTTACCAAAAATAAGGGTTGTTAAGGAAAAATACATTATCAATATATCTGTATGTAAAATTGAATGATTTAGCATCTTTTATATTTTTACTCTTTACGAGATTCTGAATAAATTTAGCCTCGCATGAATTAGAAAAAAAAACAACAAGTCGACTACGAGAGGAGTACAATTAGTTATAGTTATATATAGTGACAAATATGTTATCAATGAGGAAATCAAGCATGCTGCAAACCTGCTTTTCTGTGTAGTACATTTAACCCTTCTGAGATGTTTTTTTGAAAAAAAAATATCTTGATTTGTAACTTGAACAACTTAATTTCTCGAATCAGCAAAATAGGAACAAGTCCTTTTGAACTTTTCAATTCATCGTGTGGCAACGTAGCATAAAGTGTTGAAAAGTCAGAAGTTTAAAGATTTTCCGGTATTTACAGTATTTTAGGTTTTCAAGTAAATCTTACAAACTTTTGAGCATCCACATATGATTAATATTGCAACTATCTTACTGTCCACCGTAGAATATCTTTGGAAGGTTGATTGACATCTACTTCATGGATTGACATCTCCTTCGTGGATGGGACAAGATGATCCAGCTGTAAATCTTTTTTTGTGTGGATTCTTATGAAGTTTGGGAATCAAATACAAGTAAGACAAGTCCTCACATTTGTTTTCATGTTGAGAAAAGACATCAAGGGCAACTTAAATAATACCTTGACAGATGCACCCTCTGAAGACATAGAAAGTTTTCCTTAAGTTTTTTCCGTCTATTTAACTTTTTCAGTTGTCCCTGCTACTTTCTCCGCCAAATAAGACATTTGATTTGTTTGATTTTCTTGGTTACGTCTCATTTTATCTTTCACACCAGCGATGTCGTTTTGAAATTCTGTCAAGATATCTATTTCAATTACAGACAACTTTTGACCTTGAAAGTGGGTCTTCCGAGTCTTACTATTGCCTACATAGACATATTAATGTGGGCAACAGAATAAATTACAGACCAAAAAGTAAATATATATGTTTTGAACTTAAATACGAATAATGAATAAGTGAACAATAGTCTCGTTTAAAGGGTAAAAAGACAAAAAGGGGACATTTGCCTTTTAAACGTGGCTATTTTTCACTTAATAATTATTCTTAAATTATAGACAGCATGATAAATTATGAAAATCAAATCATAAAGAAAACAATGCCTTAAATTTCTGAATTGCGATATTTCAATAGCTTCAGAGGTAGACGTAGAAAATAATAGCAGTGATAAGACTAATACTGCTACCACTCTCTCCAAAGAAGAGATTGTGGAAAACCATAAATCTGTGCCATCCTCTTTGATCTCTCTACCAAGGGCGATGATTGTGATTTACCGTCTATGTCCTGGATTCCTAAACTTCACAAGAATCCATACAAACAACGTTTCATAGCTGGATCTGCAAAATGTACCACCAAACCTCTTTCAAATCTTTTAACTTCTATACTCACAACTGTCAAAGAGGGTCTGCAGTCCTACCCCAACACTTGTTACTCCCGTAGTGGTATTAATTCAATGTGGATCCTGACAAATTCGAAAGATCTTTTGGATACAATCAGTTCAAGACCAATATCTGAATATAATAGCATTAAAACCTATGATTTTTCAACACTGTATACTTCTATTTCCCATACTCAGTTAAAATCCCGACTTAAAAACATTATACATCGTTGTTTTTTTTTCAAAAAAGATGATACACCTAGATACAAATATATAGTTCTTGGTAGAGATTCCTCATACTTTGTAAGAAATAATTCAAAATCATCTTCCAAATATACAGAGGAAGATGTTTACAAAATGCTGGAATTTTTAATCGACAACATATTTGTCCAGTGTGGTGGACGTGTTTTTCAACAAACGGTCGGCATTCCAATGGGAACAAAATGTGCTCCTTTACTTGCTGACCTATTCCTTCACTATTATGATGCTGACTTTATAGCTGATCTGATCAGAAAGAAGGAATATCGTTTGGCTAGATCCTTCAATCTCAGTTTCTGCTATATAGATGACGGATATCTTTAACCAATCCTAATTTCGGGGATTTGATACATCGCATCTACCCAAAAGAACTTGAGATAAAGGATGCTACAGATGCTGTGAAGTCAGCCTCTTATCTTGACCTACACTTAGAAATCGATGGTAAAGGAAAACTATTGACCAAACTTTACGACAGAATTGTCAACTGTCCTTTCATCTGTGGCAACATCCCTTCAGCACCTGCGTATGGAGTATTCATATCACAACTCATACGTTATGCCAGAGCTTGCCGAAACTACGCAGACTTTTTGTATCGCACTAGAACTCTAACAAATAGGCTTCTGGAACAGGGCATTGTTGCTACAAGATTGAAGTCATTACTACAGAAGTTTTATGGTCGTCATCATGAACTCGTGGATCGTTATGGTGTATCCATCAGCACCATGAAAACTGATTTATTCAACGGGTTATAGTTTGCCCTTCCTCGTTTGTAATGCTACACCAATTTTAAGGACGTTTTAACAGTGTTTACCAAGAAAGGGGGTCGTCATAACCCCTGAAACCTCCGCCTACGAGTATGAATAAGGGCATTTGACTCTGTAAGTTACAATGTGTTCTATATCTACTGTACCGTTGTAAAAAGGATTGATAGAAATAAACCAAATTGATGAGATCACGAAAATACCAAGTATTTAAATATTTACATGTGATATGCCTTCAGTTGGAAGTTTTTGGGATCTAAGTGATCCTGTCATACCTGGTGTTGTCACATAGTATTATACATTGAAAGACTACACCAGATGAAAATCCCATTGTCTCGATTACCGTGTAGTTTAACTCTTCGTCTAAAATGCTTAAATTGTAAACTGTAATTTTCCATTAACACCTGGAATTGCACACGCAAATTAGACAAAAGGCATATTATCAGTTTTTCATAGATTTATTTGACGGTGTATCGTGTTCGAATTCTGCGTCCTATCGTACTGTTATTGGTAGAATGTGTTACTTGTTCTTATTTTTTCTTTTTAGATAAGGAATATGATACGGTGACATTAATTCAATCTTCTTATACACACAACTTTTAGGACTAAAACTCGTAACTATTAGGTTGGAATTATCTTTAAGAAATGAGTGGACCTTAACAACTTTGTTTGGAAAAGATATAAAGATGGTTAAAGTGCCTCTGTCCGCGATTAAAAAAAACTGCAGATTGTATAATAATATAAGTTTACCCATTGTATTTATTGCCAATGTTTACCTCGAAAACTATGCTCCACATAAAACTGAAGCTCATTGCCTTCACGGATTCCAAATAGGAATTAATATGTGCAAAGTAGTTTCTATGATACTTCATTCTAGCTAAATCAGTAGGATCACTTCTTTTGTGTTGTGGTGGCAACTGTTCAAATCCATTCAGAGGAGTTGATAATCTGCTTATGTTTCTCATCAGACAAATCATTATGGTGATATCAAAAGGTGAACCTGTAAATAAAATGTCTTGTAAGATTCAAATTGCAAAGGAATTGATAAAACATTATATTCTGTTTCAATTTTACAGCAGTTGATTTATGATATGTGAGATGAGCTTATGATTTAGCAAAATCATCCCATTTCTGGTACGGCCTAAAATGACCAAGAAACCCTCTATAAAACTATACTTGTACTGTACTTATGACAAATATTGATGCTGCTGTTAGTTTTTAATAATAACTGGTGAGCTGTTTAGCAAGATATAGTTAAAACGTTCATCAGACAGATGAAAGAAACTTGACACTTCATCTCAAGACAGGACTCACTATACAATTAACCGAAAATTGTAAAATGAAAAAAGACAAATTGAGTACAAAATGCAACAATACATGTTCCCTAAGCCAAGAGAGTGTAAAACAATACAAATTGGATTATGAGGAAATGTTTAACACAGCATAATTTTTTGATAAAAAGTGAAATTTGTCAAAAAAGTTTTGATTTGGATTGAGACATTTGTTTAAAAGAACTAAATATCGACATGTTATATACAGTGGGTGGCTGAACATCCTCGTAAAACCCTGTGGTTTATTGGTGTAAAAAATGGGACCACTGGAATCACATGACAACGTGTGTGCGGAAGGACCGATATTATGATCATGTGAAATCTAGTTAAATTCAGAATTTTAAAGAACCACCACAATTGCTTGTTGAGGGAGTACCTGCATGTAACGTGTTAAGTAACACTCCAGATAAGAATCATGCAGAATGCGATTCATAGTTGGAAAGCCTTCATATTTTTATTTTTGATATTTTGTTTAAAATATAGTATTTGTTTATAGTAAACAGAAATGAACATGTGGTTTTTCATATAAACCCTTGTTCTCAGGAGATAAAAATTATATAGAATGCATTGTAGAATTCAGAATTTATGGAGATGACTCTGTAAATAACACTAAAATACAATAGAAACTGTTGGATTTTCAATGTAGATTATCTCATAAGAGCAGACAGATTGGATTGAATGATTACACATTTCATCATATAGTCCTATAAAGCAACTTAATAACAAAAATAAAAATGTGCAATCTTTTTTGGGGTGTATCACAATTCAAGAATTTGCATGATTCTTACAAAGACTGCTATTTAAGTGTTCAATTTGAATTATTTCAATATACAAGAATCAAGCAATAATCATTTCGCTCCTCTTACATCAATCTAGGATGCCTGAATTGCGTATAAAGTTTTTGTTGCAGTAAATCAAGTCCACAATTATTATATAATGGCCATATAACTGCTGAGTCCATATAATAACAAATATATTTATTTATCTGAAAGAAATAATGATTCACAAATACAATTTGTGACACACAGGACACATTAACCTGTAAAAATCAATAGCAATAGCACCTACTTGACAGATGGGGCAATAAACGTTTTTGATAAAATCTTCGTTATAAATCTCATAAAAGATTAGCACGTTTGAAATTAAACGAATAATTATGAAATTTCGGCACAATTCAAAATATCTTGCATTATTAAAAGAAACGTACTTTTAAATGTAAATTTACTTCTTATTAAATTATTCAAATCAATATTGAAATAAATATTGTTCTCTATAATTGTACTTTTAGAATAAAAGTGTTTTAGAAATAATATACCAAATTTATCTAAATTCCTATGAAAAGAAACTATTTATCAAAACATACCTGAACGGCAACATTAATCGACCGAATAAATTTGTGGACTAAATTTTGTTTGTACAATAGAAAGTTTATATATCCCTAGCAGTGAAATTGACATGCAGTGCTCGTGCAATTATCGCGCGAAACAATCGTCATAGGCATATCTATTATATGTCGTCATGCAGTGTCCTTTGTCATATATGAAAGTACGTCATGATGAATGAAATGACGAAATCAATTGAAGATGAATTATGAAATGAAACTCAAATTCCAATTAGTATTTTGATATAAATAATCAAAATAATCAATGCGGTGACATACACCCCCTCCTTATGAAAAAGAGTTCGTCCCCGAAACCATTTAATACATATATTTGCTCTAAAAATGAGTAAACATGCTGCATCTAATATAACACATGTTGCAATATAAGAGCAAACCAACAAAACAATTTTATAATATTATTAATTAAGTCAAATATTCAAAATGAAATTTGGTCATTTTTAAATTATATGTGATTGTTGATTGTTAATTGTATGTGGCAAACGCCTCTAAACGTATAAAAATGATCAAAATTCATATGAAACAAATAATCAAAATATAGAAGCATTCAAATATAATAAAACATATGAATCAAAATACACAGACATCAATGTCTGAAGACCACAAGGAACGTTTATATTTTGAACTCATTTTGTTCAATCACATCTTGCATACGCTTTATCCATATCTCAACAAGTCCTGGGCTGGGATGCAAACCATCAATCAATTTAGAATAAACGTATCTAATTTTCCCTTTCGAACATTTGTGAACCGGTGCATGTAGAAAAGGTGTTACTAATCCATTATTAGTATTAAATTCTGTGATAAAATTGTTTATCTTACGTAAAATTTCATTTAATTTATCTTGCAGCATTTCATATGATTCTTGATATTTCAACATTTAAGTTTTCCTCTGTTTGTACCTCGTATTATTCCATACGGAAAAACTCATGGTCGTAACCGTAGTCAAAACTATTTTACAATTTATTTCCTTCAGTTTATTTTCTATTTTAAAAACGGTAGATTTAAATTGTTCTAAATGATCAATCTCTTTCCCATCTTTACCATAGATTTCCAAACATGATTCTTCATATTTAAATGACTTTTTCAAAGAACAAATATCAGGGATTCCAGAAATAAAATATTCTATTTTTTTACCATCAACCTCTTTTCAATTATCAAAAGCAATACTACATAATGTTTCTAACTTTCCGCCGGGTAAAACAAATAATTCCCTATTATGCAATTTTCCTTCAAGACCTCTTCCTCTACTCGATGTGTAAACATACGTCCGTGGATTCATTTTACAAATCTAAAATAAAATAAAACTCGTAAATATGTATATTCATTTATATATGTGGCAAATGCCTCTTTATACAAAATGAATATGTCCTTTAATATGAATTTTGAAAAATCTATTTGTATGTAACATAATCTTGAAATCGAATCGGTGGTCTTACTTGACGGTTAGATCTACGGATAGAAACTTCGGGAGTGACTTCCGGTTCACGTGTACTTTCTAAAGATGATTCCCCGTTGGAATCTTGTACATCAGAATGTGCATTATCCGTTATCTCGTTCAAACTTGCATTCGACTCTCTGTGCTCATTGTAATCGTTGCTCAATGATGAGCGACTGGACGAACTAATGCAACGTCTAAATAATGTATTCGGCTCAAACGCGTCAGCTAATGGATTCAAAGGTTTGACTCGTTTTTTGGTGCGCTTGCTTCCACAAAAACGAGATTGTCCTCTGAATCCGATTCCGGTTCGTCGATTACCGGATCGATCATAACTTCATCATGAGATAAAGACTCGTCAATATATGAGTTTGTGACGTCGTTAAAAGAGTTATCGGACTTCTTGAATTCTGAACGGTCACGAACGGGTTTATCCTTGCCAGAATTCAGAAACTGAATGGAAGTAATCGGTAACAACATATTCCTATGTACCGTTTTCCGTATTAGTCCATGTTCTAATCGTATGACATAAACTGGAATTTCGGGGTTAGGTCTAGATACCACACTATATGGATCCTTACGCCATTTGTTTTCCAATTTATGTCTTCCTCGCAATGCAACGTTCTTCAATAGTACGCGATCGCCTGGCTCTAAAACGGAATGGCGTACCTTAAGATCGTACCGTGATTTGTGACGTCTGTTTGCCTTCTGTGCCGTTTTTGCCGCGGTTTTATATGCAAACTGTAAGCGTTTCTTCAAATCAGAAACATATGAGTTGTGCTCGCTTGAGGATGTAGGGTTTACTTCGTTGCCCAAAAAGGCATCTATTGCTAGACGTGGGTGCCAACCAAACATAAGAAAATGGGGACTGTACCCGGTACTTTCATGTCTGGTGGCATTGTATGCATGAACCATGGGTGCCACGTAATTTTTCCAATTAGCTTTTTTATCATCCTCAAGCGTTCCAAGCATATTTAAAAGCGTCTGGCTGAATCTCTCGCACTGCCCATTTCCTTGCGGATGGTAAGGAGTAGTGCGCGATTTCTTAACTCCTGCCAAACTACAAAGCTCCTTGATAACTTTAGACTCAAAATTCCTTCCTTGGTCGCTGTGGATGCGAGAAGGAAAAGAGTAATGCTGTATAAAGTTTTCCCATAAGCTTTTCGCTGTTGTTTAAGCAGACTGGTTTCGTGTAGGAATCGCTTGAGCATACCGCGTGAAATGATCAGTTATAACCAATATATTTTCATATCCACCTTTCAACTGTTCTAATGTAAGATAGTCTATACATAGAATTTCTAAAGGTTAAGACGAAGATATATTGACTAATTCGGCAGATCTTGCAGATTTTGATTTTCTAAGAATACAGTTATTGCATGACGCCATCTTTCTTTCGACATCTCTGTCCATACCTAGCCAGTAATATCGAGCTTTAACCAACGATAGAGTCCTATCCCGACCCTGATGACCAACATCATCGTGAAGACTAACCAAGGCTGTCTCATGATAAATTATGGGCAAAACTAGCTGGGATACTGACTCATCGTTGACATAGCTCTTTCGGTATAAAACATCCTGCTTCATATGAAATTTTTTCCACTCTCTCAAATATTTTCTGACGTCATCATTTTCCGTAGAAATTTGGCGTTTTGTCGGTTTATGTCCAGATTTGATAAAATCTATAACCCGAGCAATAGCAGAATCGTTTCGCTGTTCTTTAGACCAATCAATACATGACAACTTTGATTGATAATCTGTCTGACCCACCGTATCGTCAAATGTCTGCGTATCCTGGGATAACAACAAACTTTCCACGACTTGGTGTTCACATTGTGAAACTGTTGTCGAGCTGCAAATTGCTTTAATGACGTCGTTATTCACGTATCGCGAATCAGTGTGATTTCTGGACAAAATATCGGCATCGATATTCGATTTACCCGATCGGTAGTTTAGACTGAAATCATAATTAGATAATGCAGCCACCCATCTATGGCCCGTAGCATCAAGCTTGGCTTTGTCTAGAACGTAGGTAAATGGGTTATTATCTGTTCTGACTTCAAACTTACTACCAAAAAGGTAATCGTGAAATTTATCGGTTATCGCCCATTTTAGCGCTAAAAATTCTCTCTTATGTTCAGGGTATAATCTCTCTGGCCCCCTTAGACTACGACTTGCGTATGTAATGACCCTTCTTTTACCCTCCTGACGTTGATACAATACGGCTCCCAAACCGGAACCCGATGCATCCATAATGACAATAAAAGGCAAAGAAAAGTCTGCAAAAGCAAGAATAGGCGGGTTTGTGAGCTTCTCGATAATGACATCCATAGCGTTTTGCTCTTCATGACCCCACTTCCACCAAACGGGTTTCTTTTTCTTTTTCGGTTTCGGACCTTTCTTATTCGTATGATGGCCGATTAACAAATCGTTAAGTGGTTTCGCTATCTTAGTATAATCCTTAATGAATTTCCTGTAGTAAGACGTGAAACCCAGGAATCTCCTAAGATCTTTGATACCACTTATCTTTGGCCAGTTCTTAACTGCGAAACCTTATCCGGATCCGTTTTGATTCCTTCAGCCGACACGATCACTTCCAGATATTTAATTTCTCGTTTGAAAAATTCACACTTGTTGCCTCGAAATTTTTACCCGTTTTCTTTCAAACGTTTAAATTCTAATTCTAGACGCTCAAAATGTTGTTCTACGCTATTTGAGAAAACGACAATATCGTCAAGAAAAACCAAACATTGTCTTAAATTAGCTTCGCCAATGCATCTCTCCATCAACCGTTGGAATGTCGCCCCGCTATTTGATAACCCGAAAGGGAGACGATTCCATTCGAAAAATCCCAGTGGCCCTAAATTGAATGCAGTCATGAACTTATCGGATTCTTTATTCCACAGTTCCAGTACGCGGACCGGAGATCAAGTCGGGAAAAGTATTTTGCCCCGGAATGACAATCAATCGTCTCGTCAATACGTGGTAATGCGTAGGCATCACGGACGGTCCGTTTGTTCAAATTTCTAAAGTCGATACAAAAACGTAAGCTACCATCTTGTTTTCAAACAAGAACCACGTTACTCGAAAATGGACTATTTGACTCGTGGATACAACCGGCATCGAGCATTTCTCGAACGTGTTCTCTAACCTCGTCAAATAATGCGGGTGGTATACGCCTATATGGTTCCTTAAAAGGTTTATTATCTGTCAAATTAATTTCATGTTCTAATAAATCTGAATAACCAATATCTGATTGACCCGCCGAAAATATTGGTTTCCATTCATTCAGTAAATCTAGTAATCTTTCTTTTGCCTCATGATCTAAACTTTCAGAGATCTTAATACCTAAATCTCCTATAGTTGTATCAGATATGTTCTTTTTCGAATTAGACTCATCTGAATCTAAGTCCAAATGACGCATGACCTTGACCTCGTTTAAACCACATAAAACCGTTCTAGGTTTTATATCAGCCACCTTTGCTGTCATGTTAAAAATTCTAACAGGCACACGACAAGTTTTACCCTTTAAGTTAACAACACGTGGACACACCCCGATTGAATCCGAATTATCAACATCGTAACCCTCGGTGACAACCGTATTTACGTCGGAAACCTTTGACTTTGCTTAACATGAGACCGTCATAACTGACATTGGCTTCAACTTAATTGAACTCTTTTTAGTTGATCTAACTTTGCCAATGACTTGATCTGTCATAGATTTGAAAGCTAAATTCCACTCTTTCGGAACTCCTTTTCCATGACCTTTGGACATATACGCTTGATAAATCTTTATAATATTTGTTCCTACAACCACAGGAACATTCTTGTTGTATTCAGTTGCATTAACAACCAATAAAGGGACAAAAATGTCTTCCGAAGAAATAAAATTGACCTTTATCTTGACCTCAACATAACCTAAATATGGCAAGGTTGCACCTCCTGCAACATTTACTGTCAAACCTAAATTGCTCAGATCCTTGATCTCAGGAACGGGCTTTAATCTATTCAATACTGAACTAGAGATAGTTGATATCATTGAACCACTATCAATTAGAGCCTTAGATCTAAAATCATTAATAAATATTTCAGACTCATTAGCCTTTCCGACCATTCTATCTAACAAATCATTTTGTTTACAAAAACCTGAATCTAATTTAGGGCTATGGTTTTCTCTAGAAACCCTTTGTTTAAAATCTCGTGTTTGCCCTTCAACAGAGATTTTTACTCGTTTAAATTGTCGGTTTTATTTTGATCTTGTTGATTATTCTGATTTCCTCTACTTCTGAAATTACCTCTTTGACTTCTGTTTCTACCTCTATATTGACCTCGGAAATGACCTTGTCCTGACCCTCTATTATTTTGACCCTCGAATTTCTTTGAATCTTTGATTTTTTTCAATTCTTCCACAATCGACTCGACCTTTTTATCTAATTTTTTGAAAGATTTCAACAACTCGTCCAATTTATCTGACTGAGCTACAGTGACTTGTTATTGTACTTTATTATCTATACCTCCTGCCTTTGAATAATTAGACAAATCCATTTCAATAGACCTTATCTCTTTTCTTAATTGATCAAAGTCCAATACAGTGTCATATTTATACCGGCTTGCATTTTTTAATAAAGGGTCTCTAAGACCGGACCAAAATTTCGATCTCAACATTTCATTCTTAGCTTGAGGATTTATTTGACCTTTGTCAACAGCTAATTGAATTAAACTTTCCAACTTCATGCCATATTCAGCAACAGATTGGTTTGGTTGCTGATTTTCACTGTAAAACTTTTGAAGCAATGCCTAATTACTGAAAACATTCCCATAAACTCCTTCGAGTTTATCTAAAATTTGCGTCGGAGTAGCATCATCTGACAATGATAACAATAAACTCCTAGCTTTACCTTTTAATGAACCCCGAATACTCTGTAATAATATTATATCACTATATTCCCTTCTCTAATAATACATTTAACTTCGTATTTCCAAACATCGAAGTTACCTTCGCTCTTCTCCTCACCAGAGAATATGGGTATTCTTGGTTTAGCTTGGGAATAATTAACTGGGTTATCATTGTGTACCGTTTCATGAAAATCAGGGACAGGGACAGGACCTTGCTTTCTTCTTACTCTCGGAGTAGACTGAGTATTAGCATTAAAAAGCTATGTTTTCTGGGCTAATAGACACTTCGCCTTGTTTTTCCTCTTTTGGGGATACTTTACCACCCGTTGCCATGTTTATCACAATTCAAATTCAAATAAAACTAATTTCAAAATTTTCAAATTCAACTAAAATCAACATGCAAACGATCAATGAAAATGAAATGAATGATGAAATGATTGTACTTACCAATGATCTGTCAAAGTCAGTCAAACGCAGCAGCTGTACTATTAAAAAGTGCTAGTGCAAAGTAAAGATCATATTCAAATTCTGAATTCTGAAAAATAGAGTTTCAAACGTCAATATCAATGAAAGACAATATGGTCAAATAAATAATATAAACAAATCATTTGTATTTTTCTGTTATCAATTCATATCAATAAAAAATCTAAATTAAAAATGTTACAATTAAATTCTCATTTATTGAAAGACTTTAAAAAGTTAGTTCTATCGTAAATAATTGACCTCAGCTCTGTCATTGATGATTGTTCGGTAGTACGGTCTTCGTGCACGAAAATTTATACGCAATACACAATCCTTTGGAGGTGTTGTACTAGTTTATAATTACTCCATCTAGATTATATAACATGTAAATCGGAAAACCGCTCTTCCTTTGCATTTATCACCACATTTCATTAATCGAAATGAAAAATTATTCAAGAATAAATCAGGTTTGCGCAATACACAAATAATATAAAATTCATGTATACCTTTCCACAAAATTATATATATAATACTTCTCAACCCGTCTGTTGTGAATATCTGGAAATAATCTCCATAAACGATAATCCACAGAATAAATATAAATTCTGGTTAATATACTGAAACTCGTCAAAAATCCATCTTCAAGTCTGGATATTCTTCCAAATTACAATGAATATAGTAGATACCAGTATTACTGTTGTCCCGGGACATAAATTATAGCTGGACACGGTTGAAATTCACCATACATGAATCATCATGGTCAGAAATTATGGACAGTTCATATAAAAGATATCTCGGTGGAACCTCCAAAATGTCGCAGTAAATCAAGTCCACAATTATTATATAATAGCCATATAACTGCTGAGTCCATATAATAACAAATATATTTATTTATCTGAAAGAAATAATGATTCACAAATACAATTTGTGACACACAGGACACATTAACCTGTAAAAATCAATAGCAATAGCACCTACTTGACAGATGGGGCAATAAACGTTTTTGATAAAATCTTCGTTATAAATCTCATAAAAGATTAGCACGTTTGAAATTAAACGAATAATTATGAAATTTCGGCACAATTCAAAATATCTTGCATTATTAAAAGAAACGTACTTTTAAATGTAAATTTACTTCTTATTAAATTATTCAAATCAATATTGAAATAAATATTGTTCTCTATAATTGTACTTTTAGAATAAAAGTGTTTTAGAAATAATATACCAAATTTATCTAAATTCCTACGAAAAGAAACTATTTATTAAAACATACCTGAACGGCGACATTAATCGACCGAATAAATTTGTGGACTAAATTTTGTTTGTACAATAGAAAGTTTATATATCCCTAACAGTGAAATTGACATGCAGTGCTCGTGCAATTATCGCGCGAAACAATCGTCATAGGCATATCTATTATATGTCGTCATGCAGTGTTCTTTGTCATATATGAAAGTACGTCATGATGAATGAAATGACGAAATGAATTGAAGATGAATTATGAAATGAAACTCAAATTCCAATTAGTATTTTGATATAAATAATCAAAATAATCAATGCAGTGACATTTTTTTAAGATTATTGAAGAAGTTGGAGGAGTGAACGCGCTTACGAAATACATGGATAGACAAACAGACGGACGAGCTGGGTGATTCCTATACGTCCTCAAACGTGTTTTGTGTAGGGTATAATAAATCAATTGATTTAAAAAGGAACAAAATCAAATAATACTGTTAGGGACCTCGGAACACTGACAGAATGACAGATGCATTCTAATGATTCAAATATATATCCCCAAACTTTGGTTGAAAAACAAAACATCAGACAATAAGTAATGTCCACAGTAAGAGTGTACCCCTAAAATCAGTTGTAAATTTCCTTTTGGTATAATAACCTTCTGGCATATAAGATACCAACACACCTTATGTATGGAATTGTGCGGAAACCAGAAGAATTATTCTTAAAATATCACCTCCGTTGGCTCTTTATTTCAATACAGCATAGGCTATTACCCCAAAAATAAAGCAAGGCTTCATTTAATGATATGGAACCTTACTGTACATTTTTTATATTTTACTCAGGTTATTGAAGGAAACGATAGTAAATGCTTGCTTTAGTCTTATTTGGTCCATTTTTAAAGTTTAATAGTTACAAAAGGTAGAAAATCATTTAAACTGCAGATATTCGCATGAAATTTTTACACAATGCCAAAGTAACCTTGTAGATCATTTTTCGGCAAAAATTGAAAAACAAATGTGAATTCTTATTTCTGAGATAAAAAAAACCTAACACCTGAAAATTCGATATTGTTGCAAGATTCATTATGTAAACTCTCCACAAAACCATGATCAAAGGTTTTTGTCGAAAATCACAATCTGATATTCAAAAATATATACTTTTTTTTAAAACTGATTTATTAAAGGGGTCATAGTTTTCCTTTCCTGGTTTGTCTACCCCGGACTTGACTTTTTATGAGCAACTCGGCGGATGTTTATAGAAAATCAGAGGACGTTTATCCTACCGGTGCACCTGGTCCATGCTCCTAGCTTTTAGTGCCTTCTTGACCTACACTTAGAAATCAATGGTAAAGGAAAACTATTGACCAAACGTTACGACAAACGTGATGACTTTTCATTCAGAATTGTCAAATTTCCTTTCATCTGTGGCAACATCACTTCGGCTCCTGCGTATGGAGTGTTCATATCACAAACTCATACGTTATGCCAGAGCTTGCCGAAACTACGCAGACTTTTTGTATCGCACTAGAACTTCTGGAACAGGGTAATGTTGCTACAAGATTGAAGTCATTACTACAGAAGTTTTATGGTCGTTATCATGAACTCGTGGATCGTTATGGTGTATCCATCAGCACCATGAAAACTGATTTATTCAACGGGTCATAGTTTTCCTTTCCTCGTTTGTCTACCCCCGATTTGACTTTTTATGAGTAACTCGGCGGGTGTTTCTAGAAAAGCAGAGGACGCTTACCCTACCGGTGCACCTGGTCCATGCTCCTAGTTTTTAGTGGAGTCCGAGTTGCTCATTTACTTTTGTTACTTTGTATGTATGTATGATTTTATTTACTTTATGTTCTTTGTTGTGTATGTCTGTTTTCCATGTCTGGTCTTTGTCCCTGGAATACATTCTTTTGATTACCGCTATAACCTTGGTTCCCTTGATTACTCCTTCCAAGCATTAAAAACTTTTGTGAAAAGAACGCATAAAGTTGCAATTTACTTAAAAGGGTATCACTTCAGTGGTGTTTTTCATAAGTAGTAAAAGGGAGGGGACTAGGTCGAAAGACTTAAGATCCAATCCATATAAAATTCAGACACTGCAAATGGTAAAGTGATTCATGGCGTAGAAAAACCTACCGAACAAACGATGTTATATGCTATATTTTTACATAACAATAATCCTTTCCGTATTCAGATCTGCATTTTTGAGAGAATCATAAATTCATTTCCCACTGAAACCAACCAAATAAAACCAAATCAGGAACGATAACTCTTGCAAAGCGCCTTTTCCATGTACAACCTAAATATTTTTTTCTCAATAGTGCAACAACCAAATAAAAAACTAAGACTGGTTATGTGATCAGCAACTGTTTCTGAACAAGAAATAAAACTGAATGCAGTGGATTTTTGACATGCATGAATCATGTCCTGTCTGATATTTAGAAAGACTACTACTTAAATGTCGATAAAAAGTACATTTGCATTGAAAAACAAAGAGATAATCCTTGCAGCATACCACTTGTCTGAATAGGAAATCATCAAAGTCCAAGAGTTAGGGTCTAAATAAAAGGGTTAAGAAACAAACTCAGAACTTAAGTCCTCTTGAAGTGGATATTTTTTTAATTACAAACTAAAGAAATTTGTAATTTAGAAGCCATATCCTAAAATGTGGGAGAAATTGTCTAGATGGTACAGTGAACAATCACAATCACAATCACAATCAATTAATCAATTAATCATACGCATACATTCTGGCTAACCGATTCAAAAATTAAAACAGGTCCCACACAACTTTTCATTTTGCGACTTAATACCTAATGAACAATTCAATATAGATATATGTATCGTAAATGTTTGCAGTACACATATTTTTATGTAATAGCATCAATTAGGCAGCATTAATAAGAACAAAATGAAGAAATGAAAATATTTGAGATATAATAAACATTGTACTCATAACCGAACAAAACAAAATAGGAAGGCAAATCCAGTAACGAGAAATAATACCGTGACAAAACATGGATAGGCGCTTCGGTGTTTAAGGTGTTTCGATGAGCGACAAACAACTCTTCTAACGTGTATTACTAAGTGTAGCTTAGATTGATTATATCTTATTACCATCATTCATGGTGCAGATTTTTACACATTAACCACCCAAGAATTCATGTTGACAACCATAAAACGTGTGTAGTGACGACCTTAATCCTGTAACAACATATCTCTTGATCAGAAGCAAAATTGTAAGAAGTGTAGCACGGTACAAAACGGCTTTTTTCACCCACCTATGCAGCTTCTTTTTCATTCCATCAGATTCAGATATCCTTTCAGCGTCAAGCGGTGTAATTTCCTAAGGGGATCAATAAAGGATTAGGAATGTTGGTTCTTTGTATACGATCTTCTATCTCTCAATATCTTCGATAACATTTAATTTAGTGCCAAGCGTGCCATCATGCTTGGGCTATGTGAAGAAATGTTACCTTTGATCGTCACTGCTTTCTTAGAGATGTAAATAGGGATATGCACAGCCTTTAATGATATCCATGGCATAACAACGTCTTTATCGAATGACTTATTGCATATAGTTTCAAATTCACATATTTCTTTAAATTGAAATTTAGTACGGTACACCACTTCTAGAGGACATGTTAAGTTATGCATTTGTTAGAAAATGGTTTTATCTAGACTCCAACTGCAGTCATGTCAATCAGCAATAATTTTCTCCTCTTTCTTGTTTACACTTTTCCAAAATGTTCTTTACAAGTTATAGTTGCATTTAAATCTCTGATCGTTTACCAATCAATTTTTATTCTGTTTATGAAAGACTTCCGTGAAGTGAAGTTTTGTCAGTAGTTCTTTTGCATTTATATGCAAAGATATTTCTTGTTTTGCCCAATTGCCGTCATGAAATGAAGTTTCCCAAAAAGAATTCAAGCATTTGATGTGATCACAAAATGTAGATACTTGAATACCTTTTTAAGGTAATTTAAAAATAATTGGGATACTTGTTTTGAAGAAGAGTATTCAGTAGTTTCCCCTTCGGACTAAAAGATATTTAAAAATTAAGAATATGCAAACTATCAGTCCTATTAAAGCGTGATAAAAATATATATTAATTGATATTTTTTTGGTTACAAAACTAAGTAACTGTTGTAGCTATAGCCTTTATTTGACCGTATTTAGTTACAAAAATAAATATGTAGAAATGAATATCTATATATAAGCTGTAGCTATCTATAAACCATAATTTACATTCGCAGGCTAAATGCTTCATTAACCAAACACTCTAAGGTCGCTTACTATATATCTTATATCCTTTTGGTGTTTTTTCATGTTGTATTTGTGTTATTCTGTGGGGGTTTTTAAGGTCTTGACTATGCTTACGGATCTGGCAAGATCACCGCTTATGAGGATTATATTAGTATGTCTGTTAGTAGATGGAGGTAGCAAAGCTCAGCCTTTGGGATACCTGACCGAAGAACTCCACCAGAGTATGTCCTACTAGCGACTGGGTTTCTCTGGCCTACTTCCAGACCCCACATGGGTCCGAGAGCATTTTTCCACTCTAACTATTTGAGGCACGTCAACGTGTAGAGTGGTATTTGTGTCAAATCTTCTGTGTCTATTGATGGATTTTTCAATCTTCGAAATCTATTTTAGAGTATAATTCTTAAGAAAACACAACATTGGAGAGACAATAAGGTCTTTCCCTTCATTAATAATAGTATTTATTGAGAAAGTCCTCATCCTCATAAGTCAATATATATATATATATATATATATATATATATATATATATATTAGTCCTAAATGTATAATGCAGAGCAAGCTAGCAATACTTTGTAACGAAACATTGCTAGATTTGAATGAAAACTTTGTTTTTTATGTTAATCGGTGTTGGTATTTAGGTATAAAATATCTCAATTCATCTAATGTTAAAGGAATGGCAATTGTTTCAAGAAAATTAATGCAAGCTTGCACTGCTTTATTCATGTAGAATCAGAACTATATGAATTTTAGACTTCAAATCTTGCTTTTGACAGCTGTAGATTTATTCTAAAATATATTGTTTATATTTTTGTTGTAAATGTTATATAGATGATATAAAACGAAGTTTGACTAGTGCTTGTGTGTTATATACATATAAAGATGCATTTAGCAATGTTTAGGTGCTAAATTCAATGTGTTATTAAAGCTATGAATGAAAACATTTCATTCATGAATTTCCTAAATATTGACTTTAGTACGTATAAGCTGAACCTTAACATTCGTGTTTAGTTATTATTTGAGCTTTCAAAACTCTATCTTTACATTGGAGGACATTTCTTTTTAAACAAACAAAACAAATTTCGAAAAAAAAATATGAAGGAAAGAGAGGCATTTTGGTTTGTATCAGATTCGGGCCTGAAAATATGTAAACAAAAGTCCATTTTTATCAAATATAATGATTGTCAATCGAAAAAGACAATATTCAAATTAAAAAATAGCATAAAACTACATAGGTCCAATACCAAGATACGGCCTAACACAAAAATGGAATATACATGCACTACTTAACATTACACCCATTAGACTGAAACAATAAGAGTGTCCTTTTAAACAAAATCTGTACTATTTTTCAGGATGTTTCATAAATCTTGGCTAAACCTAAGTCTTATTTGGCAATATTTTCAAAAAAGTTAAGTAAGCGGGTCAAATGCACAAATTAATTACTATTTAAATATTTAATGTTTAAATCACTAAGGTAGATATTTTTGTCGATAAATTGGTTTTTAACACTTTGTTTTGTATCATGTGTTATGCGTTGTTTAGCATTGTATATGGAATATTCGGTAAAAAAATTGTAATTTTTTACTTTATAGAAATATTTCGATAGTGCGAGAATTTTTTTTCTGAGCCCATCACATTGACTTGACAGCAGACACTGTTACATGTCTGTAATATCAATGATATCATTTTATAAATCAATTTGCGTACTAATTAGTTGGATTAGAATGTTTGCGTCAAAGACAAGGAGTACCAGATGTACAATTAAAACAGGCCTTTTGATCATCGGGTAAAACAGTGAGAAATAATAAGTTAATACAGGAAAAGCAAATCTTAAATAGGTAGACCAAGGGTAAGGGACATAACTCTAGAAATCAGTGATATGTTGGTGTCACATTCAATTTCACCAAAGCCTATCAAGCTTTTATTTGAAACAGAAGCAAATCTGTCCAAGTTACTTTGATGCTTACATGAGATTGATATAAAATGCTGATTACAAATATTCAAATGATTTGTAAGAGCTGTGGCCCTTAACTTAGGTCTACCTCCTTAATGATCCTACAGTTTCCAATAATACAATTTTAAGATGTTGAATATATGATATGACAGCAACTCATCCAATAGTGTTCGAACTTAAATTTTATTTGATATTATTTGAAGCATTATTGGAACACTTCCCTAAAATTAACAAGTATCTGCTTCTTAGGCAAGTGTTTTCAACATCTTAATCATCAAAATATATCTCGAGCAAACAATAAATAAATAAAAAAAATAACATAAAATAAAATACGAAACGATAAGTTTGAAACTACTAAGAATCTTGCATTCCTTTGCAATAGGGGGTAAATAGTTATCATGCATCGTCTTTCTAAGTTCCCATGCATTTCAATATCCCCAAAAGCTCTGAGAGAAATTCAGTGGAAAGATAAGAAAGTATTTACCTAATGATGTAACTATTCCTACTTTCCTTTCCATCCGGGGTTGAAAGAAAGTATCACTTTTGGTGCTCTTTTACTTAAAAGTAATCAAGGGAACCAAGGTTATAGCGGTAATCAAAAGAACGTAATCCAGGGACAAAGACCAGACATGGAAAATAGACATACACAACAAAGAACATAAAGTAAATAAAATCATACATATAAAGTAACAAAAGCAAATGAGCAACTCGGACTCCACTAAAAACTAGGAGCATGGACCAGGTGCACCGGTAGGGTAAGCATCCTCTGTTTTTCTAGAAACACCCGCCGAGTTGCTCGTAAAAAGTCAAGTCCGGAGTAGACGAAAGAGGAAAGGAAAACTATGACACGTTGAAGAAATCAGTTTTCATGGCGCAGTTGGATACACCGTAGCGATCCATGAGTTCATGATGACGACCATAAAACTTCTGTAGTGATGACGTCAATCTTGTAGCAACATAACCCTGTTCCAGAAGCCTATTTGTTGGAATTCTAGCGCGATACAAAAAGTCTGCGTAGTTTCGGCAAGTCTGGCTTTGATATGAACTCTCCATACGCAGGTGCTGAAGGGATATTGCCACAGATATATACATTAAGGTTAATGTATACATCGATTGAACGCATTAAATCATTCTATTCAACAACGTATTCAGGGAATTACTTGCACACAGTGTGCGGCACTGGAAGTCCTTCATAATCCCGTTGGTCAAGGCACCAACCATAATTAGTACTAATAGCTCTGTCAAGCAATAGGTAAAAAACTTCATCGAAATGAATGTAGGTGTTATATGATTTTTTTCTGTTTTTTTTTAATTTTGAGGGGTATATAGAGTGAGAGAGATAACGGAATTACAATATAACGTGTCATGACAAGTAACAAATATCTAAGGGAAATCATAACCTATCACATTTTCTGAAATATTTCATCAAGAAATCATTGCTTTCATTACTACAAATATCATATGCTTTACAAAGTCACTATTTAGACATACAATTTTTTTTTTAATTTAAAATGAAATAAGAATATTGCTGAATATCGCAGTAAATCCAAATAATCTGAGAAACGACATTTTTAAAGACCTTTTAACGAAAAGCAATACATAAATCGATAACTTCATGATCGATCGTTTTTGTATTCGTTATTCCAGAATTCACAGATGCTACACGGACGGATTATCTGTACCTATAGAAGCAAGACACACACACAGAACAGGCTTATTTAACTTCAGGGTTAATTCATTATTTACAATGATAAACGGAACTGACACATACCGACCAATAAAGTTTGGCAATCTCTACCGTGAAGAAATATTTATATCATTAATTTAAGTATGGTAGATTTACACCACAATTAGTTATGAAAAATAATATAGGCAGGTCCAGAGGGCCGTCTCTGTTTTGCTCGAAAATTTTTGTTGATTTTATAAAACAAAAAACCGGATTTCCCTGATGTGGGACCAATTACACCAGTCATAACTCCTTTTTGGAATTTATTAATCCGTAACTAGATAATTCATTATAGTTAACAATTTGTCAGTTACTATTGAATGTTCTAATGTTAATATTAAAAATTCTAATTCTCAACCTCTTGAAAACACAAATGGCTACTTGTATTATGATCACACTTTTAGCTCGGCAATTTCCCTTTTCTTCCTGGTTTAAGCAGACATCTTGAGTATTGATATATTATACTGTAAGTATAAAGTGAAGTTTATTTTGACTTGGAAATCATCTACACTTTTCGATATATAACAATATTATCATAGACAGCTGTCAAATGTCTTATGTCTCATGTGTAATATATTTCGATTATTATTCACATGTGAAAGAATTCGAAGTTCTGTAATTTTATTCTAGGACCCTTTTACCTTTATTTTACTTCTTTGACGATTTGAAATATAAATCCAGCGATTACAAAATTTATTTGAAAAAAAAGAACATAATTGATAAAATCTGGACACTGAATAGGATAATCAATAAGTTAATTGTGAACAACAACATCATAAATACTCGGAACAAGAACGCTTAGGGATTTATGTATATACTCCAAGTCACCTCAGATTGTTTGCGTTTTTTTTGCGTTTATTTTTGTAATTACTCGACGGTTCCTTTCAAAACCTTGCCATTTCATTCATGTCGTTCTGTACTACGATTCCCTTACAATTATTTTTCGTTCTTACCTCCGAGATTGAAAAAATTCAAAATTTATTTTTCCTACGAGAATTTTGCATTGAATGTATTGTTTATCCGCCATCTTGTTTCTATGCATATTTTGAAATGTTCCCTATTATCTCACAATTGAAGAGGTGAAATAACATGATTTCCCGCCATATTTCTGGTTCCCTGCTAAATTATTACTTTATGTGGTAAGACTTATTAAGTACCAGTTGTAGCATTTTCATTCGGAACTTCTGGTTTTGTCTTTTACTAAAGGTAAAGAGCAGAAATATGGCGGGAAATCATGGTATTTCAGCTCTTCAATTGTGAGATAATAGGGAACATTTCAAAATATGCATAGAAACAAGATGGCGGATAAACAATACGTTCAATGCAAAATTCTCGTAGGAAAAATAAATTTTGAATTTTTTCAATCTCGGAGGTAAGAACGAAAAATAATTGTAAGGGAATCGTAGTACAGAACGACATGAATGAAATGGCAAGTTTTTGAAAGGAACCGTCGAGTAATTACAAAAATAAACGCAAAAAACCGCAAACAATCTGAGGTGACTTGGACTATAGGTTATTCATTCTCTCCAGTTTTTTATCATATAGTTATGTTACAAGTTTTACAAATATTATACTAATGTTATACTATATATATGTATCACATTTCAATATTAATAAATTAAAAATTGAACTGAGTGAAACCGATGAAAAGCGATTATTGAATGATTGTATAAAAACTGAAGCAACAACCTGCTTTATGCTAAAGAAGTTTGTTAGCTGGAAGCTTTATCAAAAGGGTTATCTGATAGAAGAGTTTCTGATGCCTTTGGGTATCAATAAATGCTATGCATATCTCTATTTACATCGATAGGTCAGTATTTTGAATAGTCAATTACGATCAATGTAAAAATTCTTCTAATAATCCCAGTATGACAGGCTCACACTTGGTACTAAATGTTACAAAAATGTTGATAGATGCTCTAATATAATGGAGGCATGGAACATGTCGATAAAGGTGATACTACAATAGGTTTATCAAAAAGATGCTGTGTTATATGCATACACCTGTACATCCCGTATACCAGGCACATAACTATCTTTTATTATAATCGATTAATATTTTTAATAATTCTCTTGATGTGAATGCAATCCGACTAATCAGTAATAGATATAGGTTTGTTGCATTTCCTCATTCCCTTACAGGAAATGCCCAAAGAGACCAAGGAGAGTATAAATGTCCCAACAAATACCACGTATGAAGTTAAAAAGGAACTCGTTTTACGCCTTAATAATATAATAATGTTAAAACTATGGCAAGCCAAAGTGGACAAAAAAATGAGCATTTTCTAATATTAAAAAATGATTTTTTAAGTTAACATTAAAAATTCAAATGAATTTCTCGGTGCTGGACAAGGCTTAATATTTTGATTTGTTTAGTTATGAGTAAATTTAATATACTATTTATTTATCTTGAACTTTAATATTTCATATAATAAATGATGTGTGTGAGATGTTGTATGTATACTGCCAACGGAAATTTTTTTGTATTAAGTCTGAAAATCTGGAACATTGTAGGTGACCTGCAATAACTTTGGATTCGGTTAATCAGGATGCAAGCGAAAGAGATGAAATGACAGGATTTTTCAATGCTAGTTACTGATGTATGAAGTAAAACGGGAATGTTGAGATTTAGGCTTGTGATTGTGGTCATCGAGTCGACACAATAAATAAATAAGGGAAAAATGGCAAATTTTGTCACAATGTTATCTCTTTGCTTATAACCAGATTATGAGTTGTGCAAATTGCCTATCGCTTAACAATTTCATTTTAGTGCTTTTCTGCAGTTTTGATGAATTATAAAGTTGTTTTTATTAAAAAAAAAAACAACTTGATAAAAAAAGCGAATATTGTATTCCAGTTCATTAACATATTTTAGGGAAACAAAACATTAAAATCACGAGTTATTAATATATATTTCATGATTGTATCAATACATTTCATATGCACAATATCTGTTGATACTTGATATATTGATGATTGTACGGATAATGTAGGCAATGTGAATGAATAACGGATATTTAAATTGTAGTTTCTTTATGTATATGTCATTTGTGGTAGTAAGGCAGTGAAAATATATGCAGCATGTAAAGATTTACCGAATGTTCAATGTGTAAAAATTCCGATAATTCAATGTTAAATGAATTCTGTAATTTCACTCTCGGACTTTCTCTCACCAAAACGTCACATCATTGATATCAATCCGCCGTTAAATTTATGTTGAAAATAGAAACGAATCGTGGAGAAGATCTATATGATAAATTTGATAAACAATTGGCTATAAAAGTATAGTGAATAACCAAAATCACCCGTGTCAGGAATGCATTAAGTTTTAACTTGAATTCCAATGATTCCGTGGTCGCAGCAAAATGAGGATTAAAGATCAAAGAAGATTTAATTAAACACACGTTTAGTCGATTGTGATGTTTCATCACCATTCTTATCTCAGGGAACATGCTTTTTTTGCATTTTCTTCTCTCTCCGTCTTTTTTTTTAAATTACAATTTTCGGATTATTGTTTAATGGATCACGTTTTGAGATCAAGTGTCCTCTAATTCATATTTTTTATAAAAATCTGTCTCATTGACATTTTTCCATACCTTGCTAAACAGCTCACAATGTAGTATCGTTAGAAACGGCATAAACATTTGAAATAGGCACAGTACTAGTATGAACCAGAAATGGCCCGATTTTGCTAAATCATGATTTTATCACAAACTCCTTTGATATCACCTTAATGATTTGTCTTGAAGGTTTATCACCTCCTCTGAATGGATTTGAACAGTGTCACTATAACACAAAATAAGTAATCCTGCTGATTTAGCTAGATTAAATTATCATATAAACTATTTTGCTCATATTAATTCCGACTCTGTGAGCCCAGGGGAATACAGTGATATGTGGTGCATTGTTACTGAGATAACTATCCTGTTATAAAATACAATTATCAAATGAAAGAACTTTATTTAAATCGCAAAGATATTTTAAATAAACACGCTAAGAAAATATGTTTTTCTAAACTTTACAATCTATATACGCTAGTGTTTTGAAAAAAGACTTTCAGTTTTCTTAAGTCTTGGTCTGTATTTCTTAGTGATGTTTTATACATCAGCTGGACATCCAGGCAGTTAGAAATGCCCAAAATGTGCTTTTTGTGCGATATGCTATAGCGACATTGAAAGGTAAAGAGATACAGATCGGTAAACCCTAATAGTGAGGTGTTATTCCTAAAAGTGGATGGTATAAGCAGATTGGATTAATTGTATCACATTCTAATCCTTATTTTAAAAAGAACAAACAGGAACAAATAATACTTATACTACTAACTGGTACCTCAATTATGCTACATAGTAGTAAATATAATGGCTTCTTTCTACTGGTGTTTTTTTTTTTCGAGTTATAATTTTATATGACAACACCAAGTTTGACATGATGGTTAAGATATCAAAAACGCATTTATAAACTCTCCTACTGCAGACATATTACAAGTAAATATTTAAATACTTGGTTTTTCATATTCTTATCAACTTTGTATGTTTAAAACAATCATTTTAAGCGGTACTGTACATTTAGAAATCATAGTTCCTCTCAAAAAGTCCGAAATCTGTTATTATACCAGGGGCTTTGGGGTTATTACTAACTCCGCCTTTTGGAATAAAAAAATGCGTAAATACCGTTAAATTCAAAATTAGAATTGGTGAAATATTACTGGCTTATCGTCGTGCGTCGTTGTTTACAAGTTTTCAAAATTCCCCTCCTCTGAAACTGCTGGACCAATTAGACTAATGTTCTACGTTAATGTGTCTTTGTAGGCAATTGTCAGACTCGGAGGACCCACTTTCAAGGTCAAATATGACGACTTAGTATTGTCTGTATTTGAAACAGATATCTTGACAGAATTTCAAAACGACATTGCTCGTGTGAAAGATGAAATTAGACGTAACAAAGAAAACCAATAGAATAAAATGTCTAATTTATCGGAGATGGTAGCCGAGATAGTTGAAAAAGTTAAACAGACCGAACAAAATTTAGGAGAAATTTCTGTGTCATCAAAAGGGTGCTCTTGCCAAGGTATTAATTTCAGTTGCATTTGATTTTTAAAGAGTCGATTTGACCTAACTACAGTATTCACATTTGGTTTTGTCTCGTCTAGTAAAACGTTTAAAAAAATACGTACGTACATTTATGTACATGAATAATAATCTAATTTCTTTCATAATTCCACATTATGTCAAATAATATATTTCAATAGAATAGCATATAACAAAGTTTAGATTATTGCACAATTTATGATGTAAAAATGCAAAATAAAAAGGATAAACTTTTTCAATGCTTAATAGTCTATCCTTGTTTACAGATTTTCATCAGACAGAAATAGACATTTGAGAGGATGAAGATGTAGACTTCGTAGAATTAGAAATGCACAAGATAGTAATTAATTGTTTAATGAAACACAACAGAGTAACAATTACAGGTAATCCTGTTATTGGAAAATCTGCTTTGATTCGCCATATTGCTCTTGGGCTACCGAAAACGAACGGCTCTACAGTAATCCCTTGTATGAGTCTTTGTGACATTAAAATTCATTTTAGAAAAGACCGAAAGATAATATGATGTCTGTGGGAGATATTAGGTCAGTCAGACAGATTTTGAGGAGTGGAAAAAATATAACAAGATGTGCCAATGGGGACAAGTCAAATTGCTGTTTTCCTACAAACTGCAGGTTTTTGAAGAGCAACCAATGCAAACCTTAAATCTGTTTTCCGATCATGCCTTTGATTTGTCTTCTAAAATGTCAACAGTAGAAAAGCAGTCGATTGCTTTGCAATATTTAACGACAGAAACTGTTAACAACATAAAAGACGATATTATCGCCAGCAGTATGTTGCCTTTGTTATGTCGATTATATAGAGGGAGTTCTGTTCGATATGCACCTTTGTTCTTCAAAAATCCCTATGATGTGTATAACTCAGAATTTGATGAGTGGTGGAGAGAGAAAAAATATTGAAAATATGTTTTTTATTTCTTTGTGTTTTAGAAAATGGGGAGATGAATTTATAATCGTTAAAAGAATTTAAGAGGGAGTACCTAGAGGAAATATTTGAAAGTTGTAGAATAAACAGAGGCACGTGTACAAATGACGACATTGATCGATCAACTAAGAACGCTGACTAATTCATACCTCTCTTTGAAGGGAGAAAATTGTTGTATTATTCACGACAGAGTTTTTGACTATCTTTTGCTTTTATTTTGGTTAAGAACTGACTGAATCTACAATCAAATATGCCAAATGGTATTTTATTTCCGAACCAATGCAAATATCCGATTTAGATATCAAAACAAATGAATTTACCGCATTAATCAACCACGAATTTGAACCACCATATTTTGACAGAATGATAAAGAAATCCGCCAAGGAAATGTGTTCGGCATCTTTTATTGCAGACAAATGAAATGTGCATAGTTTCGAACAAAACTTATCACATACACACGACTAAGAAACACAAGTTATATTCAAGATCTACTCATGACATGACACAGCGTAACATAACAGAGTGTAGATACCCCCTTACAATTTGCATGTTTCTTTTTTTTTTTAGATTATGATGAAATACTAAAAATGCTAGAATTTGTGGATATCGGCTTGCTGCTTGAAGGGGAATGGCCGCCTTTCCACCAAGCGTGTTTTGCCGGTAACGTAAAATGCGTTGAACTTTTAATTTCACATAACGTTAATGTCAACTCGACCAGTTTTCCCGGAGAAAACAGCCCTTTGCAGTGGGCTGGTATTGATGGTCGTATCAACGTGGTAAAAACATTAATTCAAGCTGGAGCTTATATAATTCTTCCCTTAAATAACGGTAGAACAAGTCTAATGGAAGCCTCCACTGAAGAAAGACATATATTTTCTTTACAAATCTGAAATGGCTCTCATGAAAGCCTGTAAATAGGACAGTAGATGAGAAGTAAATATGATTTTAAAGAGGGGTGGTTGTCAGCACTATGAATATCAACACAGAAACGCCGCTCATTATTGCATCCAAGTACGGTTGCACAAAAAAAATTGATGCTGAAAGCTTTTACCCTGTGTCAGAATTTAGCTAAACCTAGCAGTGTAGGAGATATATGTGAAGAACTACTGTTTGACCCCTATGTTTTAATTTTAGTAACGGCGGTCATGTTTTCGACGAATCAAAAATGCCCACATCAGTTCTATGCAGGATACCACAAGGAACATTCACACCAAGTTTGGTTCTAATCATTCGAGTAGTTTTAGAGGAGAAGAGTTTTGTATAATTGTTAACGACGACGACGGACGCCAAGTGATGGCAATGGCTCACATGGCCTTTGGTCAGGTAAGCTAAAAAGTAGATATGTACCAAGAAATGAGAACAGTTGAAAACTATTTTCTTTCTCCAACTGATTTGCGACTTTACTGAAGATGAAAGAATCAAGATATTTATTGACAATGGCTTAGATATTAACCTTTGTAATATAGATGGGTTACTACTTTTAGTAGAGGCATGTGCCAAAACAACAAGGAGGCGTTAAACACAATTTTGCGACTTGGGGCAGATGTAAACCGCATTGATTATAAGGGTCAAACCGCTCTTGAAAGAACCTGTGTCATATGGTATTCAAGTATAGTTCAATTTCTTCTTGATCAAAGAGCTGATCAAACAGTAAAAGACTTTAAAAGTCGTGATTAATTGTACAAAGCGTTATTGTCAGGTGATAGCAGAACTATAGACATTATTCTTGAACGAGGTTCAAGAACGAATACACGAAACGAAGATGGTGAGACAACATTGCACATGTTGTCCGAAAAAACTCAATGTTAAGTCAGTATAACTTCTTCTAGAAAGGAAAGCAGAGGTCAATGTTTACAATTACAAAGGTGAAACACCCTTGTCAAAACTATGTGAATATGAAGCAACTGAAAAACAGCCTGCAATTCGTTAAAGAATACACACAGAAACAAATAAAATCATTTGTATATGTCCAAGAACGACTGATACAATAAAAGAATACAAGTTATGGAGACCAGACATGAAAAATTAAGCGAGAACTTTCTTGAATTACTAGAACGTTTAAGAAATTATGGCGTTTGGTATATGGGCTCAAGCCATGAGAAAAGACATACTTATAGACATAAAACTTAAGAAAGGGTTTAATCTGAATATCAGAGATGCATACGGTGTTCCACTGTTAAATAAATTCATTACTATGGACATCTACAAGGCGTCATATATGATGATGACAAAAGCGAGCCTTGGCATTAATCTGATTATAAAAGTGAATCAGAGTGAGAAACAAGAAGGATGCAAGAAAGTTCTATCTGACCTTTGTAGTTTTTTAAATATTAACCAATGTGATAACAATGGAGTAACCTTATGGATCATTTATAGAGGGGTGATGCTAATGTAAGACACAATTTCGGAAACGACTCTTTTTGCTGGTCATTTGAAACATTTCATGTTTCTTTTTAACAAAGAAAATCTTTTCTCAACTATTTGAATATTATATATTAAAGATGAAATCATTAGCTAGATGATTTACGTAGGTTTTGACATTAATGTGATAAATCACAAGAATAATTCTTTGATAAATACTCTATTGAGTACCAACCTGTATGAATTATTGTAGCTTCTATTAAGGAAGGGAATCGATATAAATAAGACTGGAAAACAAGGAGAAACACTCAAAGGGTTTTCCTGAATAAATATGAACACTTCATAGAAATAACTCGTGTTTTACACTTTGTTGAAGTCGAAATTTAAGAGAAAAATTAAAACTAGGACGTTGGTCATACACAGATATAGAAATTTTTGCTAATTTACTGGATTTGGGCATAAAGATGACTCAAAGGGATATTGATGATACAAAATTACTTGTTTTTCGTATTTTCGGTTGTGAAACCTGACTTATTTCGATTGTTTAGCTTAAGTTTTTGAATTTGGTTTATACATTAATGACGGGTCACCTTTGTTACATACATTCCAGTCATTCCACAAATGTGCGTGGAGTCTTTTAGATTGTGAAGTGGACATTAATAAAAGAGATAGAAATGAAAAAACTGCAGTAGACATTTCACTTACAAAGTATCCGAATAACGATTTCAATCAATCGATTGGAAAGTCTACTCATCTTTCGAAACCCGATACGATTTGAAAGAAGGTTTGAAAATTCTTTCCACGTTGAATCGCTAAATGGATATCGGTAATATAAACAGAATAACTTATCTAGTCGCCATATGTTTGATGAGAGAACTATCAGTTTTGTATTGTTTTGCGAATATATACCTTAACTGGAATGTACTTTGCGGTGGTGAAAGAACTGTTTTTCAGGAACTAATTAAGAACAATTCTAATATATATATATCAATATTTTATTGGAAAACCAAAGTAAAAATCTTGTGTTTGATATACCAGACCATGAAGGGAACACACGACTGTTAACTTTACTAAAAAGGATTTATGTGAATACTGACACCGTGGAAATCTTCTGGGACTTCTGTCGCGAGGGGTTAACATAAATGTTGTAGATAAGGACGGACAAACACCAATTTTATAGCTAAACGGGTTGAATTTAATACGGACGCTTTACGGACTAGAGTAATTGCTGAACTACATATACAACTGCATTAATTTGATACTGTCTTTATCTTCATTGTTAAAACTCACTTTTAATGTACGCATTGCGGTTTCGTTATACTTTATATTCAATTTGAACGTTTGCCATTCAGTCTGTGAAAATGATTTAGTTGGTTGATTTAATTTTAAGTGATTGTTTTTGTACAGGAATATGTCGGGTATTCTCGTTTGAGCTGTCTTCGTGTTCGTTCTAGTTTCATTTCAACTTTAATATTGTTTTTGGAGCTTTTTATTGATTTACATTAGTATACATGCAGACCCTGTGCGTTGGATCTAGGCACTATAATACACTAAATGGTATGACTTTAAAACAAAACTATAATGCATTACTAAATTATCCATGTTTACCTTGCTTTTTGTATTACTGTTCGAAAGGACAGTAAACTATCCTTTCAAATTGTATTTAACTTTGAATTTCACATGTCTTGGACTAACATCATTTTGTGCAAAGCTGTTTGATATAATTGAAAATGATAACTTTATTTCATTGATGATGTTAATTTTCCTGTACATTTAATGTATCATAAAGAGTCAAAGTATTGATTGTTACATGACAAAATATCCAATCAATATTGTAAACTGAATAGCAATCACGTGATAATTAAATGCTTACACTTGATTTAATTTCAAAAGCATATTAATTTTATTAAAATTTCGCCACCTCTGTTATGAATGAATTTCAATTAGACAAAACTGTTTGGAACACCCTGAAAAGTCGTATAATGAAGTCAAGTCTAAAGTTAAAAATAAAAGTAAAAGGATTATAAAAGAAAAAATGTGAAGAAAGTTTGATAGATAAATTTTTCAACTTCGAAAACACCGCTAGACTATATCTTTAAGGTAAACTAAAACATACATTCTACTATCCGAATGCATTATTTTTCAGAATGTTGATAGCAGAAAGATAATAATAATGTTAAACATTGTTTTGCATTAGCGATCATAGTCTAAAAGTTGAATAGATACAAAAATATAACCCGTGAGCAGAGACTTTGCAAAATATGCACTCTTCGACGACAAGAAACATTTTCTTTCAATTGCCAAACTTATGATGTTTTAAGAACTGACTTTTTAAATCTAATGTCTGAAATATGATCAGATTTTAATCAGCTTGACACTTCCGATAAACTAACTCATATTTTAAATTCAGATATGGATGCATTATTGTTGATTTTATCAAACAATCTTTGAAAACAAGGTCCATATTGGTCGAAGGCATACATGTTTGTTATCTCTTTTATATGCCATGACTGCATAAGATTCGTTGTAATTTGTCTCAGTTATAGTGTTTAATCTGTTTTTGTTATATCTGACCTGTAAAGGGTTCATTTTGTAAATTAAATATTAAAAGACACTGCATGGACACTTTTACGAATATTATAACACGAAGACGGGGTTTTAGTTAAGTAAAATTTCCCCAAACACTAATATGCATAAACATATAAAAATGCATCCACCACCTCCTTATGATATTGAAATCAAGACAGATAAGTTTACATGAAATTTAAGGAATTAACAGAAAATAAACAAACTCGCATCAGTACTTCATACTTGAAGTAATGTAATCTCATAACAACCATGTTATCATATCAGACTCTGGGTGATAGACGAAACCTCCATCCACAGAGACAGATATTATACTGATCAATGCGAAAATAACGAAGCGGAGTAAAATTTGTGGTAGTTGTATTTAGATTGGCAAAAAGCATTTCTGTTCGTCGATTTCTCAATATTGGTAAACATACTGAAAGGCCACGCATAGTCAATGGTCAATTTGAATTATTTGAGACAGCCGTGATGGAGATAATGTCAAAATAAAAGATTAGCAATGATAAAACATAATTCATAAATCGGGAAATGAGACTAAACGACCTGGACAGAATTAATTTTTAATGGTCTTTGATAAAAACTGCCTCAAAACAGATAAAAACAAGTTGACAGGAAAGGCATATTTTCTAATGACAACGACGATAAAAACGCTAAGTCGCGTGAAAATGTAGGATATAAATATCCATTCCAAAATTAAATGCTTGATAAAGACTCACTGAATTTATAACTGTTTGATTTTTTTTCTAAATCAGTCAATATCTGTTTAATTGAACAAGAAAATTTAAGATATTTAATTCCTGAATAAAGATGCTAAAAAGGCTCCATGGTGACATATTGAACATATAACTCTGTCACTTTCTGTTAAAGCTTTCCATTTCAAAAAAAAAAAATTCATCCAAAACGTTCTTGGACATTAACTTGTTGGTCGAAGTTCCTGCTTTTGCTGTAGACCTATTGCTTTCTTCTATGTCATGAGAAACAAGGAAAAAAGCTTTCTAGGATTTCTGTTTGTTTGTTATCATGGTTTTTTTTTCATATCATGAGATCGTAATCCCCACCGAATTAGTTTTATCTCGCAGCACTTTATGTACCGGCCCACAGACAGGACAGGAATGTTTTCAAATCAGTCGCTTTCACATGTCATTTACCAGCGTGTGAAGTAATTTAGGGACAGAAGAAAGGATATTTATACCAGAGGAATGATCAAATACTAAGTTGCATTCAGTTGAAAAGGTCAGTATACATCTCCTCTTACATTTCTAGTATGCACTTTCTTACAACTTTTGCTACTTTAATCAGGGTAAGGTTATATGATATGATTTTCGAACCAAAACTGAAATTACCTGAAAACATAAGGAGTTATATTTGAAATGAGCTTATTCATTGCAAAAATAATTTTTAAGTTTATAGCGGGAAAGAATTATCCATCATTAATAATTTTCTTTAAATACTCAATACTCAGGCAGATCTTAAACTTTCTTATCTGCTATAACCACATAAAAACATAGCCACGTCACAAGTACGCATCACGCCATTGTTCAGATTTCAGAATGATAGTTAAGTTGGTTATTTTAGCATCTGTGTGTTTTCCATCGATTTGCACAGGTGAAGGGTTTCAAGAGAGTAAACCCGAACTATGGACAGTGGTTAAAGAAATGAAGAAAGAACTTAAAGAAGCGAAGACGTAATTGATGTTTATTAAGCAGAACTGCGTTTTTAAAGGTAAACATTTAAGTCAATAATCTGAAGTTGTCATACATATGTAAAATCGAAAATATTGGCATATCTGATATGCTTAATTATTGACTCAGCAAAGGCAAAGGGTGGTTATATATGTATTGAAAATAACATCAACAACAATTCACATCGATAAAATCAAACGCGTTCTATCACATTTGTGTTCGTTGACAACAACCCACCATATCTACTGTGAAGCATAAGAGCAAAGGTCAATGATGACATATTTTTCACTCAAACATCAAGCTCATGGGTTTTTATTCCTTTATAAAACAAGTTATGCAGAGAAGCATCGAATATAGATTGTCATGAAATAACTCTTTAACGAGAACAGGTATTGTTTATATGTTAAAGACAATAAACCCACCGTGATGAAAATGTCACATTGGTCTTCAATGAACGACGAGGACACTCTCATACCACAGGGCTCGTTGCAGCTGGTTTAAAAACATCATTGTACATAGGTAAGTTCAGCGAAATAGTTGCCCCTAAATACTCCAGAGTAAAAAGAAACTAAGGGAGAAAACAAAACAAGATATACAGAGACCATAAATTCCTGACTTGGGACAGGCACAAAAATGCGGTGGGGTCAATTGGCGTGATAACACCCCCTTTAAAATCTGGACACTGAGGAAAAAATATTACACGATTAAACACAATTCGTACATGGATCGACCATATAATTACAACAATTGCCATTCTCATATAAGATAAACTGTCACGTGCACGTAAACAGTTGTGCAAATAAAAAAATTACCTCAACTCATAAGTTATGTTTACACTTATACTGTTCAAAACGGAACCATTAGTCCGTCCAATCAACTTCTGTATTACTTTCATCACATCAGCTTCTGTTTCTGTTGCAATCGTTTTTGGTTCTGACGTACCTTATTATTTTAATATGTACTTAACACTTTGACATAACTTGACCTTGGAAACCTTTGCTAAAGGAAAAAAAAGATTGTAATGTTTTATAATGCAATGATAACGAAAAACAAATCATAGCGTTGACCTTTCGTTGTGATTAGCTGGCCTCGTAATATTTTTCTCACATTTCCCGACAATACAAAATACAAAATAAAGGAAAGCCGTTCATAAAAGTTTTTTTTATTGTGTCTTCGATGTTAATCTTACGTACGTCTTAGTTTCGTCCGTTACGTTGAAAGCAAGCATGATTGCAGAGAAGTTCAACCCCTTTGTATTAATTTTTGGATGGCATACAAAAGAAACTGCTTCAGAACTCTGAAGATTTTCACGGTATAGGGTTAGATGACCAAGATTCAAAGTCACAGGTGAAAGATTCAATTGGATTTAATACTGAATGTATTAACGCATCACTAATAAATGAAATTTATGAAAAGTACAAGAAATTCGCTGCAGGCTACACACTAACCCCACTTTGAATTGATTATTCAGCTACGTAAAAAGTGAAAGTGTGGTTGTGTTCCAGAGGTTTTACGGATGGATATATTTTCCAATAATTGAAGCAAATGATTTAAAATATAAAACATATCTACTGTATATGTAACATATTATAACACAATCGTATATGCTTAAGAAAAAGACAAGACACTTGCAAGATGTACGTCCTGTTTTTCCAATTAATTATGCGATATTCTGTTGGGTGTACTTTAAGTTTCCATTCAAAGGGTTGGTTTCACAGCGATTTTGAGTCATGATCTTAGTAACTTAGGGGATTACCAAGTGGTGATATTTGACAAAATCATGACTATTGAAGGGGATCATACAACAACATGACAGGACTGTTTACATGCAAAGTACAAGGACTTTACGTGTTTTTTCGTCCATATTCTAGCAGAACGAGGAAAACGCGTTGCGTTGAAAAAATCTTAAGTCGAAATTCACAGACTATGGCATACACCTATGCCTTTGACAATGAAGCCTATTCTTCCGGAAGTAATATGGCTGTAATGAGTTTAAATTTAGGTGACAAGGTGTCTGTACTCACAAACGGAGCAAAGCGCGATCTAAATGGTCCCATTCTGGACTTTTAACACACCTCCTTTAGCTGTTTTCTTATTCATACCTGATTGAATTTTAATAAAACAACGATTCATCGGAATATTTCTAATAAAAAGGTTGTATGTAATTTTAATTAACTATCGTAGTTATATGTACTACTTGTAAGAGCCTAACTTAATGCAAAGGTGGTCTTTCCCTTTAAAATCGAAACAAGTGCGTGTGATTCTAATGACATCATACCAGTCTGAAATAAAACACAAAATTGTTCACCAGGAAACAGGAAATGCCTTGACAATAAAAAAGAAATAGAAAATAAAATAATTTGACATTAAGGTCAAAGTTCGAAGTTCAGGGTAATCAGCTATAGTATGCAACACTTCATCTGGAGGTGATCTATTCACATGCAAAATATCAAAAGCCTATCTCATAAGATAAGCCAGGACAAGAAATTACCATGTAAAAATAAATAATTTAACCTCGAGATCAAAGTTCAAGGCCGAACGTCATTATCAATGGTACACGACACTTCGTCCAAGATAATCTATCCATATACAAAATATCAAAAACCTGTCATAAGACAAAAAAGTTGCAGCCCGACAAGAAATTACCATTTAAAATCAGTAATTTAACCTCAAGGTCGAAGGTTAACATCGATGGTATTCAACATTTTGTATTATGGGACAAAATTTTGTAACGGACGGACGGACGGACAGAGCAATTACTATATATGGCGACTGCTACTTTTTGAGGTGGTGCCTTAATAATTCTGTAAAATAATTGCTTGTTGCTCTCATCTGGTCTACAAGTATGTTTGATATTATTTTGAGAGGGAATATTCACAGTAAGGTTGTTGTGGTAGTTAATTACTTCTCCATGTGAACAATTTGCCTAGTCCTATGCTTGACTCTGTGAATGAAGTCTTGTGTGTAGGTCATTTGACCTATTTTAGGTGGGATGTTGATAAACGCATAAATATGGTGGTAGCATACCTAATATCTGAGAAACCAGGTATGAGTATGACAAAAAGTGACCTAACATCGAAATAATTGCAAACATAACCAGTCAATCAAACATGAAAAACGGGTTATATGATCCAAATGTTTCAGTATAACAGTACATGCTTAGGTGTATCTGTATATTAAAAACATTGTAGGATCTTTTGGTTTAAAAGAACTGATATACTTAATACCATAATGAATTAATGTTTGTTTTTGAAATATAAACTAGAGGTTTGAGGCACCGGCGCCGCCGACGGCGGAAACAAAGTGATGACAACAGATTACATACGAAGTTTCGTAAAATTCTGCCCAATTGTTTTCAGAGGAGTTGCGCTGACAAACTTTGTGACTGACACACAAACAGGCGAAAAACAATATGACTCCCCACCAAAGTGGAGGGGGACATAATAAAGTTACATGATGGTATCAGTTCTAGTACCTAAAGAAGCAAGTCAGACATTTTCACCTAGAGTCAGTCAAGTAGGAAATGTAGGTCAAAGTTATCTTTTTAACTGCAACCACATATCTGCAGGATTACATCGTTGGAAGTCAAATTTAATGTTTTTAACAAGGGTGAATTAAGCTTAATATGTAGGTCAAATAGACGTTTTTTGTTAGATAGGTATTTCACACTATAGGATGGCAGTGCACCTATTACCATGAGTTATGTGATTTTATTCACCGTATTTATCAAAATTCATAGTACATGTATTACAAATTTCATAATGACTAAGGCCTCACTTACAACTTCCGGGTCAAATGGCCATCCCCTATAAAGTACCAAAAACACATTGAACCTAGATCTATGCATTGTAAGCGCATAATCTGTGTGTATGTTAATCAAAAGTACTCAAAATAAAACTGAGAATGTTTACTTTAAAACCATATTTGTAATTTACTACAAAAGTGTATGATTATTGTTTACATGTTTACATAATTTGCCTCCATGCTGTCAGTTAGCAGAAAAGGTAAAAAATGTGAAATTTAAATAGTGATAGTTAATATAGATAATAAATGATTTTTATCAGATTTTAGATAAACTCCATATTGTTGAAATTATCCTTGCACAGTTTGTACAACATACTTGCCCTGAGAATGCAATACATAATTAATCTCAAGAGTGATCTCTTAATTGTTTTCATTTTGTTTGCTGAAAACACTTTCAATACATATATAATAACAATTTTCCCAAAGCTACCTAGTAACATTTGCCACTCTGCGCCATACTTCAGTTAAAATTATTTTCATTGCTTGGTTTGTCATAAATTTACAAAATTTCCTTCTACTTCCTAAAAAATTAACATATAAATACGCGGAATCCAGTTGTTTTTGCTTTGTTGACGAACCGCGAGAGCTTAATCCTGAAAATATATATTTTCTTGTGATTTGCATTACTATGATGTATTTTCACAAACATGATTGATTGATTGTTGGGGCTTAACGCCCAAGCAGAAATATTTCAGCTATATCCAGGCAATGAATATGAAATTGATGATAAAATGAACATGAAATGATGATGAAATGAAAAATGGGATGGGACATAAGGTTAAAGGGATCGGGAAATTTTGATTGCCCGTGGAAATAGGGAGAGGATGGTAAAGTGGGCAATTTAGTCTCCTGTGGCAGAGCCCAATGGTTCCTACTCCGATAGAATACTACAGAAGGGTTCTTTAACGTGTGAGGAACGTGGCATTTTTTCAACACGGTTGGTTGCACCACTATGGTTTTCGGTCAGGTTTATGGCCTGACGAGGCAAACTTGTAGTATGTCAGGGATACCCCATTCTACCACCTGGAGCACACATCCCAGTTGCTCTGTGGGTAGAGTCCCCTAGCCTGGGTTCTGGGCACTATTTAGTCGCCTTTTATGACAAGCTTAGCGCAGCTGCTGGTCTATTTTTTGACACCCGGACCCGCACGGGGCTTCACAAACATGGATAACGGTTTGTAATGCAAGTCTTAATATCATTATCTATTTATTGTTACAACTTACTGACATGGAGTTCAAAAACCAAACTCTCTATATTGCAATTTAAATACACATTTATGCGGAAAAGGGGTAGGGTGCTATTCACAAAACTGTGTAGAAGTTCTTATTGCAAAAATGCTTTCAACACACTATGAAAACATTTCCGACGGGTGAAGTTAAGGTATATGCTGTATAGAGATAAAAATTGACTGGATGTACAAGGCATGAGTTATAACACACACACAAAAAAATGATTTTACAATCAATTTTTAAAAGATTATTTTTCTTCTCCATCCATGATCAAGTGTCGAGTATTGTTTCTGAGGCGCGTTGAATGTATTTCAACCATATATTTTGCAATTTGTTGTAAAACTGTGAAAAGAAAACATGCCAGATTCCTACAAAGATCGGTACTTCATAAAACTCAATTTTCATCTTCTTTGTATCCTCATTTTCCAATATAAATATTTGGATAACAAGAAAATATATGGCCGAGATTTGATGAAAAACAAAATTACTCAATGCTGGTTTTGACCGTATATTTCGATATTCGTTTTAGTTGCTAATACTTGTTATTTGTTGTTGTATTTGATTCAAACGCTGCAATACACGTGCAACATGACTATTATTAGTTTGGACTTTTAATGAAAGGCTATTGATATATAAAGAATAAGGGTAATCATTGACATGATTTTCTCTACTCATTTCACAAATTCATCACAAAAGGAAGTAAGGTGATGGCCATATTTGTCACCCTATTTAAAAAACAAACAACTTTGAAACAAATGACAAAAATGCTATATGCATTGCTAAATAGACGACTATATATTCTAAAAATAGTTTTAAATTTTCACCATTTCACATTTTGTCTGTTTTATAGAAGGTGAAAACCTGCAAAAAAAAACCCTACAAAATTGAGTAAAATGCCATTTTGAATGCTATTTTGTTTTTATTTTAAAAGGTCTCCGCCTACGTGACCCGGAGATATCTGCACAAATTTGGACTTCTATCAATGTCGCATTTAGAATCGTAAACAGTACTTTTTGGTCAAGTTTGCGGAGACACTCAAAAATAAAAAAAATGTTCCCAAAAGTGCCTAATGATTGAACATGTGATGGAAAATTCGCACATTTCAATAATATGGACATCGTATTTTCCATCACTGAAACATGATTTGCCTATAAATATGCTAATTCAAGGTATACGATGGTGCATTTGTTGCGTTTCACCATATATGTTCCTTTTTTCTAATGCATAAAGAGGGGGGCAAATTTGGGTCTTTTCTTACTTGGGCTTTGAGCTCGTCTAAACCAGTAAACTATAAAACTATAAGACATTTCAAATAAAAAAATGCAAAACTTTTAATATTTAAATTGAGACAATTAAGTTCATTGTAGTATTTCTTTATAAAAAACGAGGAGAAGATGGAGCAATTGAACAAAAACATTATCAGAATCTTGGTTTGTAGCTAGAGTTATAGGCCGCACAGAGAATTTGAAAATCTTATGAACTGTCGATTGACTTTCTTCTGCAATTAATTTAAATCATTTTCTGTTATATTAATTCAATTTAAGCTCAATCTGTATATTGACTGGATTATTACTTCAATTTTGAGTCTTACTAAATCATGATATAATATAAAAGAACGTTCTTATCTACTATTGCCAACGTGGTTTTAAAATCTGTCAGGAAGACCTGTCGTCATTGTCATGAAATTACAATCTACTTTACTAGTCTCAGTGTGTTTTCAGTCGGTTTGTCCGGTAGAAGATAGTAACCAACTATGGAAAGACCTCAAAGAAATGAAGAATGAATTAGAGTTTTTGAAGCAAAACTGTGTTTTTAAAGCTGAGAATTTAGTTTCTTTTTTAATTCGTTTGTTTCGAATTTATTTGTTTTGTTTTGATTTTTGACCGAATAGTGTACTAAAACGAGACTGAAATCGTGGATTACAGTGGCAAATAACTTATTGCGGTATCTCGAAAGTCTAATATAAGGGCAAAAATAGAAAACTGCAATCGCGATATTTCAGGCTACTTACATTAATCGAACGAACAACAAATTTGAATAAAATAGCCTACATCCACATTCAACCAAACAGTTGACAAAGTCAAATAATTGCGCAGGAAAAAGTTCTGTACTTTCTTAGAAACAAAACCAATTTTGCTTAAGTTGTCTCCTTAAGTTCGTGAAAAAAATGTAGTATATGTTAAATTACTCTTTGTATAGTATTATGGAATACAAAATATAATTTCAACATGACTAAATATAGTAAAACTGTCAAAGCTATATACAAAATTACATTTCCACATTCCTATCAATACTTGATAAGACTTTTATTTATCAAATTTTGGTTAAAATCAATTTTCCTTCTATAACTTAACAAATCTTTCATCAAAGGTTAAAAGATTAGTTGTTAAAACTAAAGGGAGATAATCCTAACTTATTTATTTAACATCAGTTTGATTTTTATCAAAGCATCATTGTGTGGTTAACTTAAAGGAAGAGAAACCCAATTTATTTAATTGTTTAGCAATACTAAAGATAAACAGTACATGACTATCGAAACAAAGGGAGATAACGCTACCTTATATTTTTAACAATTCATTTTGTAGTCCAATTAAAGGGAAGTGACCCCAATTAATTGTATCGCAATACAAATGAACCACACTAACGGGGAAGCTAAAGTTAATGGAGATAACCCAATTGTATTGTTTCGTAGTTTTTTGGTACTTTGTTTCCGTTGGATTGCTGCTAGAGTTGGGAAGACACAACACATGTCCTAGACCTCTATTGTTGTGACTTCACAACCCTATCAATCCAATGTATTGTACTATTCAGAATTCACTGTTTTAAATTTTATTTTCAAACAGAAAGGTCATTAAAAATATATTGGATACAAAAAATATTTTAGTTCAATGCATATTAGTATATATATATATATATATATATGCATAATATTACATACTCGTACATGTAACTCTTTGCTATATATTTTTACATGAAATGTATACTGCAAATATATGACATCATAATTGAATGTTTGCAGACTGCCTTTATGTTGCTTTTAACCTTTTTTCTCCACTTATTATTTCTAATGTATATTTCTTATCTCTGGCAAAAAAACATTGTGGTTGTTTAGCTGTTCTCTTGGTGACTTTGTTGAAACAGCAGTTCATTAGAATACTGAATATACATGTACACTACTGTGTTTATATTTCATGCATTCCTAAGACATGGTTTATTTTGTGTCTATGTTGTCAAAATTTTAAAATGATTTATTATATATCCCAACAATCATGGGGTCTTTAAAATACTTTCAGTCAATTGTCAAGGATTAGGTGACCTGTCCAAGAGGACGGATGTTTTCAATTTTCTAAAATCAGAAAAGTATAACATATATTGCCTTCAAGACACTCATTTTGCATTTGAACAAGAGAACAATATTGGACCACTTTGGGGTTTTGACTGTTTCTTTGCATCTTTCACTACTAACTCTAGAGGAGTTGCTATACTATTTAATAATAATTTTGAATTCAAGATTACAAAGGGAAAAAAAGATGAAAATGGAAATTATTTAGCTTTAGATGTTATGGTTGATAAGATACGTTTTACATTAGTTACTATATATGGTCCTAATAATGACTGCCCTGCGTTTTATGACCAGATTATGTCTGTTATTGAGGACTTTGAGAATGAATATTATGTAATATGTGGGGATTATAACCTGGTTTTGTCTCCAGATCTAGATTATAGTAATTATCTACATATAAACAACCCCAATGCTAGAGATAAATTACTGCAAATAATAGAGGATAGATCTCTGGTAGATCCATTCAGAGAGCTTTTTCCAAAATTAAAAAGATTTACTTGGCGGAAGAAAAACCCTCTAAAACAAGCAAGGCTTGATTTTTTTCTGATATCAGAGGGTATGTTATCATTTTAAAAAAAAATTGCTGCGCTGAACCAAGTTATCGTTCAGACCACTCTAAGATATTACTAGAATTGGAGATCTGTCCATTTGTTAGAGGGAAAGGGTTATGGAAGTTCAATAACCCATTACTTTATGATGAGGAATATATCAAAATTGTACATCAGAAGATATTTGATGTAAAGAAACAATATTGTCTTCCAGTTTATAATCATGAGAGTATACAAGATATTGATAATGAGTCAATTGAATTCATTATAAATGATCAACTCTTTCTTGAAACTTTATTGATGGAAATACGTGGAAAATCCATCTCATATTCAAGTTTTAAAAAGAGAGAGAAAAACAAAAATGAGGAAAAACTTAAGGAAGAGGTAAGATATATAGAAGAAAATGTAGATAATGGTTCAATACAGCAATTAGAACAAAAAAAGCAAGAATTAGAGAATATCAGAAAGGAGAGATTGCAGGGTAAAATGGTTAGATCTAGAGTACAATGGATAGAGGAAGGGGAAAAGCCAACAAGTTATTTCTGTGGTCTAGAATCTAAGAACTTTACGAGTAAAATCATTCCTAGAGTTGAAAAAGATAATGGGGAGGTAGTTAAGATCAGAAAGAGATTTTAAACCAGGTTAAGGAATTTTTATGAAACACTTTATAAGAAAAAAGACAATGACAATGTCAATGTATATGATGAAATTAATCAAGGTTTAGATGGTGTAAATTTTACAAAGTTAACAAATGATCAAAAAGACAGTTTAGAAGGTATTATTACTGTTAATGAAGCTGGTTTGGCATTAAAACGTATGAAAAATAATAAAACGCCAGGTTCTGATGGGTTTTCTACTGACTTCTTTAAGTTTTTTTGAAAGGATTTAAAATATTTTGTTGTTAGATCATTAAATGCAGGGTACCAAAAGGAAGAATTATCTGTCACACAAAAAACAGGGCATTATTACCTGTCTACCTAAGGGAAATAAACCAAGACATTTTTTAAAGAATTGGAGACCCATATCTTTATTGAACACAGTATATAAGATCTGTTCTGGTGCTTTAGCTATGAGATTTAAGACTGTTTTGAGTAATCTTATACATACTGATCAGACTGGATTTATCAGTGGAAGATATACTGGGGGAGAATATTAGACTTATTTATGACATTATGCAATATAGTGAAGAAAATGATATACCTGGCCTTTTATTATTAATCGATTTTGAAAAGGCTTTTGATTCCATTTCATGGAGATTTTTGAAAAATGTTTTAAAGTTCTTTAACTTTGGGGATTCTATTCTGTTTTAAACAATAACATAAACTCCGCTGTTATTCAGGGTGGGAATCTTTCAGAGTTTTTCTTAATTGAACGGGGCTGTAGACAAGGGGACCCCTTGTCACCATAATTATTTATCTTATGTGCCGAAATTTTGAGTGTGAAAATTAGAAAGAACAATAATATAAAGGGAATCAAAGTCATCCAGATTGAACATAAATTGTCCCAATTTGCAGACGATACATCTTTACTTTTAGATGGTTTGGAAGATTCCTTGAACCAGGCATTACATGAACTTGATTGGTTTGGCCAGATTTCGGGACTTAACATCAACTTTTCAAAAACTCAAGTTGTTTGGATTGGGAGCAAAAAGTATTCTAAGGAGGTTTTATGTAGAGAGAAAAATCTTTCTTGGGGAGTTACATCTTTCAAATTATTAGGTGTTAATTTTGAGGTCGACCTGGATAAGATGATAAAACAAAATTATGATGAAAGTATCAGAAAGATCAAAAGTATAATAAACCAGTGGTCAAAACGCAATATCACAGTAATTGATAGAATAACAGTTGTTAAAACACTTTTGTTACCAATTTTGAATCATTTTATAATGTCACTTCCAAACCCAAGGGATGATATGGTGAAAAATATAAACGACATTTTTTATACATTTGCGTGGAATTCACCTGTTCATAAAGTTAAGAAAGATGTATTACAAAAATGCTATGAAGAAGAAGGCCTTAAGATGATCAATGTAAATGCTTTCATTCAAGCCATGACATGTACATGGATAAGGAGACTTTTTAGAAATGAAGGAAATTGGCAAAATATTTTCTTATCACAGGTAGACAAAGAAAAGTTGTTCACCTGTGGATCAGCATATATATCTCATTTAAGAGAAAATATTAAAAATAATTTTTGGCGAGATGTTCTGTTGTCATGGGAAATGGTAATGGAGAGAGAGAAAGATAAAAAATGGGAATATTTTTTAGCCAGTCCTCTTTGGATGAATAATTTGTTTAAAGTTGGACAACGACCAATTCTTTATAAGAACTGGCTTGATGGAGGTATTCGTTATGTTAATGATTTGGTTGGAGAAGATGGTTCTTTTTTGAAACACGACGAATTACAAAATATTTTTGATGTAAATTTGAATATAATGAAATACAATAGTATTATGGTATTATGTCTCTGACATCAAAGATAAGTAAGCAGTTTACAAAGGAAAGCTACAAACTAGCATCTCCTTTCATTCCATCACATGTGAAAACTATATTAAAGAGTCAGAAGGGCTCAAGAGATATGTATTGTATTTTAAATAGAAATGATTGTACGTCTACAGGGAACACCAAGTGGAGCACAATTTTAAATGTAGATATTGAGAATTGGAAAGTTTTTAATAAACTTCCATTTGTCGTTACACAAAACACAAAACTGCATTGGCTTCAGTACAGAATTAATCAGAGGATTTTGACAACCAACAAATTTATCAATATAGTTGACAATGCCTCCTCTCCATATTGTTCTTTCTGTAATTCAGGAATAGAAACTATTGAACATTTGTTATGGGAATGTGAACACTTACAGGATTTTATTGAAGAAATTGATCAATGGCTCCTTCATAATGGTATAAGCATAGCATTCACTAAAATCATATTTTTGTTTGGTAATATTAAACAATGTTGTAAAGGTGATCCACAAAATAATATTATTCTTTGGATGAAACATTATATTTACAGTATGAAGTGTTATAATAAACCATTAAATGTGCAAGGAATGTTAGAAAAAATGAAGTATATGTATAATATTGAAAAAATGATAGCTGCGAAAAACAAACGTGTGAAAAATTTTGAAAAAATTTGGAACTCTTATAGATTTTTGAATGCAACCTAATGATCCCAATGTTGTAAACTTTTTTTTCCTTTTTTTTCAGATCAAATTATTCCTTTTTTCACCTCTAATTTACTGTATTTTTAATAAACGCAATAGGATAAAGCATATATCTCATTATTAAGCTGGTTGTTTGTATGTACAGAATGATGCGGTTTAAGTAAACAACACCTGATGTTCTTCATGTAGTTTAAACTGTCTGTTATGTATACATGTATCTTATTGAATAAAAAAAATAAAAAGTTTTGCTTAAGTTGTCTCAATTCTTTATCTGCTTATTTTCTCAGTGTTTGAAATGACCGATGACCCAGGTCGTGCAAATTTTCTAGTGGTCACGTGACTGTGGCACGACATTTGTTTTCAATTTTAGATCAAGTGATTCAGTGTGAAATACATAGATCGATATTTTTTGGTAAATTCTTCAACAGGGATATGACACTGACAGTTTCCGTTTGTTTAAGCTATTTCTCACATTCAGTAAAACCAATTAGAACCCGTCCAAGAGAAAAGAGAAAAGAAATCTCTCAGACAACAATCATTCTGAAGACGAAGAGATTCTTCTACTGAAGTTTAAAATTAAGACATTTTTATGTAATGTGAGCTAAAAATATCCACAATACCAAGGTTCAAAGTTTTTTTTTAAATAACTATTTGTCTACAACTTTTTTCATTGTTTGTTTTATTCCTAGTTGAAGTTTTGATTTTTGGGGGCTCATTTTATCTGATTTTTTTTCCTCAAATATTTTTCAGATGGTTTGCGGAGACGCCTTCTTGATACCCCAGACGAAATGCACTAGATAAAAGTAGATGTCCAAAATTTAAAGACAGGACATAGTGCGTTACAAGCGCAAATACAAACACGTAACGTTTCATGCAAAGATCACCTTTTTAAGTAATGGAATGTATTTTACTGTTACATTTTTCATCTATGTTAAAATTAAAACATTTTGATTATTGTATCACTGTAAGAAGAGGAATACATGGGCTGTATTTTTCTTATATTTTTTATCTAAGTAAAATTTAGAACCATTCGATTTTTGTATCACTGCAGAAAGAGAAAGAGGAAAATCGATGTGTTTTTATCAAAACTAAGTTAAATCGAAGACAACCAGAATGCTTATGTTGAGCAACATTTAAGACTTATTTGATACCTTCAAATAGATGAAGACACCCAAAAAACAACTCGAGTATATACAACAATTTACATTTCAAAATAAAACAAAAATGTATGAAAACATTTCTTCTACTAACGCAACACGATGTATATGACACATATTCACTACATTCTTTTTGACACTTAAATCTTGCATATATCGCTTCTTACATACAACATAAAATGTATTACAAGAGAAAAAAAAAAAGAAAAAAAACCTGCAAATGTTGTGTTCTTACAGTTTCTGTTCCCAGAGTTGCTTTCATAGCCGTTTTAAGCCACGATCTTAGTAACTTGAGGGATAACCAAATCTTGATTTTTGATCGAGTCATCACAAACGAAGGAGCTTCATACAACGGTATAACGGGATTATTTACCTGCAAAGTACCTGGATTATATGTATTTTACGTCCATACTCTTGCAAATCCAGGAAAGCATGTTGACACGGTCATCAGAACAAATGCACAAGAAATTGCTTGGACATACGCAATGGATAAGGAGGCTTATTCGTCAGGAAGTAATATGGCCGTTATTAGACTAAATGTTGATGATACGGTATCTGTGCAGACAAATGGAAGCGAGCATGACCGGGACGGACCAATTGGTGACTATAAATACACCCCTTTCAGTGGATTTCTCCTAAATATCTAAAAATACAAATAATATATTGAATTGTAATTAACTGTTTGTAAATAATTAATTGTGTTGCAATGTATGTGTATTGATTAAAAATAAAATTGACATAATGACTATTGGAAGTAATAACCCGGGGCATTTTTGACAGTATTCAATTAAAAGAAAATAAGAGAAACTACGAGTAACCATATACTTTCAAATTTAAGACGTTATTACATAAATTTTTGTTTAGCTTCAAAACGGTATGAATCAAATCGTCTATCGTGAGTCGGTAAAAAATAAATATTGATATTTGAATTTTGTAACGTTATCAAACAAAAATGTAATTGTCATTTTTTCATTATGCTTAATATTTGAATACATGTTTGTCGTGTTTGTCTGTTTTCCATGTCTGGTCTTTGTCCCATAACATTCTTTTAATTTCCGCTAGAATCTTTATTCCCTTTTGATTACTCTGTAAGTATATGTTTTGCATTTGTTTTATCTACAATCTACGCGTGCCATTAAAAGCCATTAATTCGATATATAATACATTTACTGCGGAATAGTTATTTTAATTTTCCTGATAGTTTTATCGAATAAATGACATTGCTACTTTACGACATTGAAAAAAAAATGATTTAGATACAATACTTACCCCCATTGCACTGTAAATTTGAAGTGTTTATATTATTCATTATACAAACATACCTTTAAAAATAAACATGAACCGCACTAAAGAATGTTGATCTCTATCATTCCATGTTCATCTTGACTAGCTCAGTTAAAACTTTGGTTGATGTTTATTAAGTGTGCTAATTTACAAAACAATTCAGAAGAATTGTGTTTTAAACAAAAGTATATGTTGCAATATTATTGTTTCGCTAAAATTGAACACAATATCCGTCTTAATAATACAAAAAATAAATGCGTTCCAAACATAGCTAATACTTAATGCTTAAATAAACAGTTTAAATCACTAAAGAGACAAGAAAATTCCCATTTTTGCTGTGCAAGACTCCCTTGTCTCACCCACGGGTTAAGACAGAGCATGCCTTGCTTTCAGAATTTTTCAGACCCTTCTATAAGTTTACGTTATCTTCCCTGTATCAATTTGATCCGATGGAGCAGTGTAGCGAATAGAGTCGTCACATTCTGAGACGTTGTATAATATTGATTTGTTGTGACATGCATCATTAATTTGATCCTCTATCCTACATAATAACACCGAGATTAACTGTTCCGTACTACCATACATCGTGTACTAAGTTACAGTCCTAGATTAATCCTACGAGGAGGAATGACCCGGCCAGCGAAAGATATATTTTTATAATAGCCTAGCTGGCCGAGTGGTCTAGGGCGCTGGACTTTGTGCAGGCGATGTTGCCATAGATGTCACAGCGGTACGAGTTCGAGTACGACCAAATATTTGCAAAATTGACAGTTCTAACATCGTTGGGAATTTTTCAGACTCTTCTATAAGTTTACGTTATCTTCCCTGTATCAATTTGATCCGATGGAGCAGTGTAGCGAATATAGTCGTCACATTCTGAGACGTTGTATATATATATATATATAAACGTTTAAATATGTCTAACATCACCAGAAGATGGTAAAATTTAAATTGAATATTTCGGATAACGGATATCCTTCCTCAGCATAAACTCATAAAACTATATGAGCATCAAACTCACAAAAATTCACGAGTATAACACTCACAAAAGAGATTCAGAAGCAGAATCGCGTACGCTGTGGGTGATTGTACATTTATCAAAGGCTCACATAAGCAACTGATAAGGAGCCTGAATGAAAATAACAAAGAGTGTCTTTTTATCAAAGTTACAATTAACTGGTGAAAACAATTTAAAAAAATAAAAAGTCCAAATATAGTTGTACAACGTATTAATGTATAGCAAGTAGTGCTGTACTAGCCTTAGACCAAGACCTAAAAATGAATTATTTTTTCTCCTTAATTCTATCTGGAGAAGTTTATTGCAATTTCTTCATCCAAAAGCTTTCCCGAGATACTCTTTTACATTTTGACCAGTTTTTATTATGTTCTATGATCGTAACAACAACAATGTTGTGGAGATCCCCCAGGGTGTGTCCGGCGGATCTAAGATGGCGACTTTGTGGGAGGTCTGGTTTGCATTTGTAGTCACTGCGTTGACCATTCATGCGCCTGTTGAAAGGTTGTTCTGTTTCGCCAACGTACTGCATACCACAACGGCACTGGAGAAGGTATATGGTATTTTTGGTTTTGCAAGTCACGTCGCAAAAAATGGCAAATTCCTTTCCAGTGCAATACTTTTAATTGTTTTGGTGTGCAGCATCTGGGTAAAGGTCTTACATCTCTTATCTCCACATGGTCGACACTAGTCCGTTGTATTTTGTTTGGGCTGAGATGAAATCTCTACTCTTGCTAGGGCATCTCTTAGGCTCCTAGGTCTACGGAATGCCAGGACCGGGCCCCAGGAAAGAGCTTGGAGAGCTTGGGATCCTTTTGAATGTCTTTCCAACTTGAATGCAGTAACTGCGAGTTTCCCAAAGGCTGGATGGTATGTAAGCACAAAAGGGACCCGTTTGTTCTTTTTCTTAGATTTGTACTCGAGTAGAGATCTTTACGACTAATTTTGTTACCACGTTCAAATTCCTGGTCTATATCTGTTGATTTATAGCCACGCGATAACAAATGACCACGGAGTTCATCGTCAGAAGAACAAATACGCGGAATTCGAAGTGCCGGACTGTATGGTATGCTTTTAGTACAATGTTTTGGATGACAACTATTGGGAGATAAGTATTGGTGACAATCGGTTTGCTGTGAAGACCCATGGACATTTCCCCGTCTTGTACAAACGTAATAGTATCCAAAAATGTGATTTTAGTGTCAGAAATTTCATGGGTGAATTTGATTGATGGATAAACATTATCGGCATGTGTGATAAAATTGTCTAAATTTTGTTTCGACTCAGTCCATTTCATGTCAACATCATCGATGAATCGAAACCAAGAGAGGGGTTTCGATAAAGATGTGGAGATTATTTGATTTTCTAATTTACCCATGAAGATGTTAGCATACGAAGAAGCCTTTTTCGTTCCCATAGCTGTACCATTGATTTGGAGGTAGTGTTCTCGTTGAAAGTGAAGTTGTTACACTTCAAAACTGAAGTGAGTAAATTAACTAGGCAGTCGGTAGGGGGGTCCAAAATATCTCGTGATTCCCAAGCTTCTCTGCAGGCTTCTATACCGTCATCGTGTGGGATATTAGTATAGAGCGAAGTGACATCAAGGGAGACCAGAAGTGTTTGGGGAGGTAAAGGATTCATTGATTCCATTTTCCTCAGATAGTCCGTGGTGTCTTTTAAATATGACGGGAGCTTTTGAACAAGGGGTCGGAGATGGTAATCCAAAAATTCAGAAATTTTTTTCGGTTGGGTGACTGTAAACAGAAACTATGGGTCGTCCAGGGATGTCTTTTTTTGTGAATTTTAGGTATAAGGTAAAAACATCTGGGTCTTGGATCCTCTGGTTTTAAGTATTCGAACTGTTTTTCAGTAATGCATGCTGTCCTTGAACATTTTGTTCAGTTCTGAAGTTAGTTAATTATATATATGGTCTTTTTCATCAATGGATTCACATGTAAATCAATTTTTCCATCAATTGGTTTTGGTTTATCTTTTCTGGCAACATTTCTCTTCTTGACACTTTCAAAATTATTTTTTGCTCATTTCCTTTTTCTGGTCGTTGATTATTTTTATTGTTTATATTAATATTCTAAAGACGTAGTGCTTCCATGATAATAAATTTATTTTCATTTATTCAAAATTTTCTGTGACGGTTACAAATTTCCCACTAAAACATTGGGCCATCAAGGAATTTATAGTTAAGCATTTTATTTATATTAGTTGATGTATTTTGTCAGGATCACCATTACCTTTTGAAACATTTTATTTTTGACAAGTATATATCTCCGATCTGATTGATTGTTGCAATGTTTGAGGGTTGGGATAATGATTAAAAATCTCTATCCTTCTATAACCTCGTTTCAAAGGTCATGCATTTTTGTTTCATCAGAGGGAATGATAGGTTTTAATTAAGGCGTCTAATAATAAAATAATATTTTATCTGCCGAGAAAATAAAGTTTTACGAACAATGATAAATAAATTTCTACTACTGACATGTGGTAATCAATGGTCAAAAAATAATTCATAGTAAATTGTGTAGACACTTTACCCACAGAATAACTCCAAAATGCCCATCAGGTTGATTCTAACCCACTTCAGTAAATGATGAAAAATCGGTGAAAATGGAAAATCTGCAGAATGCAAGTGTACTTTCTTTGGCTGTTACTGAAGAACAATGATTAGTTATACAAACTTTTTTCAATCCCAATAATTGAGATTTGAATGAAGTTAATCCGATGGCAAATTGCTGTATAGAACAATCAGCTGAAAACATCAACAGAAATGAGTCTGAAGAACAACATGTTGACCTGCAAACTTTTGAAAGTGAGCCAAACTATCAGGAAGACATTTAGCACGAAGTAGATTGGGATATGTGTTTGGAATGTTTTTGTACTCCTTGAGTAACCATAAACAGGAAAAGTCGGCAAGGTGATGGGCAAATAGTGTTATTAGGAAAACCAAATACAAACTATTTTTGAGAATGATGCAGAATAGAGGAGGTAGGAGTCATGAGCAGTACCTCAGAAAAATGTTGTCTTCCTAATAAAGATAGAGTAGATGACTCAGTAGTGGTTGTGAGGAGAGGGATTATGCCTATCTGTGTTTTAAATCTTATGGGAGAACTTTATCCAAATCCTAAGTCAAAGCCATACATGGGGCACAGATGGTATTGAAAATTGCTCAAGCGTTAAATATGAAACTTTGTTATTAAGATCGACTTTTCACTTGCAGTATATTAGAATAGATTGATTTTTGTGTAACATCTTTTTTGCTGACATATTCTATTCTTTCGATATATGTTTATGGATTTTTATATCAGTATTTATTTGGAATAAGGAGAAAATTACATGTACTGCTAACAAAGTATGTGAAGCATGCCTGCAACCACTAACTTGCATGTGCATTTGTTTACAAACAAAAACAGCTGATACCAAACTCCGCCCACTAAATTCAAAATCTGTACAAAATTGTGTTCACTTCAGATGTAATTTCTCAAGGAATATTGATCAAATAGGAAATATGTTTTCATAATTTGTTTATTGTTTAGGTAGAAACATTTGAGACAAAGATTGTCAATAAAATCTGTTTCTAGGTTATAATATTCTAAAATCATATTCTTTGATCCTATCTATGTCAGATACCATAAGATTTTTTGAAAAGCAAGGGATGCTAGTTTAAGACCTATGATTTTTTTTAACTTTTAATACTTTTAATCCCCATGCTCAATAAAAATCCCGACTGAAAGACATTGTACATCGTTATAGAAACATTCGGCGTTCCGATGGAAAAAAATGTTTTCCTAGTTTCGCGGATTTTATACATCACATCTACCCAAAGAACTTGTTATAAAGGGTACTACAGACACTGTGAAGCAAACCTAATAGCTAGTCCTACACTTAGAGATCGGTGGTAAAAAAAAATATTGACCAAACTATACGACAAACCCAATGACTCTTCTTTTCGTATTGTCAACTTTCCTTCTATCTGTGGCAACATCCCTTTAGCAACTGAGTATGGAGTTTTCATATTACAACTCATACGTTATGCCAGAGCTTGTCGTAATACGCAGACTATCATACCGCGTATACTTCTTACAATCTGGCTTCTGGAACATGTGTTGCTGGAAGATTGAAGTAATCACAACAGAGGTTTTATGGTCGTCATCATGAACTCGTGTATCATAACGGTGTATCCATCTGCACCATGAGAAACAAGTTGTTCAACTTGTTATAATTTTCCTTCCCTCTTTTGTCTTTCCCGGACTTGACTTTTATTAGCAACTCGGCAGATGTTTCTAGAAAAAAATGAGAGGACGCTTACCATATCGATGCCCAGTTATTAGTGGAGTCCGAGTTGCTCATTTACTTTTGTTGCTTTGCACGTATCATTTGGTTTTTTATGTTCTTTGCTGCGTATGTCCGTTTTCTATGTCTGGTCCCGGGATTACATTCTTTTGCTTTCCGCTAAAATCTTAGCTCCATTGATTACTCTTTTACCAATATTAAAATAAATTACATATTGATAAGAGTCATATATTTTATTTTTATCTTAATTCACATTTGACATATTTTCGAATGTTAAGTTTTTTAAATGAAATAAATGAATGAAAGTTTAATCACGATGCATACATCAACATAAAACCTAAACATTCCCACATGCTTTTGATTTTCCCTCTAATCTTTGATTTTAATCGTTTTTTTTTTCAGTTAAAATTATTGCTTAGAAATTATTTTAGAAAATTATATCTTTATCTTACGTCAATATGAAAAAGAGTTAAAACTATAAATAGTTTTAAAAGGTTTGATGATATAAAGTGCATTTGATGTTCTCTGCATTGGTGTTTTCAGTAATAAATACTATACGGTTTTTTAAAGAAACATAAATGTATATGTAAATTAAATAATCAAGACTTAAATGGGCGCTATTTTAGGGAATAGGATGAAAGTCTCCTCTTTTGCATTCATTTATACAAAATACTATAACGTTCCGCTAAAGGAAAACAAACCAAAAACTGGATGTTCAATATAATGTATGCCATAAAAACATCATATCATATACCAAAATGTTCCTCTCATTTAGTACAACCTTTCTAAGCCATTAAAAACATTTTCCCATTACTGTAATCCTTGAATCTTGTATGTAAATGTGCCAGACTGCCATTAAATATACATCTTTTGCAAGTCCATATTTACCTATAAAAAGTAAACAAAAAAATTTATCTTACATGTATCTAGTGCAAGTTCCTAAAAACGGATTCTAAATCTTAAAACTATACTTAATTGTAACAAGTAAATTACTCAAAATGAATTTAAATGGAAGCCATTTGTATCGGGACTACTTTAAATTCTATTTATGGCTACTTTCACTTTCTCTTTAGTGAGAAAAATATGGAAGGCCATTTGGATCTAATTCAATGTTTTAGGATTATATAATAAAAATTGAATTAACCAATTAAAGCAACCACTACAATGTTTAAAAAAAAACATGATAGATTTTTTCAAGTTAAAAAAAAGTTTGCTAAAATGATAGTGTACATGTACATGTGTATATATGTGGAAAATAAACACATTACCTAAACAAATTTCTTTTTGCAACCCTTAAAATAAGGACAATGGTGTTGATTTGATTAGCAGACCAAAGAATTTTCAGGGTATATAAGGAATTGGGATTTTAGGTTAATATTGTAAGATTTTTCATTCAATATGCCATTTTCGGAGGCAGAATAAAGGGGTTAAGTTCAAAATTTTGAAAAAAACTGCTAAATTTTACACAATTGGCCACTGAGATATGGTTGAATCAAACAACCTTGGTGAGCATGGTAACATTTACCCCATGAGCACACATTTTCACTCTTTAGAAAAATTCAATTCCAATACCCAAAATAAAATTATAAAATTAACCCTCCTTTTATTCTCAACTATAGAATCAATTCTATTAAAGTTGTATTGCTGCCAGCTACTTAACAAACTTGAAGGTAAACTCAAATAAAATGCTTTGCAGGGTGAACTTGATATGACTGCAGAGGTTGAATCCTGAACATTTGGGCCAAGTATGGACACACCATTTAAACTTGATACAGCTACGAAATTTTATTATGATTAGATATTTGACACAGGATAAAAGTTTGACAAGAACCAATTTGGTCACTTTTTTGCCATTATTCCAAAATGGTTCCAGTAAAAACCTGTAAAAGTAAATCCCAAATTCCTGTGGAAAAATGGAACCTTGTGGTACAATTTCAAAGTGATCCATTTCTTTTTATTGTCCAGAAATCATAAAAAAATACTTTTTTTCATGGTCCATTTGTGACCCCTTATTCTTTAGCTCAAGTCACAACAACAAAAATCAAACCCTGTCTTTTTTCGTGGTATGGCATCTTGTAGTAAAATTATATGAGATCCGTTCACTTTTATTCAAGTTACTATTAAGACATATGGAAAATGATTGTTTCAGGACCCTAATTCCTACAAGATTCAAGTCTAAACCCCAAAAATCAATCCCACTCTTCCTTCGGTGGTACATTGTATATGTATATCACCTTGAAATACAATTTCAAAGAGATTCATTCTCATAGTCAAGATATTGTTTGGACATCAAGAAAATGCATGTTTCTGTTCCCCTAATTTCTGAAAAGTTCAAATCAAATCCCAAAAATCAATCCAAGTCTGACCATTGTATAGAATATTAAGGAACAATATCATAGACATTCCTATGCTTGTACTGCAGTTATGAAGTTGAATTAAATCAAATGTTTTTATGCCCCTTTTAGGCCCCTTATTCGAAAACGTTTGGGCTATAAACCCCAATATAAATAACAACAAGCCTAAATTGTTAAGTTTTTAACACTGAAGTCCCCCTCTCAAAAACGTTGACCCCTTAGACTGTTCTCTAGGAAACTCCATCCTATCTAAGATTAATTGGTACTTACAAATCATTAAAGTTTTAAAACAATGAGTAACACCCCAAAGAACTGCAAAAAATATGATTAAGAAAATAAGGTATAATTCATTGACTATTACATATTGAAAAAAAATCCTTGAAAAATTGGTAAAAATCAATAAGGCAAGGGACTTACTTCGATCTATTAAATGTCACTTGATTATCATCAATTAATTATATAGTGAGTATCATCTGACACTTATATATTATTTACTCAAACAATAATTTCCATCACAGTTAGAAATAGTAGCCTGTCCGCCAGCCCGTGACTGGCTATTTTTGGGCAGGACTGGCCAATTTTAGCAAAAATTTATATAGTAAATTTTTTGAAAAAATGTATTCAGGACTGGCTAAAATTTGAGTGAGTTTCCTGCCCTGTTTCCATATACATGCACATGACAATTTAACTTACACTCTGTAACTATAAGATGTATAATATCTAAAATAAGGTCTACATCTTAAACTCTCTCCGTCTATACAGTGGCATTAAAAAGGTGGTTTCTAGGTTTCCAGTACATTAAGCACTGATTTTCTATTTAAAAGTGGGAATATTTATTAGTTCCTTAACGGCTTTAGCCGAAGGGGACTTTACATATGCACTCTATCTGTCCGTCCAGAAAAAAATGTTTATGTAAAAAAGTTTTCCGCATTTTTTCTAAACACTTGCAGATATTGAGCTGTGTATAAGTATTGAGTCAACCTTGAGAAGTTACAGATGTAATTAACATTTCGTTCCTCTTGGTTGATTATTTTCTGAGTTATGGCCCTTGAACATTGAAGATATTACTGACATTTAAGTTTTCTGCTGTTTTTTTATATATTAAATGCTTTTTTGTATGTATGATTTTAGTTACATTATGTTCTTTGTTGTGTACGTCTGTTTTCCATGTCTGGTCTTGTCCCTGGATTGCATTCTTTTGATTACCGCTATAACCTTGGTTCCCTTGATTACTCTTGCAGATATTGAGCTGGTTTTTGGTATGCGAGTCTACCCTAGTCTACCCTGATGAGATGCAGTTCAAGTATAGAATTCGTTCCACTTCACTGATTTTTGTCAGAGTTATGGCTTTTGAATTTACCAAAATTAAGTTTTCCACATTTTTTTTCTAAACGCTTGCAGATATTGAGCTGATTTTTGGTAAGTGAGTCTACCTTGATGTGTTAAATATTGAGTTTACATTTCATTCCGCTTTGCTGATTTTTTCCAAAGTTACCAACTTTCTGTTTTACTCACTATACCAAAATTTCAGTTTTACATGCTCTTTTCTAAAGAAAACCTGTAAATATTATCTTAATGTGACAAAATTTTTACATAACAAAAGATTGGATAATTATTCATTTAGGTTGGTATGGACTTTGAAACCTAATTTGTCCAATTATCCGTGCATAAAACTTTGCAAATCTGCATCTGTTGAGTGGATTTTAACATCTTTCTTGTCTTTGTCCATATCCCTTCTTCTATTCAAAATCAATGTCATTTCTTCAGTTTGTCATTTATACTTGATGGTAGTCTTTGGGCCAGTTACATGTATATTTATTTAAGTCAGATTAATCGGACAGGTCAAAACTGAAATGGATGTTACTAGAGATGTCCTTAAGTGATAAAAATGTAAAGTATTGCAAAGTACTATAAAGTTATTGACCATTTTGAGAGCGAGGGGAAAGGGGGTATGCTCATGGGGTTGGAATTTTGGGAAAAAAAGTTATTCATTTATTGAAATAAAAAAACTCCCCCATTAATTAACAAGACAAATTTTCAAATAAAAATATTGATTTTGCTTGCAGCTTAAATATAAATGAAAATATTGCACTTGCGAAGCAAAAATATTTTAGTGTCATTATTTTTACGAGTCTCGCACAGACAGTACATGTATGGTTAAGCTCACAGTGCTCGCTGATTTAGCAAAGTCTACCCCATATTATTCTATAATGGATAAAAAAAACACTAAGGGATCCCCTAAACAGGAGTTTTTGCCTAATTTGTAGTGTTTGGTACTAAAGACATGACAACATGTAAGAAAATGCCCTCCATACATTAAGTGTCCATACGATAAATATCACAGAAAATCATAAAAATACTTTTTAATCGTTTATTAGTAAAATTATATACATATTTACGACTGAAACCTTAACAGTTCAGTTTTAAAAATTGTTTAAATGAAGTAAATTAGTTGCCCCAAAAAACGTGGTAATGGCCGATGATGGGGCATGAAACCATTTTAACATTTAAATGATCGAGCATTGTTGAATTTTTGCAACTGATTGCGTTGACAATCTGACGGAAAGTTTAAGTCAAAGTCAATTGAAAAATAAAGAGTAGAAGAATACCCGCAAATACTCATCGATTTTAAATAATCAAACATTTTGTCTCTTTGTTTACATCCTTGGCGTCACCGAACAACAGCTAACACGTAACCCGATGTCATAAGTCGTAAAATAAATGGACAGCGAAAATACACGTGACAGTAAACAGTTACTGGTAACGATTTATTATCATTTAAATGTGTACTGTAGTGACCCTACTTTTTTTAAATTCTCAAAATAACTACATTTTTTTTCATAGTTACAAGTGGCACATTAACATAACATTAAAAATATGAAGATAGTAACAAAATTAACCTCTTAGCCAAGTTTCAAGTCTTTTTGTAGTATAATAACGAAGAAATTAACAACTGACATTTTCCTTTAGCGGAACCTTAGTTATCGTTTTCACTCTTTTGCTTGTAATAAAGTAATTGAATATTATTAAGTGTTTCATAATGCGATAAAAACATACAAAAACATTTAGAAAAAAATGTTACGAAGGTGTGAGCCAGAGGAAATCCATAGACAACACAATGCCAGAAAAACAAGAACATAATAAAAACAAAATTACACAGGAAACGTAAAACAAGTACCAAAATAAAACCTGTTACGAAGTCATGTCCTTTGGAAGAGTTAGTAGCTTATATTCCTTCAAAGAAATCCGCAAAAAAATCTTCAGAACGTTTACTAAGCTTCCTAGAGTTTACAATATTAGAGACAACTGAAAAGCGTCGAAAAGTGCAAGTGAATAAACTAAAATACACAATAATTATGGTAATTCTGTCACGCATTTCTCTTAATAGCAGCCATATTCATATTATTTTTTGCTTGGTGACATCAGAATTGAAAGCTTGTGTCTATGTGACAAATATTACTCAAAGAAGCACCAAAGTCGCTTTTAACACGATCAGAATGCGATAGTATATAACTGCTTCAATATGATGTTAAATAAAATATCACTTAGACCAGTGTAAGCACAGTGTAATAATGTTAAGCCTCTAGATATTTCTTGTTTTCAAATCTCACTTTCTTAAATTGTTGTGTTTTTTCTATTTCATGGAACTTAAATGGTTACAGGAATTCAATTTCTGCAGATATTCAACGCGTACAATGAAATAGAATTAAGCAACAATATATCTTATTTCCAACCATCAACAACTAATTCAGACTGATTTCATGGCTGCAGGAAGTAATATATCCTTTTTTTTTTTACACAAAATAAGATTAATATTGATAAGTAGAACAAAAAGATACAAGCAAATAATGACATTTGTTTTTGTTTGTTTGCTTTTTTTTTGTTTTTTTGTCTTGTTTTGTTTTTTTTTTTAATAATGATCTAAGTGGGGTTTGTACTCATCAACGTTTTGAGTAAGGGTTGTTACAAAAAAAAATTACAACAAAGCATGATTTTTGTTTAGTTTTTATTTTTTGGTTGAAAATTCGTCGGTTGGTATTAATGAATTGAAATTTATTGTACGTTCTTTATATTTTCCAATATCTCGAATGGGTTCTTAACATTAAATGAAAGTAAAAACCAATCTAAAATATTCAGATGTTGACAATGTTAAAAGTAGTACAAGGTGCAAGATAACCTACTGGACATTTTCGATCAAATTACACCATGTGAATTAGATGTCTGTATTTTGAAAAAAAAATTACAAATATCTTCCTTTTACATCTACCAAACCAAGAACGATAACACTGGCAAAATGTCAATTTAATACCCAATGAAAGAATCTATATAAGTTTTAGTCAGTTAGTGCAACAAGCGAAGGACAGTCTACGGCTGTGTTTGTGATCTGTAACTGTTTCTGAAATAGAAATAGGTTTGATAATTGTGAAAGTTTTTTTCTAAGTGTTACATGATCGTCTGTATTCTTCAATGAATCGGGGATATACAAGAGTAATCAAGGGAGCCAAGGTTATAGCGATAATCAAAAGAACGTATTCCAGGGACAAAGACCAGACATGGAAAACAGACATACACAACAAAGAACATAAAGAAACTAAAATCATACATACAAAGTAACAATAGCAAATGAGCAACTCGGACTCCACTAAAAACTAGGAGCATGGACCAGGTGCATCGGTAGGGTAAGCATCCTCTGCTGTTCAAGAAACACCCGCCGAGTTGCTCATAAAAAGTCAAGTCCGGGGTAGACAAACGAGGAAAGGAAAACTATGACCCGTTGAATAAATCAGTTTTCATGGTGCAGATGGATACACCATAACGATCCACGAGTTCATGATGACGAACATAAAACTTCTGTATTGATGAATTCAATCTTGTAGCAACATAACCCTGTTCCAGAAGCCTATTTGTTAGAGTTCCTACGCGATACAGAAAGTCTGCGTAGTTTCGGCAAGCATTGGCATAACGTATGAGTTGTGATATGAACCCTCCATACGCGGGGCCAGGTCAAAAAAAGATAAAATTTACTGGTGAAACGACACATAGATAATTCTCACGATAATTAATTTATATTTCCAAATGCACCCGTCCTTATGTGTTAACCTCTTTTAATTAGCATCTATGTATTCAAGTTAATAAAGTAATTAAAACATGAAGTATAGTGTTTTTATTTTGAAATTGTTCAATGTTACTTTCCAACAATACAGTTAGCCACCAGTCTGAGCTTCTTACATATTGAAAATATACAAATGGATTTATTTTTGCTTTTGACTTGTGTGTTTTCGTTTTCTGTAAAAAACAATATGCTCCTTCATTTTAATTATTGTGAAAATCTTTCTTGACAAAGTGAAGATGACTATTGCAGTAATCGTCAATGAAATTAACAAAACTTCATTGAATTGATCATAGTAAAACACCATACTTAGAAGTAAATAAAATGCTAAAGGTCAATTTAATGTAACATCACAGTAATTCATGGTATTTACAGAGTTCCCTTGGGGCATTTCTCAGGAATTACGAGAAATAATTATTTCAGGCTTTATTGATAGGAAATTCACCACTCCTTGGCATAATACAACATGATAATGACGAAGTATTATCTCTTCTAATTTAGTCGAAGACAAAACAAGGTTGTCAAATATCAAATCTTCAAGAATAAGATATCTATTCTTGTTCAATTATGTTTACGTTAAATAAAGCTGAGATTGTCCTTTTTAAACTTGATATAGTGTTTATGAAGTAGAATGTATTTTTTGTCTTAATCAAGAGAAATTTGCTTTTTATTTTACTTCTCAGTAATCGACAACTATATAGTACTGCTGCTTATGGTAGACAATAACGACACTGATTCAAACGTCATTTTAAGGATGTTGTAATATTTTCTTGTCAGCGTCATTACATTTAACAAATGTTGTAGAATATGGACAAAAAATGCGATAAAATCATTACAAAGCAGATCATTGACGGATAAAAGTCACAGTTCTGATGAAGGGTTATTGAAAAATAATCTTATTTTCCTTGCCCCCTCTTTTATTCATACACAAATATCGATCTCCCTCACTTTAGCATCTTAACATTTTTATTTTAAAGATAATTTTTTTCATTTGTATCGGCACAGTTTTTAATTATTCCAGTTCTTTTAATTAATATACACCACTAAAGGCGGGTATGGTCTTATCCAATTGTTTTTCAACATGATGAAGTTGATGACTTAATCTTTTGATTCCAAAGACAACAAAACGCTTTTATTGATTATGTTGCTGAATTATGTTATTCAATGTGAAACAAAATAAATTATTTTCAGGCTCCACTGTCTCCGATGGCGAAGCTATTGAGCAATATTGTTAGAGCAGCTGTCTATCTGGTAAATTAATTTGATCCTGATTCATATGAAGCCGCTTGTTCTTTAATATTTGTTATAAATTATAGTAAATTTAATTACTATACCATAATTTAGAATCACCTTTTTGTAGGAGCATCATGATTTCTCCAACCATTTAATATCTTGTGAAGGCATTCCATAAGTATGATTTGTTATAATAAAGTGTAGATTTGCATACTATACTGTCATTTTGAATAATCAAGGGAACCAAGGTTATAGCGGTAATTCAAAAGAATGTAATCCAGGGACAAAGACCAGACATACACAACAAAGAACATAAAGTAACTAAAATCATACATACAAAGTAACAAAAGCAAATGAGCAGCTCGGATTCCACTAAAAGCATGGAATAGGTGCACCGGTAGGGTAAGCGTCCTCTGCTGTTCTAGAAACACCCGCCGAGTTGCTCATAAAAAGTCAAGTCCGGGGTAGACAAACGAGGAAAGGAAAACTATGACCTGTTGAATAAATCAGTTTTCATGGTGCAGATGGATACACCATAATGATCCACGTGTTCATGATGACGACCATAAAACTTCAGTAGTAATGACTTCAATCTTGTAGCAACATAACCCTGTTCCAGAAGCCTATTTGTTAGAGTTCTAGCGCGAACTAGAAGAAACTAATGGAACTCAGAGATTATTTTACAACATTTCTCAACAGTAAAAAATCTCGGGAATCATATCCTTTAGACAGCTATGTGATTTCTCTACACATTTTGAAAAAAAATGTAATGAAGAGAAGATATTGAAATACAACACTATTTTTGAGACAAAAATATTAAAGACAACTTCGAATTTGAATTTAAATCCGAATTTGTTTACCATCTATCAAATTTCCAGTCAGGGTTGTCTTTCTTGTTATTTATTATGAAATTCTCCATTTATAAAACCAAAACACCATATATTAAATTAAAAATAATTGATAAATCCTATACTTATTCCGTCATCTAAGCACCGAGTGTTGATAAATACTGATCATTGTATGTTCAAATTCTCTATGTTGACAAAAATGTATTTTTTCATGGAATTTCTTTGGGAGAATCAATAGCCAATACAAAATGTCTGGACACGATATGTGGAGGATAATTAAGTTTTTGGCTTAATCACCTATCACCGAAAATCGTCTTTGTAAGATGATAAGAGAATCATGAATGATTTGACAGTATAGACATTGTGATTCGAACAATTTCACGGAGAATTCGTTTTAAAATTATAGCAGTTATAGCATAGTCATATTTTAGAAACATGCCCTAGTGATTTACACAAATTAATATTTTTAAATAGATGCCAAACACTTCAAGTGTGTTTTGTGGTCAACAAATTAATATGATATTTGTTTGAAAAAAGGTATTCTGTCTTGTCTTTATTTCATTCGATAGTACTACGTAGGAAATACCACTTTGTTTCCATAATATTCACTTTTTTTACATTGAAACTTCTCCTTAAATTAAAATTGTGCTTAAGTTATTTTCAAACGAAGGTACAATCTTAATCTATAGCGTAATAGTGCTGCGGACAGGTATTAAAATTGCTTTAGTTTTCGAGTTTAATGGGCCTAGTGGCTATACGGTTAGCTGCGGTAAGCACTTGGATACTTTGAAATAAATTATTTTAAACCTTTTGGCTATTTACCGACGTGAGTTTCTAAGAAAATGGTTGACTGAATGGTACATGTGTTCCTGATTATAAGATATGTTTCTAATACAAATCAACTGCATTTCAGTTTAAGCTATTTGTCCGTTTGATACAAAATCTGAATTTGCAATCGCAATCGCAATCCATATCAATATTTTTAAATGACAGTTAGGTTAATATTAAAAAAACAAAAACAGAATTTCAATCTTTATCTTTGTGAAAATAGTATCTCATAAATTTCATTAAATCACGAACCAGAAATCCTTATGAATTTTGTTTTGCTGTATGAAATATCAAACAATTCATCATTCTATTTTGAACTTAAGTAAATATTAATTCCGAAAACCTTAAATATACCCATAATTTTCTTATGTGTAGTTAATTTTGGTTTAAGATCTACAAAGTTTGGAATATTATTTAGTATATAATGACATTATATATACGGTTGCATTTCCTTTTCTAATATACAAATTCGTCAGAAAGATTTACATTAATATCTAATTAACAATACAAATACATAATGAGTTTTAAAACACCAACGTTCCAAGAAAATTATGTAACAGAAATGCTTTTAAGATGTGAGAAAAAATATGTTGACTATCATATCTACAATTTTACTATTCTCAAATTAGTAACATATCCAGGCATTCAAAAGATCTATTTCATCAGGGGTGTTGAAGTGATTTCAAAGTAATGATATTATTGTTATCATATACAAATATTAATGCAAGACTTGCACCAAGTATAAGTGTAATTATATGGCAAATGTCTAAAATATAGCATTGAGCATCGTCCATCATACGCATAGCCTAAAACCATGTTAATATCAATCCACTCTGGGAGATGTTGCCCACCCACTATACTTTTTGACAATTCGTAACTTTTAGGCATAAATGTCACACTGTATTTTCCGACATGTCAGTTTATCTTGATGAGGTCAGATCAAATTCTTTACTTAATACATTTTAATACCACTGGGCATGTAGTGCACGGTTTGACGGGAGGAATTTATTTAAAATAACCTAGACCCTTTGCATATTCTAACAAACTATTAAAATTGGGGACCATTTCACTTAATTTGTGCATTGTATTACTTTTGCGGAGAATTATCAAATGTTGTCAGAGCTCTTGTGTAGGACGATACTTCTGACATGTTTTTTTTTCTATTAGGCAAGCTTTGTGATGTTAACATACGTATTTACAGTATAAAACCAAAACATCAATTAGTACCGGTATTTGAAATAACTCTTATAAATTTTATTCAATTAAACATCATTTGAACACCTACATAACTATTGTATATGTATTATAGATAAGGAAAGTAAGTGTTAGGTGTATGAAGCCATGGTAACATCGTTAACCGATATACTGATGGAAGCTGGAGATACTTTCCAAAACTGATTTAGTCTTGCACTGAAAGAAACCTTTCAAATGCATGTTTTAGCATGTTTTTCTTAGGCTTCAAACATAGAAAAGGAAATGAAAAGATATAAGGCGTGTGAAATTGACTCATAGTCACAGTGATAGATTCCGAAGACGGTTTGATATTTTATTAAAAGTAGAAAGCATTGTCACGTAAATCTCCTTGAACCCTCCGTGATCTTTACAAATGCATGTGTCCTATATGAATTAGCAAAACAAAGCGAAACAACAGATCGATTATCCCTTAAAGCATGAGTAAAATAAAATACGTCTGATAAGACAAGGAATCGTGTTGTGTTAAATTTCATCGTGAATGAAACCATTATTAACATCATTAACCGCAATATCTTTACACAGTTCAAATGACAAAATTTAAGACACCGTCTGAGAATTTTTGAACTGGAGATTAAGCCATTCAATATGATGTCCTTCGTGTCAAATGCACAGACATGGGATTCATTGTAGCTTTCCATGGAATATATTTTTCAGCAATGTTTTTTTTTTAATTTTGCAGCCACAAAATATGATTTGTTACATGCTGCTTGCATCATGAATAATAACTTATTTATAGATATTGATGGTTGACAGTTTAATCATTTAAAACGTTACTAGCTACTATATCAAGCCAAAGCTTTGACGATGTGTTTATGAAGTAAGATCATCGGAAACCTCGATTTAAAAAAAATATGCCAATTCAAGGAAGCGAAACGAAAAACAACAAAGAAAAAAAACGAAAAGGCACAAGGCAATAACAAAAATATAATATAGAAACTGTGAAATATGAAAGTTTGTCCTTTGCTCTCCATATTTTCCTTTAAAAATATCATGATGACATTCACCATTTTACAAATTTGACTGTCTTATCTAATGATAAGGGCTATCCGACGTTTTTGTTTTCAAACAGGCAGTTTTGTTTTGTTTTGTTTTTTTGTTTTGTTTTTGTTTTTGTTTTTGTTTTTTTGATTTGTTTTTGTTTTTGTTTTGTTTTGTTTTGTTTTGTTTTTTGTTTTGTTTTGTTTTGTTTTGTTTTTTTCTTTTTTGGTTATTTCAGTTCTTTAGATGTCGGGTTAGACTGATCATATAACACAACACTCAATACTATAATAAATAAACAAACGCGGCAGAGTAATTATTGTAAATGATTTGGATGATGTTTAATATCTAGTTTAATTAAACGATGCTTTGTTTAATATGTAGCATTCAGTTAAAGTATGTTATGACATTTTGAATTGAATATATACAGAGGAAATATGATATAATAAGGTAACGCATGTCGTACAAATGAACAGAAACACCATATTCAATGGTAGAAAAAAATGTAAACAACAAAGGAAAACATACTATATGAACTTAAAAGTAGCATTTCTACTAGAAAATAACTTTTAAAAAGTACAAACACTGACACTAGTTTCTCTGTAAGTAGTTGTAAGATGAATCATAAAAAAATACGATTACAACACAATTGTTAAAATTTTAATCGACAATCGAAATGGCATGATGAAAAAGGGAAAAATTACAGCGGAATATACACATGCACATTCAAAATTGACACAGAGTCGCCGTCATTATGCTCAAACTATTTCTGGAAAAATTTAAACAACAAGAAGTTAATATGATATTCGAGAGGGATTTCGATGATTCGATGATGAAATTCATGCTGCAGACATCAGTTTTGATTATAATATATTAATCTGGCAACAACATATAACAGTCTCGTTTAACACTTTCAATTACATTAGTTACCTTTCAAATTAATTGCACACATGAACTAATCATTTAATGAAATAAAACAATTTGTATAAACATTGCAATTTAGATCATGATTAATCTGTCAATTTTCTTGTAATTTTTTCACTTGATTGGGAATGATGGTTGGCGTTAATGTCATAGTAGACATCACATTCAACAGTAAGCAAATTGCTTCAATTCCGCGAACAAATGAAAAAACATACTGATAATTCTAAAAAGATTGTATAATGAAATTAAATATGTTGTTATCCTTAGAAAGTTTAGGTCTTGGGAGGGGTGCATAACATTTAAGTATACCAATAATTTTGTTGTATTTATCTGACAGAGACTATGATCAAATAACCTATTTAAATAAAAAAAGAACACTATAACAATAAAGTTGAAAACGATAGCACCTTCCGTATATCCATTACACCCTTCATTTCGTGCATTACAAAGCTAGGACATCGCTGCTTCTAGCAGATAATTGAGTTGATAGTTCGACTGTCTTTGTGGATATATACCCTAAAATCCCCAAAAATCTTTCGTTACACAGTTTTAGCCAATCATTTGCACGATATGAGAGACACTGACTATCAGCTGACTATTCTTATACTTGGTTTATTTTTGTTTTCGTGCTAACATATCCACTCAATACTGTTAGACACGGTTTACACTTATATGTGGTATTTGTAGTTCATGGCGGATTGAAGGATTTCTTAACGCCCTTGACTATCATTTGGGGTCTATCACGGACGCTTACCCTGCCGGTGCACCTGGTTCATTTTCCCAGTTTTTAGTGGAGTCCGAGTTGCTCATTTGCTTTTGTTACTTTGTATGTATGATTTTAGTTACTTTATGTTCTTTGTTGTATATGTCTGTTTTCCATGTCTGGTCTTTTTCCCTGTATTACATTCTTTTGATTACCGCTATAACCTTGGTTCCCTTGATTACTCTTTCATTCAATTCATTAAATGCATTACCAGGTGATTTAATGTCGATCCATGACATAGGGATCCAATTTGTGATCTGCACGCTTATATTGTACAGCATAATCATTTGCGGAATCTTTGACCAAGCAAAACACATTTCGGGATAAAATCAAAACTTTCAAGTACATGTAAGACAGATAGGTAGGTCAACTTTTTGGTGCTTGCCAGTCAATTGATGAGAAACCTCCAATGCTGGAAAAAAAAAGTTATGTTTCCGATCACCATTCTGAAATTTTGTACGGTCGGTAGGTACGGATTTATTTTTATTTAAAACTTTTGAAAGGAAATAAGTCATTATAGTGACACCAAACTCAGAATACAATGAAAAACAAATATGCAAAGTCTAAACAACTAATAGTTTTAATCTCTTTTGGGATTCAGCGCTTGATATATGTTTTTGGTTTGATGGCGGTCGTCAAAACAAAAAAATATCTCAAGTGCCAAATCCCAAAAGGGATTATCCACGACCAAGAGCATACTCACGTTATGTGTGTTTTCAATTGATTCTAAATATAAACAACCAGTATTTCTAACTCTTTGTTTTTTCCATCATCTATGATAACAAAAAACATCATTGTCGTTATTTTCTTCTTTTTTTCTGAAGACAATCGGCAGACGTTTTAAGTATCATTTTTTTCAATATCAAAAATAAAAACTTTTGGGTAGGGGTCTGAAGAAGGGTCGGTATGTGACCAGGAACATTATTTGTGGCCTAAACGGATGGTCTATTTTTAACTCCAGCAGTGCTAGATGTTGCCTGGAAAGCTATTACTTGAGTTGGGGTATGAAGGAACGGAATTCCAATCTCTTACATTGTAGTAGTAGTCTATTTATATAGAGATAATATGAGGTTTGGATTTTGTGTTTTCAAAATTCAAATTTCAATTTTTTTTCAAATTGTTAAATATTTTTCCAATGGAAAAATGCTCATAAAGCAGTCCAGAAGGTAGGTATAGATTCTTCAAATTAGATTTTATTAAAAACACAAGTTGAATATGGTCCATATTTCTTCAAAAACTTTGGTACCAAGGTTAAATAGGAAATTCCTTTTACATACATTTTAACAGTTAATGTTTCATACACGTACGTGTATATCAACGTGTATATTGCCATAGATGTCACAGCGGTACGAGTTCGAGTTCCGCGGAGGCAACGACCAAAACTTTGCTTTGCAAATTTGACAGTTCTAACATCGTTGGGAATTTTTCAGACCCTTATATATATGTATACATATATATATAAACCAGACTGCATGTGCTGGCAATTCATAATATGATTTTCAACTTAAGAATTTTTTGTTTGTTTATGACTTCGTGCAAATGAAGAAAAGTTTGTACATGTACATAAATATATAATTTTACTCACCTTCTTACTTAAAAATTGTACATGTAAATATAACTCTTTTTTAAGATGTTAACCACATAATTTTTTTTAATACTTAAAGCTAACTTGTTATTTTTTGTTAAATTTCCGATTTATAGAAAACCGTCACATTAAGATTGAATGTACATGTTATTGTGTGTAAATAAATTATGAACTGTACAAGTACGACGGGTCCGTCAAGTCTACATTTAATAAATCAAGTATGTTTTATACATGTACAAAGTACATTAAGGGTACCCCGGTTAACTGGCTTTTGAAATCAAAACACTTAAATACATGTATCAACACGAACAAAATCTTAACTTCTCAAACCTTTGATTATTTTTCAGGTTTCTGTATATATGCACATGTATTTGTATTACTCAAGATTCTCCCTCACTATTATTTCTCCATTGAGAAAGGTAAAATTTGAGCTTTAGCATAATAAGTGAAGTTTAGGAAATTGAAATGAGGTTGTAATTATAATATCCTTTTCTGATCTCATTTCATTATGATATTGTACAAATATGTGCATGCAAGTTGAAATACATTGCACATGCAACGTTCTTTAACAATGTTTTATAGCCATAGTGATGTCAGATGATGTTTTCTTTAGAATATTCAATAGACATTGATTTTGAATTATACAGTTAGATTTACTGTATATGATTATAGATGCAGATTAACACCATACACTTAATCAACAAATCTAGGAATTGCTACATAAATACATATAACTTTTAAAAAAACATTTTTTATTATTCTTGTAAAGTATTAAAAATAAATGTCAACTCTTTTTCTTATATTTGCAGATAGACAAATGTGGATGAATCGTTTTTCAGTTAAAATGATGAGCGTTTTGTTTAGAATCAAGACATTAATACAACACACGTCAAAATAACTAACTTCTATTAAATTGTGAAGTTTATGAAAAGTTAAGAAAAGTCAAAGAACTGTTTAACTAATGTAAAAACAAAGACCCTATAGGTGTAGAATCTTAGTAAATCACACACTACTAAGTTGGTCCTAAGGAAGAGTAATAGACAGGCCTTTTAGGGCATTGAAAATGGAGCATTCCCAAACCACAAATTTGCCTATATATATACAACGTCTCAGAATGTGACGACTCTATTCTCTACACTGCTCCATCGGATCAAATTGATACAGGGAAGATAACATAAACTTATAGAAGGGTCTGTAAAATTCCCAACGATGTTAGAACTGTCAAATTTGCGAAGCAAATTTTTGTCGTTCCCTCCGCGGGACTCGAACTCGTACCGCTGTGACATCTATGGCAACACCGCCTGCACTAAGTCCAGCGCCCTAGACCATTCGGCGGAGGGAACGACCAAAAATTTGCATCGCAAATTTGACAGTTCTAACATCGTTGGGAATTTTTCAGACCCTTCTATATATATATTGTATATTGGTATGGTGCTGACAGCGGCGTCACCGTCGGTGGCGTTCGTGTCGTCGTCCATATTTACTTGGTTTTCGTGCATTGACTTTATAGTTATGTTTGACCAAGTGTTATAAAATTTAAATATGATTTTACTAACTTCTAAAGAAATGCTCTTATTTGATTTTGAGTTTATGGACCATTTTAAAATAAAGGCTATCCATGTAACTGACAAATAGTAAATAAAATCAAACCCGCAGTGAAGTTGAAACCTTTCTACAACAGGGCATATTAGAAAAAATGAATGACACAATTGCTAGTCCGATTGATATGACGGAAAATTATTTTAGCTAAACTAGACATACAAACCCTGGTACAATTTGACAGACAATCAATCAAATCTTTTCTCTCCTGTATTGAATAGCAACATTATGACAGCATCCACATACTATCCTATGACAACGTCATTTAATTCATCAGTCATGACTTGTGAAGGATAGTATCTTTTATTTAACCCACCATTTCGTTTGAAATGCCAGTGCCAAGTCAGGACCATTGCGGTACCAGCTGCTCCAGTGATGTTATATTTGTTTTGCTTTTTTGTTTTTGTTTTTGTTTTTATTTTTGTTTTTTTTTGTTGTTTTTGTTACCTTTATTCGCGGATGCCTAAGAACGTTGTTTAAAATTTCCGTTAATAGTTAACCGAGCAGATTCTATGATGTGCAAATTTTATCCCACCAGTTTTGTTCCAATTTATGTTCAACTCATAAACAAGGAGTTTTTTGTATCAAAATTTGATAACTCAAATTCCCTACCAAATTAAAGAGTTTTCTCCCTTTATTTTGAAATTTGCAGTGCTTGTTTGTTTTTTTTTTATTTGTACTATCGTGTGATTATCTAAGTGGTCGCTATCCAGTTAAAACTCAGAATATAAGCTTTAAAGTTCCCTACCAAATTAAAGAGTTATCTCCCTTTATTTTGATGTTGGAAGTGCTTCTATGTTTTTTTTTAATTTGTATTATCGTGTGGCTATCTAAGTGGTCGCTATCCAGCTATTTCGTCCTGACTTTAAGCTCTATAGCTTTTAGCTCTGTAATTCCGTTTAATCATTATTTCAAACAATTGGACATAAAGTAATATAATGTTTTATCAAATCATAAAGAAACAAGAAATAGAAGGTAATATCGGGCATTTTAAACTTTCCGTTATAACAGAAAATTCGATAAAATGACTTATTTTCATACGTCGCTGGCGTTACTCATTAAATGTCTGTTTTCATTGACAAAGATGATAGAAGAAATCAGGTTAAAAATATTGTTCGTAGAAATAGGTTAGGTATTGATCTAAATTCGGTTAATATATAGGTAAGGTACATGTAAACGTCACCTCAACATGGATTATTATAATGAAAGGAAAGTTTTTAAATAAAAATTCATATATTCTATATATTCTTTACATTGCAGTAAAAAGAAAACGTCTAATTTTTATTTTTATATCATTACATTGTTGTTTTCAAACACTCTTAGCTCAAGCATGCACTAAATTTGTCCTACATCTGTTGCAATTCTTAAAGAATTCCATAATAAAAACAAATTGCATATGACCGTAATCTGTATATTTTCCTTGATAAGGACATTTGAAAATGTATATAATTATAGTTTTAGGATTTATCTGAAACTTTTTGAAATTCGTCTTCTTAAATTATTTCCTTTACTTTTATCTGTTGCAAAGACTACAATTTTTTATTAATAACTAATGGTCTTCTCTTCCTGACATTTTTCTTAATATCTGTAATAGCGGTGGGTATATCACTTGTATGAAAGGCTGCTATTTACTATGCAAAATCAAATTGCTTTACCGATTTTGTTTGCCTTGTAGTGATTTTAAATGTCTAAATTCTTGTTCGTTGTACCGCTTAAACATAGAAATGCTAATGACATTATTATTTCATTTGAAAGATATTTCTAGCTCAAATTCATTAACTTGGTTAGGTGCAATACAGCAATATGTGTTAAAATAAAATTACAAAGAAAGGGGTCAGTACAATATCATACAGTCACTAACATACAATAATTTTCACTTGTTATTGTGATAATGCTAGCGATAATAGAACATGAAAACTTATCTGTCAGTGTGACGAATGTACTTGACAGAATCCAACCAAGTCATGATTGTGTGTGTGTTTGTGTGTGAGAGAGAGAGAGAGAGAGAGAGAGAGAGAGAAGATTTACAGGTGAATGAAATGAAAAAAAAAAAGAATAATTTTAAGATTATTTTGTTGACAATTTGCCTGAGGTCATCGCGAGTGTGATTTTCATGTATAGTTCAACATACCCAAAATTTGCTTAAATACAATAATGAGTCTTCTTAAATTATTTTCGTAAGTGTATCTGTTTTAAATATTACAATGTTTGATTAATAACTAATGATTTTCTCTTTCTGACATTATTCTTATTTGAAATAACAGTTGCTATACCACTTGTATGAAAGGCTTCTTTAAACGTTGCAAATTAAAAATGCTTCAACGATTTTGTTTTGAATTCCTCTCGAATCTTTGTCACGTACATTTGTATTTTTTTTATATTTATAGGGTGTTTATGCCTTGAACTAATTTCAATACCATCATCTCTTACCAATTACTAATGAAATGTAATTAAACAGAACTACAATAAATGAAATCAAAGAAATTGTTATTAATTTAAACTATATTGATTGCGGTAGGTTAATGCACAATGTTGCACTTTAGGAAGGTCATTGTTTATTACATTACTTATCCTTACAATACCAATCACTATTATATGAGCTTTGAGTATTCAGTAATCACATCGAAAAGAAAAACAAAAAAAAATGATATATGTTATAAATGCTTAGTGCTTACTTTTTTTCCGTTTGTCTCGTTCACTTGTAGTGTTTTAAATGCCCAAATTCTTGTTCGTAGTACCGCTTAAACACATAAATACTTATGACAGTACAGTTTCATTGTACAAATATTTCTCGCTCACATTCATTTGATTTATTTCAACGCAGCAATATTTCAAATATTTAAAAGGAAAATTACAAAGAAGTGGGTCAGTACAATATCATACAAAGTTAGTGAATATACAACAATTTTCACTTGTTATTGAAATAATGGTAGCGATAACAGAACATGCAAAGTTACCTTTCAGTGTGACGAAAGTATTTGACAATATTCAACCAACTCATGATCTAAACTTTACTGTATTAATTAATAATAATCTCATATAACCTCAATGGAATTGAAAACACATAAAAAAGGGTGAATTAATTTTTGTTGTAATTACAGTACACTCAATGTGTGTTTTCTCTGATACTTTTTGTTTATTGTTTGTTTTGTTTTGTTTTTGTTTTTTGTTTTTGTTTTTATTTTTTTCTTATTGCCTGTCTCCATTGAGAGTTTTGTTATAAAGAATAAGATTTTAATGTATTTATTTGATCATTTTGTTTGCATTTGCCACACGTTATTGTAAGAGTGTTTTTATGTATAGTGCAGCATAGCAAAAATATGCTTAAAACAATAATGAGTCAAAAATGCCAAATATATTTAATTATCCAGAATATAGTGATTTCAATAAGATTCAAACTCAAACTTACAAATAACATAGTTCAAATATATTTAAGTTCAATATAAATCCAATGTCTTTCAAATACTGTATATGATCAATCTGTAATGTAAAATTCGCAGAAGAAATATTCGCCATCCGAATTAGTCTTGGTGAATTGTTTCCACATATGTTACTAACAGTGTTACAAATATTATAAGGTAAAAGCCTATAGAAAAAAAATGAATTTGTATTAAATTCCCTATTAATTGTTTAATTAATGGGCTGTTGCCACTAGCCTGCCTTTCAATATATATGTTTATTTTTTCAGTAGAATAATTAAGTGTAAAAATATAATTATTTGTCTAAACAATACAGTTAAAATAGCTAAGAAATAGCTGAATAGTCAATTTATTCAATAAACAGAGAAATCGAGTCATCAACGGATAATTTCTTTCGATTTATGCGAAACAAAATTTATGAAACAAAATGTTTATGTTTCTTAAAAAAAACATTCTTTTTAATTGAGAGATTGATACAATAAACAGTTTCCTTTTCTGTATACGCTGATAGATTCTCTTGTAATCCATACAATGTATTTTACAGTGATGGCATTCACTTTTCAACTCACATCAAAGTATTGTACGGATTTCAAAATGTTCATACCATGAGCATTTTAAACATTGTACAAATTTACTACACAAAAAGATAATTAAATTAATCATGAATTTTTACAAAAGTTACGTAATTATATAAAGCAATAATTATATAACAAGACTTTCCATTGGCTCGACTCAAGCGATAAAATTCTCTATATACCTGCCGGGGTTGATTCAGAAATTATGCGCGTATGAATGCCACAGTCAATGTATTTTGCATAACAATTAAAGCTGCATTAGGTGCCAAATTTGTTCAGTTTTGATTCTACTGAATTTTGCTGATTTAATGAAATAAGTTAGTAGTAATGCAATTGAAGCAATAAATGTCGATAACACCTACAGAATATTGTGAAAACAATATTTTTTCTTAAATCAGAGAAGATTGATAGCTCTGATCTCATTATTTTTTGCCATTACTTCCGAAGATCGCCGACAGGACATTTACCTGGGTTAAAATGCTTTAACCTTTGAAAAAATAATAACAATAAGGGATACACAGGTGAGCACGTGTCTTGTTTTCATTTCATTTTATCTACTTCTTGATTAGGTTTCAAGTAAATAATGACCATATTTGAGCCTCAGTATGTCACAATACGTAAATTTCAAAAGGATCCTTGCGTTATATTCGAACTTTTTTCTTTTACTGCTTGAGTCCGTCGGTCTTCCTTACCGTTGAATAACCACTTTCGTTTTTCAATCAGATTTGCTACGTTACAGCACATGCGCGGATTAAGGTCACAAGAAGTCACATGCATACGGATTTATCTAGGTCGATTTTTTTGTCTTGCAAGACAATAAATATATAGACACCTATTTCATGTATTTAATGCATTTTATTTGTGGATATTAATTGGAGTTATACATGAAAAGTACAATTTAGTAAAAATAATTCAAAGTTAAGGTACATTTCAACAGAAACAAAAATTTACGAAAATTACAGTTAATGCAGCTTTAAATTGGCTGACCTACTAATTTACAACAAATATAATGAAGATTTTTAAGAATTTATCGTTATTAAACGATTTTTCCATTACCTAATTTGTCCATTTTGATTCTCTATGACCCAAGATGACAAAACTCTAAGGTAAATTCAAAATCTCGACATCTTACCTACGAACTATGATTATCTTTGCGGTAGAAATTTGAACAGCGATAAATATGGGTCAACCTAATATAATAAATGAATTATAAGATTTTACGCTTCACACCTTATTATATGCTATCCCAGGAAGGCTTAGATGCTCATACAACTGAGTCCCAAAAATCTTGGCTTTTTTAGCCAGTGGGGTACAAATATAGGTTTATACTGAAAAAGAATCCGCGAATATTCCTTGGCGACAAAATGATTCGGTAATGGGAGGTATAAAGGTACCTAGATAAAGGTAAACGTACTTTTTTCAAAAAAGATACTTACTCTTTCCAATATTCCGATTGTTATTGTACACTTAAATTTTGAAAGAGGTACTTATTTCTGTTTTACACTTTTTGTTTCAGCGGGTTCTTACTAGATCGTACATCGCTCAAGACACACAGGTACTTTTGAATGATTTAATCCATCTATAGACATTCTTTGTGTGGATCCTAGCTCCTTCTCAATACATACAATACTAGGCTGGATGTGCCTGTGTTCTTGATTAAGAAACAAAAATTTGTGTGTTTTAAAGACCCACATAGTTGACCGTACCCTTGGGCTACACTTCTAGTCAGAATGAATGTAAAGTCAGATATCAAGGAACAAAAAAATGTAATACTTAAAAAAAAGTTGGAAATACAAATGAATTAAACTCACATCAGATAAACATCTCATTTGCCAAATATAAAATATATCATGGGACTCATGATCTAAACTAGGTTTGTCTTGTAGTAAAAGACAAAGACAATATCTTGTGTTTTTTAGATATTATGCCTGTTACAAGAACTCCTGGCCTCGCCTAAGATTTTTGGGTCACTTTTTGGTTTCATATAGGCACACAGGGGTGTGCTTAGCCTTTGTTGCCATCATTACTACTGAAGTTTCATGGCCGTCATTACAATTAGATTGACCGATATTAAAGCCTGTCAAAAAGGAAAGAACTCGTTTTTTATATTAAATGGAATTTCTTCGAATACAACAAACCTGAGTGTTCTTGTTAAATTTTATTTCGGTGTCAACCTTCCATCTACATTGTATGGTTGTGAACTCTGGTCCAACCTCAAAGCGCAAGACTTGCTTACTGTTAACCGATTTCAACACCTGACAGTGAAAAACATTCTGAAACTCAAAACAAATACTCGTTCGGATATGTGCGAAAGTATTCTAGGCTTCCATCCTATCACAAGTGAGATTGATAAACGCAAATTATTCTTTCTTCAAAAGTTGTACACTTTGGACAACAAACATTTATCTAAAGCAATCAACTTGAATTGATTATTTTCATATTTGATGGACCCCAGTCGTAAACATCTTCGTTATGTTCCTGATGTAGTAACCTGACTTCATAAATATAGTTTACCTGAATATTTACTTGGATTTATTCAAGATGGACACTTCCCCTCAAAACAAGAATGGAAAAGAATCATTAAACAGAACGTGTCTTACGAACAAGCCAGCGAATGGTCTACTCACATAAATAACGATAGTGACTTTGTTAAAATTCGCGAAATACATATTACTGTCACATTTGAAAAATATCGGAGAAACTCAAAAATAGTAAATGAAACAAAACTATTTGCGGACGTTCCCAGTGGTTCACTAATGATATGTTTAATATGTAATAGACAATACGTAGACTTTTGTTGCCATTTTTCTTGTACATGTTCTGCAACCAACGTCTTGAGACAAATCTGGTGGGACTTGATAATCGAAAAGTTCGACCTAGAACTGTTTACAAACTTGACTCGTATTCCCAGGATGTTCTTTTTATTATTCTACTTGGGAAAATTCCGAACACTATACAAAGCAGCGATGATGACGCAATCAACTTCACAAAATTGTGCCACGCTCATGTTCTACAATGCGCCGCAGAATACAACCACCAATTTAGACTTGTCCGTGATAATGTTAACGTGGATTGTACTAATACAGATATCCCCGATTGAAATGCATGTTTCATGAAATAATTGTAAATATTTTATATCTTTTTCCATTTTTTACATGTAATAATGTTTTGTTATTTGCTATATATATAAACTGTTCATATATCTCATGTATTTGAGGAAATAAAGGTATGAATGAATGAATAAATGAATGTGTTCTTGATTAAGAAACACAAATTTGTGTGTTTTAAAGACCCACATAGTTGACCGTACCCTTGTGCTACACTTTTAGTAAAAATGAATGTAGTCAGATATCAAGGAACAATTGTTTTCACTATAATTGTAATTTTTAAAATTAATGTTTTTAACAAGAGAAAGGAAAGAAAAACTGGCTCGGACATCGCCCAGTATAAAAAGGTCCGAACCTGACAGTAGATCGGAAACTCTGTTGTCTTGTAAGTATGTGGTGTCCCCAGATGGGAATCTTAGCACACTCACATCTGATATGGAAAGTGCCCCGACCAATTCAACTAAAAGTACCCAATCACACGTTCAGTCTGCAGAACCATCTATTTCAGTACAAAACATTTGACTATTTCAAAATTATCAAACCATGTTCCATCACTTTAAATGATATATTTGACTACAACGATGACGAACCACATTGTACCATATAAAAATGTGGTATTAAAAATTGCAAAACATGCAACATTCTTATAACCGACCCTTACTTCTCCAGTTCCCTTACAAACAAAACCTTCCATGCAAGAAGTCACGATGACTTAAGTTGCAAATCAACAAACTTAATACATGGATTAGAATGCAACTTATATGATTTAGTATATGTCGGAGAAACGCAAGAACGATTAAACAAAAGAATGTGCGGTCATCGTTCGGGAATTAACATTACCAAATTCCCGACAGTTTATCAACACTTTAGTCAACAAGATCATTCAATCCTCCTCTCAATGACAGTTCGTATTTTAGAAAAATATTCTCCATCCTACGAACAGTCCCGTTCTAAGTAAAAACTATCGTAGGGAAAGAGAGGAGTACTGGATACGCAGACTAGATACTGCAATACCTTACGGATGCAATGACAACATCAAAAGTATAGGAAACTTTTGAAGCCAATATAACAATAGCATAAATGTGATGAATTTATTTGACAAAAATCCAAGACGGGAAAGGAGTCATGGCAATCGCCACTATACGTCACCTAAGTTACATGATGTCTCCATAGATGGTCTCCTTCCTTTCATACAAAAACCTCTTGGACTTCATCACATTAGAACCAAACTTTATTTTATACCTCTCACTCTACTATACTTCCTTTACAAAACAAGTCTTGACATTCCTGTTTCTGACCCCACCTCATCATCATACAGACTTGTTGCCATCATTTTGGATACTGGTTTCCACAGTCTCTTTAAACCAGTTTGTGTGAAAAGTCAAGATGAAGAAAAACGATCATTTCTTCCACTACCGTTTGTCAACAAAGGTATAGATGCAATTAATTTGGCTAACATCCTCCATCACAAAAACGTTACCAACAAAATTCCCGCATATTTCAAAGACAAATCCATACCAATTATTTTACATTCCTATACTTCACCCATTGCATCCAAAATTTTCAGTTATAAAAGGCTATTGCAGAACCCCTAGATTAAGGCTAAACCACCTGACTGTTCTTGCAAAACCTCTCCATTCAAATATGGTCCTTCTGGTTACGTCGTTACGGGAGATTTAACCATCATCGAAAACGAATCCCTGCGTAATATCCTTTCTAAAGGTCCCAAGTACCGTGAACCACGCTCCATAAATTGGAATTATAACTTTAAAGTTCTTATGGATGCCGTCGAGGACTATGCAAGAAAATGGATAAAATGAGAACAAGAAGACATTGAATCTCTGTCAGAGTGGTTAAAGGGCGTGAGGTCTTTAATTTTGAAACGAATAAAAGTTTTAAGAAGGTCAATGAGTGCCAAGGCTACATCAGTTTTTAAAGACTCCGATGTAGCAAAAACATTGTCTACTATACATGACAAATATGTTGTCGTACCAGCAGACAAAGCCCAAAACAACATTGTTTTTGTCTGTAAAACGTTTTACATCCAATGTTTCTTATCACAGGTAGACGTAGAAAATAATAGCAGTGATAAGACCTATACTGCTACCACACTCTCCAAAGAAGTGATTGTGGAAAACCATAAATCTGTGCTATCCTCTTTTGGTCTCTCTACCAAGGACCTATGATTTTTCAACACTGTATACTTCTATTCCCCATACTCAGTTAAAATCCCGATTTAATAACATTATACATCGTTGTTTTTTTTTCCAAAAAAGATGGTACACCTAGATACACATATATAGTTCTTGGTAGAGATTCCTCATACATATGTAAGAAATAATTCCAAATCATCTTCCAAATATACAGAGGATTTTTAAAAAAATCGTAATCATTAAAAAAAATTACAAAAATAATTTATTAACTAATTCATGTCTATTTAGCAAATGATACAAAATTTTACAATAAGACCCTTCAATTTTCAACTTGATGTTATTTTGGTGTGAGACATTTTTAACAAATCACAAATAGACGGCATTTCCCGCATATGTCCCGGATTATAAATTTTATACCGACCCTCGACCAGTTATTCCCTTGTTCCCTGGTTGAAAAAAGAAAACAATATATTTACATGATAAGTTTCACGAAATGTATTGCATTTATCAAACATTTACAACATTTCAGTATAAATCATTTTAGTCATTCCTATACATTGATTCTCAAATGAAACCCATATTTTACACATTGAAATACTGATTGTCTTTTTTTTTTTTTTTTTTAGTGAAGAAGATATTAGATTTGAACATAAGTCATCTTTCGATTAATTTCTGTGGTTCATATTTCAATCACATCCAATATATTCTCAATTGAACTGTAAATGAGAATAAATGAGTTCTTTCTTGTCCTATTGTTTTTGAAATTCGAATGGTAAATTGCAGCCAATATTTAGCTTAATGAACACTATTTACATGCTAATTGAACATTTCGTATCATTTTGTATACGTACTTTCACTTATGAAATTCATGCTATGATACATGGAATTATTCACGTATTTCTATGCCATTAGTAGCACGAACTGTACAATCTGAGAACGATATATTCCTACCTCCTCACATGTTATTGCGGCACTTTAACTTTTCGTGTCTGTATCTCATTCCGCTCACGTTTTGCATACTTCATTTACTCTTAGTGCTAAAGATATCTTATGATCGAAGGCCTATAAAGTTTTTTAAAGGAAGCACACGGTTTAAACATAATTACAAAAGCAATAAATCACCTCCTACATACGCCCCCAATGCAATGAACTGCGACATACTACTTTAAAGTGGTTCAATAAACTTAAGAAATAATTTCAATTTCTATATTTTCTATTCTAGATTGTAGCAGGCATCATTTAAAATATATATGTCTCTATGGATTTTAATGAAAATAATTTCGCAACAAATTCAATAATTGGACAAAGACTAATATCATCTGGTTGAGTGTTGCAGGATACGAAAGAGTAATCAAGGGAACCAAGGATATAGCGGTAATCAAAAGAATGTAATCCAGGGACAAAGACCCGACATGGAAAAAAGACATACACAACAAAGAACATAAAGTAACTAAAATCATACATACAAAGTAACAAAAGCAAATGAGCAACTCGGACTCCACTAAAAACTGGGAGCATGGACCAGGTGCACCGGTAGGGTAAGGTCCTCTGCTTTTCTAGAAACACCCGCCGAGTTGCTCATAAAAAGTCAAGTCTGGGGTAGACAAACGAGGAAAGGAAAACTATGACCTGTTGAATAAATCAGTTTTCATGGTGCAGATGGATACACCATAACGATCCACGAGTTCATGATGACGACCATAAAACTTCTGTAGCGATAACTTCAATCTTGTAGCAACATTACCCTGTTCCAGAAGCCTAATTGTGAGAAGTCTAGAGGAAACAAAAAGTCTGTGTAGTTACGAAAGGCTCTTGCATAACGTTTGAGTTGTGATATGAAAACTCCATACGCAGGTGCTGAAGGGAAGTTGCCACAGATGAAAGGAAAGTTGACAATTCTAAATGAAAAGTCACCACGTCTATCGTAAAGTTTGGTCATTAGTTTTCCTTTACCATCGATCTCTAAGAGTATGTCAAGATATGAGGCTGACTTCACAGTGTCTGTAATATCCTTTATCTCAAGTTATATGGGGTAGATGCGATGTATCAAATCCCCGAAACTAGAACTGTAAAACGATAATACTTCATCTATATAGCGGAAACTGAGATTAAAGGATCTAGCTTAACGATTCTCTTCCTTTCGGATTAGATCAGCTATAATGTCAGCCTCATAAAAGTGGAGGAATAGGTCAGTAAATAGAGGAGCACAATTTGTTCCCATTGGAATGCCGACCGTTTGTTAAAAAAAACGCGTCCACAACACTTGATAAATATGTTGTCTATCAAAAATTTCAGCATTTTGAAAACATTTTCTTCTGAGTATTTGAAAGATGATTCGGAACTATTTTTTACAAAGTATGAGGAATCTCTACCAAGAACTATATATTTGTACCTAGGTGTACCATCGTTTTTGAGAAACAACTATGTAAAATGTTTTTTGAGTCGGGATTTTAACAGAGTATGGGGAATAGAAGTATACAGTGTTGAAAAATCATGGGTTTTAATGCTATAATCTTCTGATAATAATCTTGAATTGAGGGTCTCCAAAAGATCTTTCGAATTTTTGAGGATCCACATTGAATAAATACTACTACGGGAGTAACCAGTGCTGTTGTAACACTGGAGACCCTCTTTGGCAGCTGTGAATATAAAAGTCAAAATGGTTGAAACTTGTATTGCTGTTTGTATCAAAAATAGTCTCAATTAACGGAACCCCTCTTGGACTTAAAAGTTGGTTCGGTTTAGACAGGTGTTCGGTTTAGTGTGGTTCAAAATTCATTTAAATTGATATAAAAGGACTTAAAATGGTCTGGTTTGAACAGGTTTTTGTATCACCAAGGGTTCGATTTAGACAGATTTTCGTATAATTCAGGGGTTGGTTTAGACAGGTTTCATTATAATACTTCTTCCAAACTTTACTTGTTGCCTAGAGATGTGACATTTCAAATTTGTAGAAATATAAAAATCAATTGTATGCAAAAGCAGCTATTCGTGTCCATTCGATACATGCAAGCTTCAATGAAGGTAGTTCAATTAAGATTTCCGTAAACACAGAAGACTTGCAGGAACGTTGTTAGAAAAAGACTGGGAAAATTCGTTGTGAAAACAAAACTGGGAACACTGAAGACAACGAACGACAAATAACGACAAACAACACCAGTACTAAGTGCACAATGATAAAAGTAGTTCGAATCAACCTAAAATTAGACAGAAGTAAAGTAATAGAGGCTGTAACAGACAATGAATAGTAGTGGAGCAACTTGTAACTTTTTTTAAGTGACGACGTTAATTGAAACATTTATTGAAATACAGGGGCGTAGCTAGGCCTGTTTTATTTGTATGCAAAATTACGGCGAGGGGTCTTGTGGGGGGGTCGCTCAAGGCCCCCAGTGAGTCATTGCATAAAACCTTTATTTCATCTTTAAAATGTGTGTTTTTATTTTTGTTACTTTTCCGAAAGTACGCAACTGCGTATTTGCGTATAGGCAGCTTCGCCCCTGAAATATATATGTACTTATAAATTGTGTGCACGGAGCTTACAACATTTTAAAAAAAGAACAAACCACGAAACCAGACAGATAAAAGATTTGTCTGACCATGTTATTAACATTTTAAAAACGAGATGACTAAATTCAAATTAAAAAACAAAAGCATTACAATTGGTCCTTTATACAGTTAAAAAATATTCAGACATGTTTGAAAAATCTAAGATAAAAATATCATTCTACTATTTCAAACCCTTGTTACTGATTATTTTGTCTTTTTTTCACGTTAGGTACATGAATATATATTTATACTCGATGGTGGCGCCAATGAAAAATTTGTGCTAATGTCAGCAAGTTTAATGTAAAGCTATACCTATTTTTTTATTAACTAAATATAGATATTTATCATATCACATATTGAATTGATAAACTACACAGCTGTTACAGCCCTATTGAAATACATAGCAATAATTGCCACCGGTACACTGTTTTATTAAAACACGTTATGTTTTGAAGTGTGACAGTTAATTCTGCTGTGAAAACGAACAGTCCACGGTGTATATAGTTACAATTACGAACTAGGATTGTACACACATCCTTAAAAAGTTTTGTTTGTTTCTATTTTTTTTTGGGGGGGGGCGTTTGTGGGGATACTCTTTAATCGGCTGTAATGGACACTTTGGCAAGAATTCATATGTGATTTTTTTGGTTCATTAGTATATTTTTTCTGTAGTTTGTTCCGACTCTACTTTATACCTCTAACTGAAATTTTCTCAAAATCTCCTAAGTTTTCCCCGAAACTTCTTAACCAATAATGTAAGTTGGTAGTATTTTTAAAGTTGGTAATTGGTTTCAGGAAATCCATCTTTTGTATGTACGACTCGAATTTTTATTGTTGTATCTATAAACCTTATGCGACCGTTAATAGCATTGCATTGCGATTGAAATAATTAGTACATGAACGTACTATCGCCTACGTAAGTTATTGATGATATAAAACTCATGTTTTTTCACATGTACAATTATTATACCCTGACCAGAACTTACTTTTTACATGTACAATATACCCTGACCATAACTTACTTTGTACATGTACAATATACTCCGATCAAAACTTACTTTTACTATTTAAATGTTCAGAATTTTCATAAAAACATTCAAAAACATGGACGTTAAATGGTGGATCGACGAGAAGAGTTCCAGGAGTAAGAATTCCTCTTTTCCTTTGAAAATTTTCTTTAATTTTTACAAAATATGGGCACAATACGAGAAAATGATAGGCTTTATAAATGTCTGAATCAGACCAGCCCGTGTAAGATCAATACAGATCCATCCCTCTTAGTTTTTATTTATGGTTCATTCAAAATCAAACTCTTAAGCGAAATTATTATCAAAATGATTTACAACATAATTACGTAGTCATTCTTTAGTTCAATTGATTTTGTCTTTTTGAACTGATTGAAAGTTCAGTTTCACGTCTATTGGAAGATATCACGTAACTTTGATTGCAGAGAGACATTTGTCAGACCAGACTTTGTAAAAGCTGGTTTTTTATATGCTAACTCAGGGGAAGAAACGCCAATACACTTTATTATTACACATATCCTAACTGTCCTTCTCCATTTTTGGCTTTGAAATGCTGAAGAAGAATGATCCTAAGGTAACACCAAAATCTCCCACATTTTAGACTATGGTGTATCCCTTAAAACTTAAAACAAGTCTTATTCGAAGTCATTTTAATAAGATTTTTTACTTCGTCTGCAGATATTATTTTCATGACTTTCACCTACACTTTTATTTTCTACCTCGAATCAAAGTACTAGAAAGGGATGCTGACGTAGGAAACCGACGTCATATATGGATTTATGAGGATGAACTACTTTTGATATTTATGTCCAAGACTTCCTAAATTCAATGAAATCCGATTAGTTGAAGGAAGATACCTTTTTGCATTATTGATGATCATTATAATCTAAAACAAAAGCTGGTACAGTATACAGATGTCAATATACAGTGTTTAAGAAAAGGAACAACTTTATGTAGAAGGCGGATGTAAGTGGCGCTTTTATGTTACACGTTGATTTGATTATCTGATTTTATGATCTATTTTTTTTTAAATGGTGTTTTAATAACAGACATCACTTTATTGAAGTTTTCACAGTTATTAGACAGGCAACTTATTCAATTATTCAGTACGAATGTAATATTAGCTAAACTGTGAGGGTTCTAACTTCATAAATAGAAGACGACGGAAGCGGTCTGGTCATATTTATATGTAGAAATCAAAAATGTTTCAAATGAAATAGAAAATGTCGAATAGTAAATCAAAAGGGCCATTTAAAACTAGGAATTCTTTGTAACTTGGGAAAATCAGATAACCACATCAATAGTAAAATCTATTGGATCATCTATTTTCATATTTTAGACGTCTTTGCGCTGAGACTAATATAAACAATACTTTCTTCTAAGAACAATTCCAAGTAAATATCCAAATACATACATGTACTTGCATATTATGTATATAGGTTTGCATGACCACAACTTCAACCTTCAAGATGAACTATTTCATAGATTAATCATATAATTCTGAGCACAAAGTTATAGGGAAAATTATATTCATAATTCTTATTGATATTCATCATTTCCTTTCAGCGCGGAAATTAATCTGAAAGACAAATGAACAGATACATTTCAAGGCGATGAATTCAGCTTCAAATTTATGAAATAGAGTACCCTAATCAATGTCTGCTTCCTGTTGAATTGCCTGATAGACGGTAGTACATAGAATACATGGAAACTAAACTTGTCTGTGATGTAGGAAATAGTTCTTAAACAAATAGCAGTTAAAGCAGAGTGGTAGACGTTCTTATTAGAAATATATTTTGGTGCAACTGATTATAGTCTGTCTGTCTGTTGGCCAACTAAAATATGAAAAAAACTCAAATGATCATTGATCGGAATATCCAAATGGCATTGATAACACTATTTTAAAATGTTTACAGTCAGGAGACAGCTGAGGGTCAGTTTCAATATCTTTACTTCATTTATTTAGCAAAATTGATTAACTAAAATCAAGATTTGCCAATTCCAGTTACACACTATAATTTAGTTCAATCAGAACAACAAAAACTATGCATAAAAAATGTTATGGATATTTTGAATACTTTTGAATTCAGTAACAGCTTGAAAGTATGTACTTGTATTAAATCCACATTATTGGAATAAACTTTATATATCAACTCTGCATAATATATATTTACATTATACCATTCCTATGGACGTTTTGAACCGTTCAAAATTTTCGAAAGCTTTTTAATAGTATTGCATAATTTTAAGAATTGATATGTTGCTTTGAACAAAACACTGTTGTCGTAATCTCTAGTATGATGTTTTGTAATTTTCATACAAGTACATATTCTAATAAACACATGCTTCAAACAACTAAACCTTGTGTCAAGTGCTTAAGTAGAAACATCCTCCACAATTCTAAATCTTTTAGTAGAGCTTGAGAAATGTGAATTCGAGATACAAATTGATTCGTATAACCCAATGTTTAACAAATACCATTATTAAAAGTACAAAAATAACAAACATATAAATATAGCAAATTTCAGAGTTCACGGAGTACCCTCTCATCAGCAGCATTAGAACTCAATACTTAGGAATTTCGATATTAAAAAATAAATCGTGTACAAGAAGTACTAAAAAAAATCCACATAGGAAACCAAATCTAGTACCTGTAAGTTCAACCAGTTGAGGGTTTGTCAAAGAAGCTTCATTATTGTAGTCCCAAGGAATGAAGCCTCAACATTAAAGGGGTTTTTAATTTTTGCCACGCTTAAGTTTGCATCACAAAAAAAACCAAAAACAAATATAAACTCCAAGTGCGTTAGACTACAGTCGGCGTCACATAAATAACATACTGTTAAAATTTGAATAAAAATATTTTCTACGACTTTATTGACACCTACCGTCGTTTAAATTGTCGTAAATGACTTGCTCATTCGTTTAGCCAAACGGCTTCTCCCTAAACAAGTCGCTTATTAGCTTAAATCATGCGTAACAAATTCTTACGGGAAAATCCCATACTAATATCCGCCATGTTGGTTTCTACGGGACGATTTGTTTACAAACGAAGTTCGTAAGTTCCCGTCGAACTCCGGTGACAATCGTCTTCTTGATCAACTTCTCGGTATTGTACGTTGTTCGCGTAAAATAGATCCGAGATATCCGAAATAACGCCGAAGTGCATTCTGGGTTGTTCGGTTTTTGGACAAACTATTTAAACGTAAACAACATCTCCTAGCAACCCGATCACTGTAAACATGGCCGACTTTTTACAATGTAAATATTGGCACCTAGAATTAAAATCTGACCGGAATTTAACGATTCAATGTTTAGGGAGAAGCCGTTTGGCTAAACGAATGAGCAAGTCATTTAAGACAATTTAAACGACGGTAGGTGTCAATAAAGCCGTAGAAAATATTTTTATTGACGCCGAGTATAGTATACTACGTCAAAATGTGATAAAAATGTTTCCAAACAAGTTTTAATATTTGTTTGTTTGTTTTTGTTTTTGTTTTTGTTTTTGTTTTTGTTTTTGTTTGTTTTGTTTTGTTTTGTTTTGTTTTGTTTTTTGTTTTGTTTTGTTTTGTTTTGTGTGCAAAATTCCATTTTTGAATCATCGTATGATGAGGTGAGATATAACAAATCAAGAATATTCCCTTACAAAAAGTGATATTAGTGCCTTCCATAATGGCTATGAATTTCTATGAAATTTCTAGAAAGCATGGGTCAGATTCCCTACAGTTGCATCTGATTCATACAGTTGGTCGATCTACTTTAATTTTATATGCCCTTGCCTCCACTTATATTGTTTCGTAATCATTATTTCTGTCTCTTTGTTATCCACTAAGTTTTCTCTCTTCGTACTTCGAGATTTGATTTAATTTCTTCTGTAAAACTTGTGTCTATTGAGTCACACGTTTTACTTCCAACATTTCTAATTGAAATTAATGAAGGAGCAAAATGGAGAAAAGGAGTCATTTACTAACTACTAAGTATTGTATTTGTTTCATCACATTCACGAATCACATTTACTTCGAATTTCAATGAGTTTTATCATATTAAGGATGCCATGTCAAATTGGTAAAAGACTATTTTTAAAAACGTATACGGAAAGACAAATAAAGTCGCGACCGGCAGATAGTTAAATTGTATAAGACAATCCCTGAATTGTCAATAAATGTGTTGTTTTGATTTGGGTTTACGTCAAGTAATTCGATCTCCAATTCCATCGTATTTCTGGTGTTCCAAGGACGTTTGCATAGCAATTAAACAGCATCACATTTCCGACCAAACAGAAAGAAATATTTACCCTAGCATCGGAAGCATACTTGATAAATTCAAACTCATCATGAAAAATAATTCACATGGGATGGAGTGCTATGATAAATAGCCTGTCTCATTTAATGCATTTCATTAAATCCGGGCTAGATTTACGTCACAGGCTTTTATAAATCCATACTTCACGATAAAGGTATAACTGATGCTAATCTGGTATTGTTTAGTTCCATCTACTGCCAAGATGAGAAAACAACGACCAAGTTAATATAAATCATGGTTAACTAGACTTAATATCATTGAAACCAGAAGAGAAGGCTTGAGTGGCAAAAGAAAAAAAATATGTCTGTAGGTCAGGAGTTAGGCTTACGAATTAATAATAATAATGAATTACGAGTTACATACTCTCCTGTTACATACAAACAGCACATACCGAAGTAGATATTGCAAAAACAATTGACGGTATGCGTCCAATATTCATATAAAGACGTTGCGTACGTTGTTGGTGTCACATTCGACTGAACCGGGGCTGGTTACGAAAACTTAAATATTGCTATTAGAATGTGGAGTTGTCAAAGGCGATATAGATATTAAAATGTTCGAAGATGGTTCTTGTTTTAGGATGATAATCATAAATCTTTGAAAGATGTCATTAATTGTGGAGGGAAAGTGCTATTCGATCACAAGAACGTCCATTTTCATATGTGGACGGGTAACATTAAGAAATACTTGCTTCCCATTTCACCAATATATCTAAAGTTATTTTTGGAAAGAGTAGTGTGTGCTGCAGATGATGTCATATTTTTCATGACGTAATGATAAGATCAAAGCGTATTACAATATCACAAATGTCTCCCCTATGATGTGGACATTGTAAAAATGGAAAGAATTCGATTTGAAGACAATATGTTAGACATTTTTCTAAGTTATGCGAACAGTTCTTTTTAATCGGGATTTTATTAACTATATTGACAATTTATTACAAAACCCCAATGTAAAAACATATAAAATGTTCAATCAGTCTTTGTTATTAGCCTTTTTATCCGTATTTCAATTTTGTCACAAATCTTAATTTTTTCGACGTTGGCCATTGGCTACTTTCTTGTAAAATATAACAAACAATAGTATGTTTATCAAAGTACATTCACGCTTAAAGGACTGTATAAATATTCAGAATATCATGTTTATTCTAAAAAAATAACGAGTTTTACTTTCTATTAGTAGAGTAACGCCCACATATGTTGTGATGTCACGTTGTCTTTTTCACGACGTTTTCTACACGTTGCGTGCTACCCGGTCTTTATCAAAAGCTTTTTTCGTAAGCTTTGAGCGAACTAATAACAATGAAATTTTGAGTTTTACATGTATATATGCTGCAGATAGTATATGCTAAAAATAATGGTACTTGGTTTAACATGTATCTTAGAGCAGCATTTTGTCTGTGTCTTACCAAAATGTCACAACATCTGAAATTGTATATTTTATTTATTCACGCGTACACCATGCGAAATTCGAACGAATTGTTCAAAAAGGCAAATGGTGTTGAGTCGATTTTTTCATATGCTTGAAAATGTATTGATCCTCCTCTATGGTTTTATCATTTCATTTTTTCTTTGGCTTAACAAATGGGTTATATATATATGTGTGTGTGTGTGTATATATATTCTGAGACGTTATCTATATATATATATATATATATATATATATACATAGCGAGAGAGAGAGAGAGAGAGAGAGAGAGAGAGATAACGTCTCAGAATGTGACGACTCTATTCGCTACACTGCTCCATCGGATCAAATTGATACAGGGAAGATAACGTAAACTTATAGAAGGGTCTGAAAAATTCCCAACGATGTTAAAACTGTCAAATTTGCAAAGCAAATTTTTGGTCGTTTCCTCCGCGGGACTCGAACTCGTCTTGCTGTGACATCTATGGCAACACCGCCTGCACCAAGTCCAGCGCCCTAAACCACTCGGCCAGCTAGACTACATAAAAATATAGCTTTCGCTGGCCGGGTCATTCCTCCTCGTAGGATTAATCTAGGGCTGTAACTTAGTACACGATGTATGGTAGTACGGGACAGTTCATCTGGGTGTTATTATGTAGGATAGAGGATCAAATTAATGATGCATGTCACAACAAATCAATATTATACAACGTCTCAGAATGTGACGAACTCTATTCGCTACACTGCTCCATCGGATCAAATGGACACAGGGAAGATAACGTAAACTTATAGAAGGGTCTGAAAAATTCCCAACCATGTGGATGTTAGAACTGTCAAATTTGCGATGCAAATTTTTGGTCTTTCCCTCCACGGGACTCGAATTCGTACCGCTGTGACATCTTTGGCAACACCTAGATGAACTGTCCCGTACTACCATACATCGTGTACGTAGATGTCACAGCGGTGCGAGTTCGAGTCCCGCGGAGGGAACGACCAAAAATTTGCTTTGCAAATTTGACAGTTCTAACATCGTTGCGAATTTATATATGTGTGTGTGTGTGTGTGTGTGTGTGTGTGTGTGTGTGAAACCGTGTCTAACAAAAATGTCACAAAGCACATTTTTGACGTTTCCAAAGTAACGTTCTGTTTCGCGACGTAAAAACTCTTTTAACGTAAATTTTAAAAACAATAAAAAGTATTGAAAAAATACGATACTAGATCTAGATTAAATTAATACGACTGTGGACGTAATGAATAAAAAAAATACGATTTTAGCGAATCTGATAAAATAATGAAAGAAATGTTGAAAAGAAAACAGGAAAAAGAAAGCTGTACAAATATTGCAAAAATATTTTTTTGAATTTTTTGTTCATATCGGACCAAAAACAAAAAAAAAGATATATTCTGGTGTGTCCTTTTTGACCCCTTATAACTCGAAAACCGTAAGAGATATCCGAAATCTCATTGAAAAATGCAGGCAGGATTATTAATGAGGAATACAATGAAGAATCCATTGAAATAAAAAAAAATCGAAAAACAGTTATGAAAATGTTTTTAGGCACATAAAATTTGCTGTACATTTGTTTTGTCGAATTAAATAAAGAACACATTAAAATTAAAATAATCAAAATAGAAAAAAAGACAATCTACATGGGTTTTAATAAAACACGTATTTCTACCCTTTTTGGTCCCTTTTTCTAAAGCGGCAGGGGCAACAAAGTCCAAATTAAATAGGAATCTTCTTAGTTGTTGGTAAAATCATATCAACATTTCAGAACAATTCGTCAACCACAACTAAAGTTGTCGTACGGAAACGAAGTGTCCCCAGACCACGACGACGACGCGGACGACGACGTCGCCGCTGACCACGACGACTGCGCCAAAACATTAGACGACAGCACGTTTTTTTTCGTCGTATATTAAAAACGGGAGATTTCGCTCTCAAATTTTCTCAAAGAAGGAGCTTTTCCAAGGTTTTGTTTTCTCGAAATGTTTAGCAATGTTTTATGTTTAGCAACAGACCTTAGAATTCCGAAAGAGTACATGTATTCGGAAATATCACATTACATCTATATTAGATATATAAAACCAAATAGGAAAGAAATAAATTCACTTTATACGCTGCCACAATTTGATTTCCGGGGGGATTACTGACTTTTTGCTTGTAGGTTTGGTGTCTTTCTGTTTAGTGATGGTGTTTTACTTTTTTAGCGTTTTAGCGCATCAAGAAATTTATTTTCATAATTCCTAACATTTTTCTCATAGGATAAAATTTCCTTCAAATCATTTTTTGCGTACATGCGTGTTAACCAATTCCTGTTAAAGAGGAATTAAAGGATGATAATGAAGTAACCAACATTTTTTTATGGTTGAAGTAGTTAGTACCGTAACGACAAGTTCATGAATTATCTCCCTTTTTTATAACTCGGTACGAAACGGTTATACCCAGGTTGTGAAATTAATCTTGAAAATTAAACACATTTTGAATAATACATTAATTGAAATGACAATTGCTTCCATTGGTGATTAGCCTCTTGTATGGTACTTAAATAGAAATCTAAAATGTCGAATTAGCCAAAAATAGTATGAAAAAGAAGTCGTTGACCACGAAGATAGACAAATGTGTAATAAAACGGTACTAAATACGGTAGTGTTTCTACGCGACGGATCATTTATCATAAATAAATCTATTGATGTCGTAGAAGGAAGTAAAATGCCTGTTTCTTCGTAAATACAAAGAAAACTCAGTTAATTAATCAGATTTATTCCAAAAGGCTGTGTAACCATGAATCCAAACATTTTGAAATGCGTCTCTGATATTCCTATTTTCAAAACATTTCATGCATTGCTTGTCTGTTTTGTTTGTTTCCGGAATGTAGAGGATTTTCATTGATAGGCGTAGACAAGTGGTGAGGTTACATGTATTGTAGAAGTTTAATATGTATTTACATGTACTCATCCAAAGCATTAGTTACATGTACTTTTTCTTTCTATTTCTATGTAATTTAAAGTATCTGTATAGCATGCCTGTTTTATTTATTGAGCCTTCTGAGTAGATATTTTTTCCCTGAGTTTAATGTTCTATTTGCGGTATTCAATTATTTTCTTTCCTTTTATGAAGCAACAAAAATGAGAAAAGTCCATTTATACCAGACTAATATCAGCCTTAAACAGTCATGAACTTAAAGCAATCAAGTTTATAAAACCATCTCGGGATTACAAATGATCATTAATAGATAGAACAAGCAAATTTATTATGAATTTGTACCTATTACTTAAGGTTTCCAAAGAAAGGTTCGATGACGATATTAAGTACTTCTTTATCTAAGAATCAGGCAAAATGTGATAAGGTATTGCACATGAAGGGAAAAAAATAGAGATTTTATTATATTAACTAAGACTTAGTATTAGTACGTCAAAACATCCAGAAATAACCATTAAAGTACATTTCAAGTTTTTGCCATGTTAAGATATTCGATTGTTTTCTAGATGTATTAAATACATTTGAGAAAAAAAGCAATTTGAGAAAAATGATGTGCCATCCACTGTCTGATTCTTACACAAAATGGTACTTTAGATACTACAAATAAATCTCAATTCTTGATTTCTGAATTCTGAACACATTTATTTTTTATTTATTTAATCGAAGTTATTTATACATGTACGTTACATTTTGGGACTGTTCCATTTGATTGTGAGCAGCTGATTCATTTTTATGTTTAGGTGCGACGTTTCATGCCATTTCTTTTGAATGAGTAATCAAGGGAACCAAGATTCTAGCGGAAATAAAAAAATGCAATCTAGGGACGAAGGCCAGACATGGAAACAGACACATACAACAAAGAACATAAAATAAACAATATTAATACATACAAAGTAACAAATGTGAATGAGCAACTCCACAAAAAACTGGGAGCATGGACCAGGTGCATCGGTAGGGTAAGCGTCCTTTGCTTTCCTAGAAACACCTGCCGATTTGCTCATTGGTGCTCAATGTTGACAATTATTCAAAGTAAACAAAAATTAACAGTACATAAATATTCATTCCGTATCACATAACAAAATAGTTTCAATAGTCTATTTCAGTGACGCTTTAAAATAGCAGAAAAGCTAAAAATATTATTTAAGAAACTTTCACTGCGACAGGTTTTATTTATATCGAACAAAGGACAGAAATTTCTGCAAAATATGTTGTTGGGTTGAATGTTCTATAAGGGGCTTACCAATTGATTTTTAGGACTGAAGCCTATGAATAGATCGACGTATAGGATTAGAAAGGATGTGCATACATAGAATCTACAGTAGACCTTTTCGTTTTAACTGCGGGGTAGTCGATGAGCATGCGTGATATACGATTCCGCGAGGTAGTGCTCGGAATAGTACAAAATCATGGAATTTTTCTCGCGGAAGTATTCTAGCATGCACACAGAATACAGACGTTTATCGCATTCGTTTATCATGCGTTTGGTGAGCGTTTAGCGTGCGTTTAGGTATCGTGCCTGCTTAATACCTAAACGTCTAAAGGAGCGTATAAAATAATTCAAAGATTTCCACCATTTCCATATAAATCATACAGTTGTTGAAACTACTCTCTTCTAAATCGGTTCAATTGCAAACCAATAATAAATACAAAATTAATCATCAGTTAAATAATTGGGCCCATTTCTTTCCCCTATAATTAATTAACTTCGTTATGTCGAGATTGAGTGTCATTCGGAATTGTTAGCTTGTACAACAAAACACATAAAATTAATTTAATCGACATGATGACATTTCAGTCTCCTAAAAAAAGAAACACGATTCTTCAAACCAATATAAGTTGTAACTTTTGAATAAATCATTCGTCCCATGCAATTAACTAAACACATAAAGGAAATCAAAACCAGCAAAATTTAGCTCTTCTTGAAATATTAAAAAAGAATATGAAAGATTTCAACTGTATGTTTTTCTGCCTTGACATAACAATTTGGCATGCTTCTGTATCAACATCAAACTTTATGTGAAAATGTCCTAACAAACGTGCCCATGAGATAAGAAAACTAAAAAGAATTTTATAAATATATCCTTGTGCGGTGGGTGGAGATGGACACACCCATAATTACTGATAAACCTGCAACCGTATGATTTTTAAACTAGATGTCGTTTATTGAAAAAATATTGCGTCATATTCGGTGTGGTTTTACATGTACATGTACTTAGATTCAGGTGTTACCTGATCTATCTTAATTTTACACCTTCCATTATTTTCGTGTATAAAATATAAAACAGTCATCGACAGTTCCGCTCTTACTCTTGGACTGCTTCAAACCGAAAGTCCGTAACTGATCACCATTAGTCCAGCAACGAAGATTGGGCAGCAAAAATCGCCACCAGTCAAAATCGGAAAAATCAGTAGTCAAAACAGTATAGAAGGTATGGACAATAAATGAATGAAAATTCAAATTATGTAATATGCCTACCTATCTACCTATCTCTAGCATGATATTTTACTGCTACAATGCGGTTTGGGCTGCGTTGTTTTTTTTTTAAGTTTTAATCTAACAGGTTTTTATCGGCTTGAATGGTCCATTGAATGGCAATCCTTTTTAATATTATGTAATCAAAACAACAGAAGGTGGCCAGGGATTAATTGTCATAACATTTTTATTGATTTTTATCTTATCGCATTTTATGTAACTGATGCTGGACATTTCTTTACAAGCATTGTCCTGGTAATATTCAATGAATTGCAGTTAATCTGAAGTGACAGGAAGAGATATGAAAAGTGTGGTTATAATGATTATAACTATGAAGGGTTTTTTTGTTGTTGTTGCCGTAAGAACATAGTTGCTAATCTACTGTAGCTTATTTTGCTGATATACATACGACTTACTCTCGAGCGCATTAATAGTTAAAAAAGAAAAAAAAACGGTATAGTACTGACGCAACCTGATTGTTCTATAGGGACTGTCAGTTTACATGTATTTACGAACAGATATTCTTAATACTTTTTGCTACATTCTAAAAAATGTACCGTGATCGTTCAATTTTGTTCAATTCCATTGTCTGTATTTGATGGTGATGCATGCGGGGAGATCGAAATGACGAATCATACAAAAGGGGGAGGGGATAGAATTAAGTAATTAATAGTTTAATTCAGTTACAATGTAATTAGTATATATTTACTTAAAATCCATTATATTATAAAATTGATTATTATATCAATGTTATATTGGTAATGTTGGTAATAAGAGGAATAAAAAAAATAGACTTTAACTATGCTATAAACATGTCCTTTATACTTAAAATGGTTGTGAGTTCAAACATCACAAAGATCCAGGAAGACTATAACCGTCCTTAGCCTGGTAGCTTACCTAATACAATTAACTAGATACTAACCTAACCGATAGTGTTGTGAGATTGAACCCAGTGTCGCACATGTAAGAATTTAAGGAAAGATGCATCGACCTGTGTATGATCATAATTATGATCCATTATCCACTAAGATATACATGGCATTGATTCTATAAAATTGTCCGTAACCTGGCTGTCACATCAACAAAAGTTCTGTTCCGCTAACATTTACCATAGAAAGTCAAGTTGAATGAACAAACAGAAATGATTAACATTGCTTGAAATATCAATCTTTATAATATTTTGACATTTATAGCAAACTTTGCGTTGCCTTTAAACGTGAAAGAATTTCATAGGGAATATTATTTCAAAAGAAATCTTAATCATATTAATAATACCACCCCTAATCAGAAAAATACTTCTGTTCATCTATAATATCGCGTGACGAAACTGTAATTTAAAAAGATTTTGTTTTTCATCATAAATAATTTATACAAGAAGAGTTAAAGCTTACATGTAACTAGAAAAGATAAAAGATTATTTTTGTTTTGTTTTAGTTTGTTTCCATGCTTTATCTGTATACTTGTTTTTTTTTTTTTTTTGTGTAGCTTTTTTTATTTTCCAACGAGTCTGTATATGTCATGTAATTTAACGGGAATACATACGACAGATTAAAAAACAAACCTTTTCAAAAACAATGAAGAATAATATTAAATTTACAAATTGAAAGTTATATATACAGTACATGTGTAATACAAATACACATACAAAATCTGAGACATTAGCTATTTCTCACATTTTTCAGACCTCTTTGTCGTTAAGAAATGAAAAAAGATGACCCAGAAGGTTTTTATTTCTTCTGCGACGTTTGCTATTCTCACTGTTGAGACAATGATATCCATGTTTATAGTATGTGAGATTTCTTTATTTCAACCACAGGTGAGATTAAACTTTTTATGACGTCTTGTAAATCATGCAAAGGTATTTCCGAAGGAGAGCATTCTTCATTCGACTATACTTATCAAAAAATCATATTTTTTAAGGTGAGAAAATGAACCAAACACCGACATATGATACGAGACTTGGAAATCTCAGACACCCTTGGGTATGATTTCAATGTTCTTGACACAGCCTCGTTATAGAATTTGAAATCTTACCCTTGGATGTCTGAGATGTCTCGGTTTTGCACTCTCAGTGGTGTTGGATTCGTTATATCTTCTCTGCTGACAAACATAGATGGTATAGAAAGTCCAAAAAGCCGATTTCCACATTTCTTTCAAAATTATACATTCAAATCGTCCAGAGACTCTGTCAGGTTGAACCATATAACACCCACAATCAGACGACTATACGTTTTCGTTTGTAATAATAAACATATCAATGTACTTTGAAAATAGTCTTGGGACAACTTATTGTATCCTCTTTATTACGGATGTCTGGACACAATGCATATTTGTCTGATGAGTTCTTAATTCATTCTTATTAATAATGTAACACACAAATACACGACGTTTCAACGTTCTCTCCTGCTAAGTTTTCCTATTTTGCTATTTACTATTTGCTATATAAAAACTTTACTTGTATTAAGAGCCCCTGCCGATTTGTTAGACATGCTTGTTGCTGTTAAACGATTAACATCTATAGCCAGTCGGTCCCACAAGAATCCATAACGATAAAATGTAACATTAACCACGTTATAGGCTAAAGACTACACGTATAAAAGCGCCTCGGTGGTCTCAGGTAGCGTGTTCGCCTCTAGAGCGGGAGGTCGTGGGTTCGATCCTCGGCCGATTCGTATCAAAGACTTTAAAATAGTCATTGCTTTTCTTCCAATCACAACGTATTTATGGGGATAGAGGGAGTTAGCATTCATGTACCTACATGTGTACCGGCGGGTTATTGCTTCTGTGGGCTAGCGCAATAATAATCCGGTTCAGCGTGTCGGTAAAGTAAATAGCAGAGTATGCTTGATTGGTAAATCGTTTTCGTTTTGAAATGCATGAAATATCTGCTACAGAACATTATACCATAAAAAATCGATCAATCAATAACTGTATGACCCGTCTGGGGAGAAATACTCTCCAGCAAGAAACTGTTGACGCCTTCAGTACTGAATAACAGTTGAATTTTGTCATGTTTATCCAATTTTAATTTCTTACTTTTTTCACTTTCTTTATTTGAGCTTAATTGTTTTAAAATATATTTGGGGGTTGTATGATCATTTCTGTTGCAATTACGTAATTGAAATTTTAGCCTTTTAGTACATTGTATTTAAATATATGGACTGTTCACACCATGCAGATTTATGCATGGTATATATATTCATGCATGTAATACTCAAAACTTAATCTGAAACAAGTATACTAACATCCCCATAAAAAAACGCACAGTCTTTTGAGTACTTTACATCGTTTTGACAACACTACTATGCTTTCTGAACAAATCCCCGTCTTGTACTAAGGCATGTTCTAAAGCATGTTACGTTTTAAACAGCTACTTAAATCTCGGAAATCTGTTGATAAACAGGCAGTGACCAGGTTAAGATATTGAACCATATTATTCTCCTATTGACGAACTCTGTGTTGTGTTTGTGGAAGTGTCTTGGGAAATTTCCGTATGTTTAACATCTTCATTGATATTATGTAATAAATAACCACCGTCTCTTTGACATTAGACATTGTGTTTTTGATTATGTCTGATATGTTTTATTTATAATACATGTTTATGTCATGAGTATTATAGTTAATAAGTTGGTTAGTGTTTAATACGGCTTTTTTAGCATCCTTTTATGTACATGTATACTCTGCCACTTTTATTAATCCTAATACTGATAATTATAAATTGTAATATCTTTAATGATTGTATTTTAGCACCTTGTTTTTTTTTTGTTTAGAGTCGAACCATAATAATAATATCTTCATGTAATTTTTTTTACCCAGCTTGAAAAGCGAAAGGTACATCGTATATGATGATCACGGTGTCCGTCCGTTCGCCCTTCCGTTTGTCTGTTCGTCCTCCCCAAGTTCTAATATACAACTTCTCTAAAACTGCTGAAAGGAATTTGATAAAACTCTCAGACTTGTTTTTAGTATATGATGCCATTAAAGACCTCCTAATATGTTTTCTCTTCAGATTGACTTTTGGAGTTGGCTTTTGCAAACCATCGTCTATGCCACCACTCCTCTGAAATCACTGAATTAAACTTTCACAGATTATTTATCACTCAGTGCCATTGCGCATCTGGTATTATGTTTTACGTCTGAATGCAGTAAATCACTTAATATGCAGTTTACTGTAAGGTTTTTGGGAGCGGGCTATCACCAAGTGAGTTTTGCTCACAGTTTTTCTAGTTACTTTTATTTTGATTGGTTCAAGACGAGACTACCATTCTGATCTTGGACATGTCTGCTTAATTCAAACAATTTTATTTAATTCCAAATTAAAACATTACACATACATTTATTTGACAAATTAATTCTTGCCAAAGTCCGCATGTTGAAAGAAACCATTTTTAACAAATTTTCATGTTTCCGAAACAAAATATGAGAAACAATTTGAAGGTGAAAAAATATGAAAAAATATAAGGTGCTTATATGGTAAGTTTCGCATATTGAACTCTTTTTTTATCCGAATGCAGGTATTAGCTTGTCTATGAAAGATAATATATTTTTTGTAATTGCAGAAAGTGAGTTAACAGTCTATGATGCAGTAATGTTAGCGACAAACTTCTCTCAATTTATTTGATATAACCAAAAGAAATATTATGGTTGTAATTCTATTTTATGACTTAACTTTGTAATGTCCTTGAAAGTTTTGTTGTATTTTACCTACCAGCCTATTTTGTATTCAATTCACTTTGATGATAGCAGCATGGTGTCTTTTTAACATCTATTGTCGCAGTAGTTACAATTTGCTCCTTGTTGTGTACGAGTACCTAGTGAACTAACCGTTGCTCACATTAGAATGAAGGCAGACTGCAGAATTTTCTTTCTTGTGTTAATTGGCAGTCCTTAGTTGTAAATGACAAACGGGGATTGCTGGAGGGTACATTTGTTTCTATTTGGTTTGGTGCCATTCTCAAAGTCAAAGACCTTAATTTTTGAAGTATTAGCTTGTTTGAGTTTCAAGTAATCGTATACGGTTCGCGTATTAGCGTCATTTAACTTTTTTATGTTATTAGTTTACGGGAAAAATAATGAAGTTTAGGTGATACTAATACGATTTCTTCTCTTTGTTGCATTACCTACAAAAGAAAAGTCATTTTGTGATGTTTCTGCAATGTATATTTTGGAGGACCAAAACACTTTTTAAAGTTTTTTGTAATCAATTAAGCTATCTGTGCTTTGTACGTGCATTTACTAAAATGTATGTGTATTGAGATCCCAGTGATATAGGTTACACATGGGTTTCCCACTCTTATGACCAAGCTATTGTTCTTGTTCCAATTTTCCTGTATGTACATGTAGATGTATCTATCATCTTGTCTTATTGATCTCACGTAAATGGTTAGTCTGGACATACACATAAATAACAAAAGATCAAGTAAATGTAAGAAAATACCAACTTTTATTACAAACTTAAAAATATGTAGCAATATAAATGATGCAAGATTTAACAGTGAAAGGCCCTGTGAAAATAACTCTTACACAATGGTACGTATATATTGCACAATCTACATATAAAACTATATGATTGTGACGACATACAAGTACAGCTATTCATAAAAACTAGGCAGGAACGGACAGTGATGGGAAACAAGTTATTTTATTCATCTTATCTGTCCTTGTGTATCCCACTTCGAGATGGCAACTCTCTGAAATGGTTACTCTCTTTTTCTTATAACTCTACCTTTATGTTCACTTAGAGGAAATGGTAAGTTAATTGATAGCAGTTACAGTTAGCAAATGGAATAATATAACTGTTTTTGTTAAGTTCACCATGGTTTACAATTAAAAAGTGCCTGCTTAGAAATGAAAAATAACTGTACAAAAAGACCTTGGTATAAAGCTTGTTTTCGCCTTCAAATGAAAACTGTCATGACCATACCAATCTCATTCAACATTCGTTCTCCATACTTTAAAACGATACTTAGGAGGAAACGATCAAACATATTTTAATGAGCCGCCTAAGTCAGTATTTCAAAACACAAAACAAAGCCAGAAATTAGGAACCGTATTCGTTTCGCATCTTTTATTATTCAGTTTATATTTCTCTTAGTCCTTATTTAAAGACTTTCACCCACATGAAATTAAGCTCCAAAAACTTTCTTATCAATTGGTTTTTTGAGACACTGAACTTCCAAGAAAGCAAAGCTATTCAAATGAATGTCAGTGGTCTCAACTTATTTCTGTTTTATCAACTTCAATAGGCGGATTCTATTTTTCAAACATAAGTTCCGTCCCATTAAATGCATTTGAAATCTTCATTGATCGTTAAAACGATGTTAAATACAAAGTTGGTCAAAATGTGCTAGGACGTATGTAATTTATCACAAGACGCAAACAAGCATGAATCCCATAGGCCTGCGTTTGTCGTAAAGATATGCGTTTTTTTCTATGACAGACATATCATGGAGTGAATCTCTCAGACAGAAATTCTATTCACTTATTTCCATACTGAATATTCTGACGTCAAAGATTCATTGATAATGACAAATTCCAAACGCTTAAGTGACTGTGAGCACGTAATGATTGCGCAGCCGGAAATAGAAGTAGGCTTCTATTGTGTTAAACAAATATTTTTGGATTTTCTTAATTAGTCTCAAAGACCCAATAATCGTTACAGCACGTCATAGAGATAAATATAAAAGGCCAGAGTTATATTTGGGTTCACAATACGTTTGATGTGGAGGCCATTTCCAGCGGAAGCATTCGTTTTTACAAGTTTGTTTGAAAACGTGGTAATTGTGGTAATTCATAGGAAACGAGAAATGGTCCAGACATACATATTCAAGTTGATAGGGAGCATGATTATTTCATGTTTGGTAGTAAAAATGACAAAATGAATCATCAGACTTTCAATTTCGAAGACTACAAGCATTACGTGACTGCGGAATTGACTGCCTTTTGATTGATAGGAAATAGTGTGGAAATGGACCGATAAAGTTACGTTCGGCATTTTCTGCAATGCAATTAAAATGTAAACATGTATTGATCCAGTCGTATTTTCTCTATAATGTGTTTTCCATGAAAAAAAAACGCATACCTTCAACAAAATAAATATTACGAGAATTATATTCTCTCTCAATATGTTTCAACAAATATCTCATTATTAAAAGTTTAAATATTGAATACAAAAAATTAACATTGAATAACGTAAAAAAGTCTTTACCACGCCATAAATGACCAATAATATTATATGAACGTAGAAAGTGTACGAATATATATATATATATATATGTATGTATGTATTTTATGTTATATCATATCCTGTATATACATTTATACATGGAAAAACAAATGGCAACCACAATACTTCCACATAGTTTGGAATTGAAATCTCTGCTGCTAAAAATCCATTTTTCAGAAACCGTCAAAATTATTTTGCCACTGATCAAAAACACCAAACATCCAGACGCAGGAATGGCCACGGCATTTGCCCTTTCCTTTCTCTCCCAAACAGTTTCAGACGAATTAATTCATAAAATCACAGTGTCATGTAAAATATTGTAGAAACTATTGTAGAAATATAGCTTCTTATTATGTTATCAATCTTGGTAAGAAGTCACAAATATAGTGGCAAAAAATGTTTGGTTTTTGCAAAGTTGTATTTTATTTCAATAATTTCCAAAGCGAGATTAAGTCGCTGAAAGCCATCTTTTCTTTTCATTTTTATCGCTCAATAAAGCTATTTGTGTCCATGTACATGAGGCATTGCCTAAGGTATAACACGTTACGTCTCTTAGTACAGTCACCCTATGTATAAAATTGTAGATTCTATATAGGGCTCTCGTTATATCAACAATAAAAAGGACGTGGTATATGGGTTAATGGCGGCCATCTTGAATTACAACATTACCGCTTACTCAGTTTCAATTATCTCTGTTGTATTTGGTCGAATCCGACCGAATATTTCTTGGCCAAGTTAAAATCAATGATACATATGAATTTTTGGTTAAACTAATTTAAACCACAACCGAAGCATACAAAAAATAATCTCATATCGATTTATAAAAATATGATAAAAATCCATAATCCTTACAAAAATAAATGCATGAAAGACAGTTCTATCTAACTGGTTCTGATTGCTTTGTGTTCTAGCTAACATTCCTCTATACCATATGATGAAAAGAGCATCGTGTTATAGGATTTCTCTCCCTTATCTAAATTGTCAGCTTTGTTTATTGATAGAATTAAAATTCGAGCAGTAAAAGTACTTCTGTATGCACCAGCATAATTTGATTTCAGTCTCATCTAATTACAGCCTATAAAAACCTAGATTTATCAGCTAAGTCACGATATGAAAATCGAAGATTCCATGTTTACAATAAAATACAACTTAATTAATTAAAACCATTTCTACTGCTTGAAATCTGACGTATGATTTTTACCAGTAAAAAATAGGTCAATTTTCTATAAAGTACATATAAAATGTTCGATTCTCATAAATGTACTACGTACTGTGATTCCGTGAAAACATGTCTAAGAAAGAAGTGACCGGCAGAAGAACCTTAAACCATTGGACATTAAGTTCCCCATTATTTAAAGTGTCTATAAAAATCATATATCAAAAACAAATTGAATCTAATTATTACAAATCAAAAATAGCTTTAAGTGTTCCAATTGACAATAAAAATATACCATGTTTTGACATTTAACATTCACCATAGTCTAGCGCACCTGCTCTATTCCATCAAAAGTCAAAGGTCATGAAGGTTTTTAGTTTGCCAAAAGCATGTGCGGATATTGACTGTGGTACGATCCGGCACTCATGTTCAATCCCTCCAAAAAAGATTTTTGTTGCTCTGGTGACACGGCATTAGAGCTCACGGGTGACGGAAGATTGTTTGCACCGGGAAGCATTTCGGTCATATTGCCAAAGGACTGCTGGTACGGTGAAGACGGTGAAGATATTCCGAATGTATCGTTAACGTATGCTGATGGAGATCCAATATGAGGAGGAGATCCTAAAGGACCTAAATGCTGTGGAGACTGCAACCTCTGTTGTTGCTGCTGATGATGCAGTTGTTGTAAATGCTGATGTTGTAACTGAGTCATAGCAATTCTCTGATGCTGATCCAATAAAAACTCTGCACGAGGGTCACGTGGTGACAACGACCTTGGCCTTTGTGGGGAACCGAACCCGTTACTTCCTTTGGCTATCATGGCTGATTTTTGGCGGAAGAAATTTCCAAATTCTGTTGGTGATAAGCGGGTTGGGCGTTTAGCATTTGTCTTCAGTTTGGTTGAGCCAAACTTTGTTTGGGCAAAGGATGCCGCAGTAAAAACCTGCTGTCCGTTAGACTTTGGAATATATGGTTGATGAAATTGTGGATTTTGAGTTGTCATATCGGAATTAAACAATGTGCTGGACGGCGATGTAGAATTACTCCCTGGCCAACCATTTGACGATGAGGGTGATGAGGGTGAAAGTCCTCCCGGAGAGAGACTAAGATTGCTCAAAGAAGACGACAATGAATCGATAGGCTTAAAGCACTGAGCTTCTGGGTTAAATCCTCGATCAGACAGCTGAACCTCGCGGTCTGCTTTTTCAGTATTTTCCTCGTCCCTTCTGTCGCTGTGCAGAATTTTGACTGGTCCCTTCTCACTGATTCTATATGAAACTTCCCCTGGATCAATCCATATTGTAAGTTCAGCAGGTAGATAGGATTTGACCTCTTCCAGGTTAAGTCCACATTCAAATGTCGCATTGATCATGACGGGGTCAACATTTTCACCATTGACCCGAACGCAACGAAAACCGGAACCTTTTGTAGGTTTTTCTGGATACCAATGGCCTTCAAATTTCTTTTTCAATCCGATTTCTAAAGCTTCGCCAAATAAATTTACTCTCCTTCTTGGTAATTTGTTGTACAAGTATGAAATCACGAAGTTCAATGCAACTGAGACTTCAAGGTGCATTTCGATCCGTTATTTTATTTGAAACGTCTTTATTTACAGTTATCTGTTCCAAACAAAGGAGGTGTTGGCACTGTTTAATACCTGAAAAATAGTCGATAAAGCCTCATTAGTAAACATATCATATTAAGAGAGCTGTTACAAGGGAGGTGTATTGAAGGTACAAAAAATCAATGCTGGTATGTTGTTATTCTACAAATTAACACTATCTATATAAAACTTAGGATGTGTGTCAATAAACTTTACCTATCTGTTTTACTCGTTTCGTGTCAATAGGGTTTGGTCTCTTTCCTCGAGTAAGAGCAACATGTCGGTATTCGATGACGCCAACAAATAAAGCTAACATATGATCATCAATTAAGTTCATGTGAGGAAAATGAATTTCGGAATGTTACAATGAAAGATGTACACATTTTTATTGTTAAAAATAACTTATAAAAATAAAAAAAATAAAAATAATGTATGTAATTGTAATAAACAAAATGAAAGATATTGAAGATTTAACATAATGAAATACATGTATAGACATTAATTTTCGTGTTCTAAGCACAAATCCCCACAACCTGTTTACTCCAGATTACAGAGAAACTTGTTATCTATTGTAATTGCAATTACTTAAAAGGGAAATATAATACTGAATCAAAATGATGTTGGTTTGTAAATATGAATATCTAATATTATCAAAACATCGATCCAACTTGGCCTGTGGTGACATTTCGTTTCAATACTGAGGGTTTAAAGAATGCATGTATTCACAATATGCTGCATGGATTATTCTTAGATTATTAAAGGAATTTTATATTGGCTATTGTATTTGCATTCATATATGAATTCCAGCATATTTCGCCACTTATTTTCAACAAGATGTTTTTTATTGCATAGGTTCCTTTTTAGTCACATCAATACACTTGAAACGTTCCAGAGGAATGTCAATTGGTTTCGGGTAATCAGATTTGTCTGGAGTCAAATTCCAAAAAGCAGACGAACAAATAATATCACTTTTAAAAGGACATATTCAACGAAGTTTGTAAAGACTGCTTTACTTATTTCTGTAGCCATACAATTTAATTAATTTCCGTTGCATAAATTTCATTTCGTTTGTTCTTCATTCGGTTTTCATGTCCATCATGGAGGAAATGGCGTAGGAATAGCTATACAGATGTCGTACATTAAATCTATTGATTTTGAATAAATGTATAATGCAAAAGCTCGTACCAACAGATTGCTTCACATAAAAAGAAAATTCGATCTGGTTGTTGTTGAAACTTTTTTCTTTGATTACACATTCAATAAAAACAAATTATACGTTAGAATAGAGCCAAAAATCTATAGACTTTGCGTAAATCTCACTATAATAAAATCGCCCATCAATATGATCTGACATTATCAGAAATTCAATCATTGACCTTTCCATATCTTCTTGATAAACTGCAGTTTGTTTGTTAAATTCCTGCTGTCGCACGTAATTTCCATAGGAAGACATTCAATTATGATGTGCAAGGTATTCACGCTCCCTTAAAAGGAAGAGTACATTATTTTATCTTAGAATGTTCGACGTTATCTATGGCTACAATTGTGACCTGTGTTGGTTGAATAAAACGAACTGTGTATAAACCGGAAGTTGTTTCCCTTCATATTTGTTTTATCGAACTTTGAAATAAAGAAAGCGAGTGCAAGATAGGCAAATCTCAGTCAATCGAGGGTTAGATTTAATCGTTCTCTAAAGAGGCTCCGTAGAGTTGAGAGAACGTATCACATCATATTCGAGGGTATCTAAAATTCAGGTTAAATGGCACATATTTGATTCTTTTTTTCTCAATTTGAGTTTCTTTTCTGACTTACTGTAAACTGAAAAGAAATTTTTCATGACATCTGAGTTAGGAACCTATCGATAGAGTATGCTTACATGCACATGTACAAGACAGTTGCCCTGACAGTTAACCGAGATTATCCATAGCGGTTAATATGAATACAGAAAAAAATGATTTCTTCATTTTGATTTGATTCGTCGAGACTTCCGGAATTGCTACACAGACATCAAATAATCTTGATCTTAGGTAATATGTCCTTATATTCTGCCATCGCAAAGTTTTACACAGACCTGGGAATAATAGGCTTAGTAATCTAAGCTAGCTTCATATATCATAATATTTAATAACTTGATACGGCTGATACAAAGTACATGACATAATAATTACCTTTGATCAAATGGAAAAGCAACATGAACAAAATCACAACAGAGCTTTCTAAAATATAATTTTGATAACTAAGTAGATTTAGATAAATGCGTGAAACGGATTATTTATCAAACCTAAATTAAAACGAAGATATTAGCTAGAATAGGATGTAATGACGTCGCCCACGAATTTTCTCCCATAAACAGTAATACAACAAATCCAGGAAATCGATTCTCTACGACGAGAATCTACATATCTGATTACCAGTATGACCTTTCAACACCCACGAACCACAACGGCTCAATTAGCTTCATGACAAACAAATATTGATATACAGTTGCTTAATATCATTCTTAATTTGTACATTGTTTATGTTTTTCAACCTTGAATCACTATTGCAGAAATTGGCAATGGTTCATTCATATTCTATTTGATTTCTAAAAACATTCCTCTTAACACAGATTCTGGCATTTAGTCAATACAATTGATTATTTTTGAAACGTTCGATTACAACCAAATTACAATAGATCAAATTGTCAGAATGATTTACACCAGACAACTAAGAAGGGAGGTGAAACCAATGTTATAATTTAGAGGTCAGAAGAAAGAGATAGTCAGAGACAGACAACAAGACTAGATCACAAAACGTTTACTTCAAACTGATAAGTATAGGTGAGGTCAAATGGACAAGTGACTGGTCAACCAACTAACAAAATGGCGATGACTAGACATTGAAGTCAAATTAAAAATTTTGATCGAGTCAGTAAAAGGAAATGCAGCATACCAATGCCTTCCAACTTAAGTAGTGACTAAACAAGACCTCTGATACAGTGTTTAACAGACTGACAGTCCATTTAACAGGCCATGGTGGAGTGGGAAACGAATAAGTCAAGTACTACAGATGACATATTCGTACGGCAAATCGAGGGCTTCACTGTTAAAAGACACAATTCATATGTTAGATTGGGACAGTGTGCTTATGGAAAGTCAATACACTCTTCGTGCTCTGTCGTGCTAAGATAATCCATCATACAACTTAATGGTGGCATATTAGTGCAGAATTTAAAATGATCCTTATAACAAGCTAACCCAAACCTTATAATCTTCAAAAAAAAAAGAGATATTCAATCCGATCTTGACAGTTGTTGATAAAACGTTTCTCTGATACAAGTTAAAAATGGACTGCATGATAGATTACGCCAATATTCCAGATTGGTACATTTCCGTGATAAATGGCCGGTATCAATCACTTTTGAATATAGTTGGCCTATTTTAATTGCATGTACATGTATCCCAGTGTATGTATTAAATTTGGCAAATTTTCAAGCTGATAAGACGAAATTGGTGTTAATTTCGTACAATGGCAAATTAACTTACGTGAAGTTAATGTATATTAATGTCCTTCAATCTAGTAATAAAACTTGTTTACGTAGATATAAACAACGATGTGCTGACACCTGGGAATGAAAAGACTATTTATTTCAGGAAAGTGATCTACATGATGCCAGAGTCAGCAATGTGAAGTAACAGGGACAATAAAAGAGATCCATGATGTAAACGATAAAAAGGGGGTTACATGTATAATGCTACCCATGATGTAAACGATAAAAGGGGTTCTAATGCTAACATAACATAAACCGGTGAATTTAAAACGATATGAGCCTTACCATTGATCATTTGGATACATGTATGTAACGAACGATTAAAAAATATAAATGTTAACAACCTTCTGTCATTTTAAAGGAAAGGGAGAGGATGAAATTCCTACATGAATGCCGCATTGTTGAAATAATGACGTTTTAGATGACATCTTCTAGTAGAGAGAGTACTATAATACACAAACCTTTAGTGTCTTTCATACAAGATAAAAATAGACTAACACCTTAGACTACTTCTGACATGAATGTCGCACCTGTCAGAAAGGGTTAATATATAACTTATTATATTTATGAACGCATAAACACGATTGCATAAAATTAATTCAAAATGTACATGTTAGTATGGAGACTCGTTGAAGAGGCACTTTTTCTTTTTGTAGCATTCCTCTAATCTGGCATCGTTTTATTTGTTGAAGTATGAACACAGTTTTAATCGCCTAATGAATTTTCTGATATCACATTTCTCTATTAAAAAGCTTATTGTAACTGTTATTTTATTGTATAAGGACATTTTATTACTATGTGCTAGTGCAGACCAAGACTATCAATGCCTTATTCTCTAAAAGAAGTTCTTTTCGAGGAGACCCTAGCTCTAGGATACATATCTATCTCATTAAGTTTTAAAACACATAGAAAAATAACAAATATATTGCTTTTCATAGATGAATATATTTATTTACTTATAAAGCAACTATTTTTCAGAAACGCAAAAAAAAACATTATATATATTTTTTCATTCTACATGATTTTACGGGTTTCCATTTCAAAATGACCCCTTGGGAAAGTAAACAATGCATAAACAAAAACATTACATCTTTCAATGTTTTAACTAATCTCGACACGCCATCTGAATGGCTAACGGAGTCATCATCATGAATTTGTCTACGGTAACATATTTTGATACTTCCGGGAGAGCATTTGCATGTTAATGAAAAGGACTTCGGGCAAAAACATTACGCCTAATGTTCACTATAAAAGTCTATATAAGACACTACAATATTTTTAGCGTCTAGCTTTCGACTTCATCATAATAAAACACTGTAATTAAAGTGTACTTATTAAAAGGTTTAATACATTTAGATAATATGTATTTAATATTCATGTTGGTTTTCTTTGGTATTCTCTTGTACAAACTGAATTTATACATCAATAATAAGGTGTACATGTTTTCATGAGGTGACATCATGTACCATGACTCTTAACTGAGAGTGATACATGCTAATTCAGTGTGGATTTTAGTACGGAATTAAGTTCAACAATCTGATTGCAATACACGTATAATAACCGAAGGGACTACAATACACAAATCTGGCCTCAGGGGAAACAAAAACCAAATTTCATGCCTTATTACACACACTTCTTGTATGATTGTAAAGGTTACTATGTCGAAGCGGTAAAAAAAGAAATTAAATGAAATATTGTTTAACCAAGTCAACTTTAATGTAAACTGTCGATCATTTATAGATCTATTGGTTTGTACTGTAGACAATACTCCATAAACTTTTCTAATAGAAAGAAGTACTTGGCATGCAAATAATATAAATTCAAACATGACACAAAGCTTGGTAGAACCATTTAGCAGCAAAATCATAGTGAAATAAAGTAAATATCTATTTAGATTTTAAATAATTAGCTCTGGAGCAACATGTGTGCATATGCACGTGTGTTTGATCTTGAAATACATGTATTTTGCAAGTACTCAGTTTGTCGTGTACATTTAGATGAATCACGGTGAAATAAACTGTTTTGTCGACTACATGTCTTTGAAGTTGTTCAGATGTAGCGAGTACATGACCCGTTCATCTCTACTAATCATTCTTATTCATGATGACAATACTACATTATGAACCTCGGACTTAGGACCTCTCTTCGAAACACAGGTTCTAAATTATGCATCCAATATCGTTTGACTTGCTATATTACACTTTGAGTACTTGAAAAAAAATGGCTAAGTCTTATTAAACTAACATTTTTATAACTTCTCCTGCTGTGTTATTTTGCACCGAATGATAAAATAATTGGTAATATGCAAGATGCAACTAATACATTCCAGAAAAACAAAAAAAACCACAAGCATCTGATAAGAATTCACAGAATCTTGGTGCATTATAAAAAGATAACGGGTACAAAAATAGCCATGTGACGTCGGAACATACGTAAATGAAAGTACGATATCGCCATAAACCTTTAAAATCACTTGGGAGTAAGTGGTAAACAACTCGAGAAAATTACAATACACAATTTCGAATCACCCCTATATTGTGATTTTAGAAGTCTATCAAATACGTTTCGATGCAAGTATTTCAAATGGCAAGCTGCACTCGATGTCAAGTGTTCCCGAACTTCAATTATCTAAAACATATGGTAAACTTTACTTATACACCTCGATATTCTTACATTGATATATCCACTTCTACAGTCTTACCTGGTGTTAAGATAAATTCTATCCGTCTCTCTCTATTCGATATTAAACGTCAACTTAACATCGTGTAAATTTATAAAAAAATATTGTGCATTTAGTCCTTCAGTAATACAGTTATATGAAATCGTGCTATCTAATACAGAACTGTTGGTAGTTATACTATAAATACTCACCTTATACATATTCAAAATTCACTCATGCATTATTCATATCACGATTTTCTATTGACAACTTTTGCCTTTAGAGTCGACCAATCGCGTTTGGGGTTTCCTAGTCGTTCTCTTGAAAAGTGTTGTGAAATGATCGACAAATCAAGAGGATTCTCGAGAATGATTCTTATTTTAGCGTGGGAACTACACATCGATTTCCATTCAGAAATTACAAATAACCTTTCAACTTTCTGATTTTGCGCAGTTCTCACTACCGTCAGCTGTTCAATAAGAATATTGATAAACTGTAGTATTATTTATGACGTGCATGCTATTGAAGCAGCTTATCATTTTATCGAATTTTTCACTTAAATAACATTTTTGTACGAGAAACATCTGCTGGAAACAATTTTCCTTATCTAAGCTCTTTACAATTGATTTTGAAAGGCCAGTATACTGCAGTTACACAAATGTAACATATACCTCGTCAGAAAACAATTTTTTGCCCCGTGCAGGTCCGGTGTTAAAAGAATAGGCCTGCAGCAGCGCTAAGCTTGTCGTATAAGGCGACTAAATAGTGCTCAGAAACCTAGCCGGGGGCTAGGCGCTCTGCCCACAGAGCAACTGGGATGTGTGCCCCAGGTGGTGGAATGGGGTACCCCTGGCGTGTTACATGCTGGGGTTGTCAGGCTATAATACGGAAAACCTGACCGCAAACCATAGTGGTGCACCGTGTTGGGAAAGATGCCACGTTCCTCGCACGTTAAAGAACCATGCTGTGGTATTCGATAGGAGTAGGAACCTTTGCGCTCCGCCACAGGAGGCTAAATTGCCCGACCTTACCCATCCCCCCCTTTTTCCAGTGGCAATCAAAATTTGTCGACCCTATTATCCTTGTGTCCCATCCTTTTTTTTTCATTTCATGTTCATTTTATCATCCATTTCATGTTCATCGTCTGAATATAGCTGAAATATTGCTGCTCGGACGTTAAACCCCAACAAACAAACAGAAAACAATTTTTGAGAGATTTTTTTCCTCATATTTTATATATTTGTTAAAAATATATATTGAGATTTTGAAATGTATTAATTGGTTATTTCTTGTTTTACTGAAAATCAGAACTAATCAGTTACCAATCGAAAAAAGAAGAAATCGAAGAAACTAATGATCGATAGGTTGTCTCTGGTTATTCGAGATTTAATCAAAGTGCTGAGGCACTGAGTCAAGAAAGACCTTAAAGTAATCAAAAATATTCATGTAAACAAATAGTAAGTCAATGGTATGTGGTGAATACAGGGAATATGATGTCTTAATCACTTTTTTTCTCTCCAAAACAAAAAAGTTACTAGTGAACCTATACCTCACGAGTACCACTTTTTTGGATGATGAATCACTATTTGCTGAGTGTTTTATACCTGTCTGTCTTCAATAATTTATGTGCATTTCTTTCACTTTTTTTGCATGATTGTTTCACAAATATGCATAAGATTACAATTCAAGTAACTCTTGTGTTTTGCAAATATTTAAGTGCTAATGTTTTTTATAGTTTTTTTTTATTAAGAGATGTTGACATATACATTTACAGCTGCTTCATGCTACACATACATGTACCAGACTTGAGAATCATTAACTTTGTTTCATGCTTAAATAGTGTCCCAGCACAGAAATGGTCTGTTTTACTTTTGCTTTCATCTCACTTTATCTAGTGAAACTTCTAAGTGATAACCACTGAAAAGAAATCAAGGAAAAAATCATAATAGTGTCTTATATATGCAAAATGTTACATGTAAATTCATGAAAATATACACTATTTTAACAATATGATACTGAGAAAACTCCTATTGTTGGGAAATATTGTTACATGTACATATAATTTCGTGCAAATCAGTCAAAAATAAAGGTTGTGTGGTTATAACAGAACCAGGGTTTTACTGGTTTTTAAACCACTTGGTCACTATTCCCAAAATGATCAATACTGGTCGATTGAAAATTTGCTAACAATATTTCTGTCATTATTCATAGTTTTTTTTCCTACATTTTAGTATATATCTACTATATTTCAGAGTTCTAATGTTTTATTCTTTTAATATCCCTATCAGCTGTATTAATGAAGAAAAAAATAAACATTTCTTTCTCTAAAATAATTCAAATTTGTCTGAAATAACATAACAAACTTTACAAAAATGTACAGTGTATTTCATGAGCACATCTTTGTTGCAATAGCTATTAATAATATACATGTAAGTAAGAGTGGAACAGGTCACTTTTCACCTGTCATTGTTAAAACAACATCACCTCATAACCAGATAGATCATCAAAAGTGGTTTGAAGTGATGAATTTAAAAGTTATTTCATTTACCAGACAAAAAAACTTTCTAAATACAGAAAATGGAAAGCTTGCTAAGGATATTGCTTTAGGGCTTCTTCCATGTAAACCTGCTGATTTATAATGATGTTTGGACCCCCCATTTCAAAATCTCTGGATCAATCCCTGAATGTTGATTTATCTATGAGCAATTAATGTCACATTGTTAAGTAGAAAACAAATTAGATACATGTATTACTATATTACAAATATAATAATTTCATGTATGAAATCTTTAATTGATACTGTGCTGCATATGCCATTGACCATAGGTAGAGTACATGCACATGTATTTGTAGTTTTCAGTGTATATTTCTTGTTCACAGACATACAAATGTACACTGTTAAGAAATATGACTACACCGTTCTACACTAGCAATAAAAACAGTATACCTATCACTAGTTTTGAAAATTTTAAATACCTGTGTACATACAAAGTATATGAATAAATAATGTATACTTTCAACACTTACCTAGTACATTGTACATGTAAGAATGTCCATGAAAATCAGCTGTTAGAAAAGGTCTACTTTTGGTAGCCTTGATGTTCAACACATTTTCAATGCACTTTCATGGCCACAGAATTTCTAACATAACTGTGTCATTCTTGTGTCATGAAAATCTTGTTTCTCACTTCATGATCTGCATTCTAAATAAATGTATCTGATATATCTTGACAATGTACTAAAAAAGAACCATATTGATAATCAGTTATGACGTATATAGATATAATACACATGTACATGGTATTACTATTTCTTTAAATTCCATATTGAATAGTGCATGCCAAAATCTGTATCACATGCAGTATCAACAGGAGACGCCTATATCAATTCTGTGCCACTGGCCCGCGTGGTGATATAGGTCGAGGGTTGATACTGCATATCAAACAGATTTTTGCATGTTATGTTCATTCTTTCTTATATTTTATCTATACAAAATGTACTTCAATTGTGTTTTGTGCTATGTGTGATATATAATATGCAAAATATATGTCTAGGGGTGTGATATAGGGTATGCCATATAGGTCTATGGGTGTGATTTAGAGAATGCGATGTAGGTCCATGGGTGTGAAATACAGAATGCCATTAGGTCTAGGCGTGTGATACAAGGTATGCAATATGTCTGTGGGTGTGATATATTATACGTTCATAAATATGTAATTTAATACGACAATTTTATTCACTAACTCAATTAGATGATTTGTCGAACAGTTGTTTTCGTGTTTTACCAGGAAAATGTAGGTTTAATCGCAATTATGTCTTAAATATCCTTTTTGTATAAATTAGAAGATTTTTTTTGTGTTTCTGCAGCTTTTAGTCCTGCACACATGCCAACCTTTTTGGAACCAAAAGTGGTAGGGGGGTCGGGGGGTTGCCCACCCCCCCACCCAGAAAATTTTATATCTTGGAAGCAAAATGCTGCATCCTGGACGCATTTTGGTCCTATTGATCAAAATTCATTAAATCCAATTCTAACTCAAAATGGCGGTATCAATCAACCGGAAGTTATGATGCCGTATTGGTCCTGGTTTCATCTACATTTGCCCCGTATAGATGCCCGGTTTGAATTCATATCAATTGGTCAGTTTTTGACATATTTTAACATATTTTGGGTAGTTGGTTAATAAAGGATACTTAAAATGGGTTTAGGGGTGTGAAATAGGGTATGCCATATAGGTCTATGGGTGTGATTTAGAGAATGCGATGTAGGTCCTATAGAAGTAGTCGTGTGATATAAGGTATGCAATATATGTCTGTGGGTGTGATATATAGGATACTTGAAATGGGTTTAGGGATGTGATATATGGTATGAGATATTGGTCTAGGGATGTGATATAGAATGCACTATAGGTCAAGGGGTGTGATATAGAATGAAATATAGGTCTAGGGGTGTGATATATAGTATGAGATATGTCTAGGTGTGTGATATACGGTATGTGATATAGGGTATGCGATATAGGTCTATGGGCGTGATATAGGGTATGCGTTAAAGGTCTATGGTCGGTATGGAAGTTTGGACTTTAAGAATGTGTACAAGTGTATGTGTAATGGCATGGCTCATGTGTCCACTCACATCACAATGACATTACTTTATTTCACTGGATACCCCTCCTTTTTGATAGTTCAAGATTACCTACTGAATGTGATGAATATGCCACATGACCTCCTTTCATCCTTACCGTTGAAACAGACATTGTTTATGTCTCTGCTTTGAAATCATAATAATTTAACAATTCTGTTTATTTTCTATTTTAAACACTTCTTTGTTTGCTACATGTATGTACATGTGTGTTTACCATTTTATGTTATTTATGTACATGTAGTAATTAACAAATATGTACACAGTGCTGGCATTTTATGTACGGAAGTTAAATTCCTGGGATCAAATTAATCACACATGAAATTTTCCAATAAAAGGAGGGGTGCCAACGCCATGCACCCTCACCTGGATCCGCCACTGTAATCTATACTTACTACACAAAAAGGGTTACATTGCAACTCCGAAAATCCGCCATTAGAAGCTCCCGACATCTTCATTAAAAGGGTCAGATCGAGAGAAATAAATTAGCAAATCTCGATTGAGTTTCCTCCCTGCGACTGTTCGGGTCAATTTGACAAAATAGTCCAGCTCTCTGCGTCAAAATAGTTCATATCATATAATCATTGAAATCTTGCAGTTCTACACATATTAAATAGCCTTGATATCGTTACACGCCCATGTCGTTCGTAAAGTAAACATCACATATTTGACATGGAGTATGATCGGCGGCGGAGCGATATCTTAATGCAAACTTTGCAAGGAGAATAACCCGCGGAGTGTTACTTTGGTAGTTATATGTTGAAATGTCTACCTTGGTTACGTAATTTGGTTGCTGACGATCTTTAAGCCAAGTTCAGACTATAGATAGACTTCCTTGACAAAAAGACATAAACAGAGCATTCTGCATATCGTGGGTGGTAAAAACAAATAACCATTCGGATTTTCCGAGAAAAGATAGATAAGTAAGTGAACTTTAATTTTGCTATCTAACATAACAAAATATTGACAAGTTATTCATACAGAAACCAAATATTTAAGCTATGTTCCATATCTGTAGGTAATGCCTACTTCGACAGTTGGTGGGAGAGGGTGTAAGGCACCGACGATTTTTATCCTGAACGGCGTAGGGGAGGGGGCTGGGCTTTGATGTCGGATAAGAATATTTTTCGCGCATGAGCAAAATTTCTATTCAAACCACAGCAGCAACCGGAATCATTGTTTTTATTTGAAAATCTGCCTTGCACTAAGCAAAGGCGAAAATATACTAGAATCATTATTCTTATTTTTTTTCAAAGGATGAGTAAACAAAAATAAATTTCCAAACTTTGGAAATTTTTTTTTTCAAAACGATCTAAGTCCCCAATCCCTTTTCACTAATAAAATGGTTGGTGCCTAAGTTGAAAATACGGAAACAGATTTCATCTTCATAATAAGGCAATCGTATTACGTTTTCAAGTAAATATACTCTATTATGGTGTAGACAACACCAGTTGAAAGGATAAGGAAGAAATGAAACTTGCGAAACTTATTATTCATGTTTATTCGGGGTAGAAATGAAACTTACAGAAACTTATTATTCAGGTTTGTTCGGGGAAGAAATGAAACTTACGGAAACTCATTATTCAGGGTTTGTTCAGGGAGAGAAATGAAACTTACAGAAACTTAATATTCAGGGTTTGTTCGGGGGAGAAATGAAACTTACGGAAACTTATAATTCAGGTTTGTTCGGGGGGGGGGGAGAAATGGAACTTAGGGGGAACTCATTATTCAGGGTTCGTTCGGGGGAGAAATGAAACTTACAGAAACTTATTCAAGGTTTGTTCGGGGGTAGAAATGAAACTTACAGAAACTTATTATTCAAGATTTGTTCGGGGGGGGGGAGAAATGAAACTTACAGAAACTCATTATTCAGGGTTTGTTCGGGGGAGAAATGAAACTTCCGGTAACTTATAATTCAGGTTTGTTCGGGGGTAGAAATGAAACTTACAGAAACTTATCATTCAGGTTTGTTTTGGGGGTAGAAATGAAACTTACAGAAACTTATTATTCAGGTTTGTTCAGGGGGGGATGAAACTTACAGAAACTCATTATTCAGGGTTTGTTCGGGGGAGAAATGAAACTTACAGAAACTTATTCAAGGTTTGTTCGGTTGTAGAAATGAAACTTACAGAAACTTATTATTTAGGTTTGTTGGGGGGAGAAAAGAAACTTACGGAAATTCATTATTCAGGGTTTGTTAGGGGGCGAAATGGAACTTACAGAAACTTATTATTCAAGGTTTGTTCTGGGGAGAAACGAAACTTACAGAAACTTATTTTTCAGGTTTGTTCGGGGGTGGGGTGGGGGGGAGAAATGAAACTTACAGAAACTTTTTATTCCGGTTTGTTCGGGGGTAGAAATGAAACTTACAGAAACTTGTTATTCAAGGTTTGTTCGAGGTAGAAATGAAACTTACAGAAACTTATTATTCAGGTTTGTTCGGGGGAGAAATGAAACTTACGGAAACATATTATTCAGGGTTTGTTCGGGGGTAAAAATGAAACTTACAGAAACTTATTATTCAGGTTTATTCGGGCGGAGAAATGAAACTTACAGAAACCTATTATTCAGGTTAGTTCGTTTCTTAATTCAGTTGGTTGGTTTGTTTAGTTAAGTTTTTTTCTGCACTTTAATATAATCGTACATGGTGTATATGTAAGCCATAGTAATGTGTACGTACATGTAGCTCGTACATATAATTCGTCCTGATGACGCTACAAAAGAAGTCCCATTACAATCAGCAGAGCAGCCCGATTTAGATTCAAGCCAGGACAATTTCCAATAAAAAAAAACAACTTTAAAGGAGGTAGAGTAGTCTTTACAATTAAACATAGTTTGTTTGTCCGAATAGAAATCATCTTAATTTGCATTAGGCTAATTTGACCATTGTACACTGAAACGCTTAACCGTTGATCTTGAACTTGGTGGTTATACCATTTCATAAAAAGTGAAAATCAATTCTTATCTGTGTCTTAACTTTTCAACATATGTTCTATAAAGTACTTGAGATGAAGCAATGCTCCTTATGAAAAGCAGTACAAGATGTTTTTGTTATAACATACCAACATTGGATTAATCATGTTTGTTCAAAACAGAATATGTTAAAGAAGCTACATGTATAGTAATCATCGGAAAAAAGAAATAAGAACTATTACAGCTTCGTAAATTGTTGCTAAATGATTTCTCTACCTTAAGAAAGGCATACTTGAAGTGCTCGGAAATATCATTCGTCCTATTTTAGACTGCATATAATGTTTATGATCATGTAGACATGCGTATGTACTTTTTTTTTCATTTGTTTGTTTGTTTGTTGCTTTTGTTTGTTTTTTTTTGTTTTCAATAACACAGCGGCTGGACAGGCTTATGTACAAAAGAAAAACGTCTTTGAACATGAAATATTTTACTTTTAACACACTTTATGTGATCGTACAGACAAGCTGCACATAAACTATTACAAAACAAGTTACACTCGATACATAAATTATCAACGACCTTTAAAAAAAGTAATAAAAAATCCACAATTTGAATGCTACCTAAAACCAACCTTCAAATAAAACTAATGAAAATATTAAAATGACAAGTAAGTTCTATTAAATTATACATAAACAATATATATATATATATATATATATATATATATATATATATATATATATATATAAACGTCTAAATATGTTTAACATCACCAGAAGATGGTAAAATTTAAATTGAATATTTCGGATGACAGATATCCTTCCTCAGCATAAAACTCATAAAACTATATGAGCATAAATATTATGCATTAAAAATTATGCTCATATAGTTTTATGAGTTTTATGCTGAGGAAGGATATCTGTTATCCGAAATATTCAATTTAAATTTTACCATCTTCTGGTGATATTAAACATATTTAGACGTTTATTTTATTTATTGTTATGTTTCGCATCTTTTTTAACGATCCATCACCCCGTAAGAGTGATTGTTGACTATTATTTAGACGATTATATATATATATATACTTTACGATTCCTTTGTATCCAGTGAATATCGTTTCGGGGGATTTATGTCACTTTGAACTGTTTAAAGCTTGACAGCACTACTTATCTACACTGTGAGACAGTTCCTCTAGTCCGGGTCTTTCCAGATTGTTATTCAATGACCGCGTCTTAATTTAGATTACAGACCACCAATTCAACCAATGAGCATTCGGAACGTACGCAAAAATAGTCCTACGCAGAAATTACTCCTGTTCCTCATAGTGCTGTGAAAAAAGTTCTCATCTTATTTAAAAAATTTAAACAGTTTCTGAAAGGAAAAACATTTCTGTACATTTTATAGGTGCATTTTGCTTCTTGTGATGTGAAGCCTAATCTCCATAATGATTTTTAAATATACCCCTATCTTGTGAAAACACTGGGATTTCCCATGCTATTTATAGAACCTTCACTTCCGGTGACCAGTACTGCACTGCAAGTCTGCTAACCCCACATGCCATTCTGAGGATTGTGAGCTGACATATGTAGAATCATGCTGATATATAGTCCTCTGCAGGTTAAAGTTAAGGTAAAGTCCAGAGAAGCCATTGAATGTTGTGAAATTAGCATAGAAGCCTATGGAAAGTGGAATTAGTGGTTTTTAGCCTTAAACCACTAATTTCCGCCTTTATTTGCAAAGTCCCCGTGTTCTTGACTTCTCAATAATAATATTTTTATTCTCAGTAGCATAAAAACTTCAGACCTGGTTATGCTCAGATCCCATATGCATTCACGGAAAAAGGGATGGAATCGATTTTGTAGTCGTAAAATAAACTCATTCTTTCTCTGATGCTAGGTATTAATATGCTGCTGAAATTGTTTTTGACATTCCATAATTCAAGGTTGTTTCGTGGTGTAACTAGAGACCAATGAACTGTTCATGGCTTTCCAATATTTACGATCAGAAGGAATGAATGTAAGGGTTTCTTATTGAATTTTACGTATATTTATTATATGGAGTAAGTTTTAAAATTTACATTTAATTCTGACGGTCGTTGGTTGAGTGACGATAAGTTCTCGACTTCTGGAATCACATGACAACGTGACCGCAGTAAATGTATTGTTTTGTTGTTGTATCTTTGGTTTTGGGGTTTTTTTACCGTTTAACTTGAAAAAAAAAAAGAAAAAAGTTTTTTCGTGTTATTTTATTGGGAATAGGAATATGTTAGCAACTCTTTAGTCAGTTTAAAAGTTTTAAGATCTACATTTATACGGCATTATTTTTTTTACTATAATTGATTGTAATCTTCAGTAACCCAGTGTTTTTGTTTTGTATTTGCATCTGTATCGCATATTGCAAATAGTTCTACTATCCGGTTCTCATGTTGAAGCCATTATGTTGTTTTCAAGTATACGGAGCAATAGGGTTAGATTTTAAAGAAGAGAGATGAACAATAAAAAAAACATAAAATTGTAATAAAACCTTAATTGGAGAAGAAAATGTAAATTTGACCACTCTGAGTTGAGGGTCTAGCAATTCCCAATTAAGGGGGCGCTGACATACTGACATGGAGCCGCTTCAGAGATTTCAAGTTTTTTTTCTATAAGTCAACCAAACTTTACCGGCTTGATGGTCCCCTTTGCATCCGCCTATGATTCCAGATTTGTAAAATCAAACGGAGTCTCCCTTCATTCACAAAACTGTACACTGACCGCTGTTTTAAATCAATTTCTATCAATGTGTCACAATATATTAAAATTATTTATTACATGTACACAATAGGGTTGTTTACTACATGGCCGCCAGATGGCGAGAGATTACATTTACGTCAACCCTCTCCGTACGGTTTTTCGTAAAGTCTTTTTATGGCGTTTTTCATGCGTTGATAGTTTTGGCATGTTGTTTTATTGTTAGGACATTAACATTACATTAACTTGCAGTCATATTTAACCAAATTAGCATTAAAATATAAGTGTGTCCGTCATCAAAACTTGCAAGATGTTGTGTCCATCATTTTATAATTAGTGTACTGATGCTTAGTCCTATATTGTAAAACAAGGCGTCATCAAGAAATCAATGTGACGTCACACATTAGGCTTGGCAAAAGATGTGTTTAACTTATGCATTCAGGTTAAGCATAAAATTATTATCCATTTAATGAAAGTAAAATTATATTGATTTATCTCACTTCTAGCATCAACCGTCGTGTACAACATAACTTTACATGTAACATGAGGTCTTTCTTAACATAAGATCTTTTTGATCTGGAAAGAAATATTTTTGTTGCTCGGTTATTATAGGTGTTCGATCACAGAGGTTCTGCTATTGTGACATGAACCAGAGAAACAAAAAATATAAACAATATTAAAGAAAAATCTGTATGATCCTGTTCCTCCGACTGGTAAGTTATCACATTTTCTTATAGCGGAGGAAATATTTACGAAAAGAAGCTTATCTTAAGAGTTTAATAAACCGAATTTGGCTATTTAAGATTTGGCAGAAATGCCTTGGTGTCATGCACAACTTTGTTTAAATTTCGTCAAGACAAATCAAACGGTTGCAACAAAAATGACAAAAATTTACAAATTTTGTTACTCTTTTGCTGTTGACCTTTGACCTCAAATTTTTGTAAATTCACAACGGAAAACTTCTTACAACAGGCATTAATCTAAGCGCCTTTTTAATTTCATCAAAGTTATGCTTAATTCAGCCGTGTTGTATCTTGGGCCATTGAATGTTCAAAATTTACCCTTTTTTCCCGCACTATTATCCACACATGGCGGGCTACATTTAGTATATGTATTGTATCAGAAGAACGATTTACATCAGAACTACATGTAGCGTGTGATATAACCCGGACCCTGGCACTGTTATAGCCGACACTCTTTCAAATAATCAAGACAGGAACAGCTCATCCTTTCGGTTTACAGCTGGGTTCATGTTGCTGCTTTTTTCTGTTTGTGCTAAGTTAATTTGAGTTGTTTATATGAAAACGTAGCTAACTAGTTATAACAACTAAGGTAATGTTCATGTAAAAATAACGGGTGAAGAGGGTGTCTATGTAAAAAACAGGATGTGGGTGGCACACGACAATTTTTTTCATATTTTTTCATCCATTTCACAATTACATCCTTTCGCAAAGTGGACTGTTGGATTTGGATTAACTGCAACGATAAAATAGAAATAAATTACATAGAAAGCATTGAAATTCATTGAAAAAACGGAGATAACTCTTTAAGCAAAATTTGGTTGTTTTGTTAGGGAACTTTAATATCATTTTCTGAGCCATCCATTGTCGCTATGGAAAAAATCTTTTTTTACTACATGACAAACATGTGATATAATCATTACATTGAAACCAACAATATTCTGTGGGATAAAATTTACCATGTGTCAACCATATCATAGGTACATGGACAACCTCAAAAAGGAAAAATACTAATGACACTAATGGTTTCCCATATACAAATGTGTTAAACATCCCATATGCGTTTGTAAATATGAAAAGAACTATAACCACTTTCGTTTCGAAATGTATGTTCAGAAGTGGACCGCTCAGTGCAAGTTCATGATTATGTATGTGTGTCATGGGACCAAATTTTCTCTATATAAACAATGATAAGATCATCACAGATAAACAACCATTCCCATTACATGTAGTAGGTACATGTAGGACAATACACTCTACAGTAAAGCAATACAACCTAGCCAGCCATTGTAACTAAATTATATATCTACTTTCAATCATTGTCTGTAATTGTGTAATAAACTATAGAACATCATAACAAACTATCAGCCACACATAACATTACTAAATTAATACATGTAACTATATTTCTGTAACTATATTTCTATTCGTTCATTTCTCTAGGAAAGTATTATAGTCCCTGATTATCTACAGAAAATCTTCTCTATGGTTCTTTGCACAATGTTTCATTGACAGCCTACAACAAGTCAATGGAAGACGACTTCATGCCCTATCCCTATACTAAATACCAAAGTTCTCTATTCTCCAATTTCTGCTATTTTAGGACATAATTTAATAAAACTAATGGATTATATTTATTATTAATACAGAACGATTCGGAATATACTCTCACGAAAGTAACCGAGCTTGATGAGCGACTTCAGATTTGAGGGTTATTTTAGTATAACTTGAGCTGTGTGACCATTATACAGTTTCTAGGACGGGAATACAACGCACCAGATGTAACTTAATCTTGTCCGAGCCAAACTTGTATAGTTATAAAACTTTTGAATAGGATGGTCGCCAAAGATAAGAAAACAATTTATCGCATATGTTCATGATACATTTAACTTCACAAAATGACTTCTTGATAGGTAACTTGAACAATGCAGGTGCTCGACCGTTTTATCAAGAATAATCGCGGATAATAGCAATAATGATAGCAATAATAATAATAACTACAACGATAAAAATAAAAGCCGTAGTCAAGTAGTGTCATTGAGGCACACAGCACTAAAACTCCCCAACACTTGCGTGCTAATCATATGGAAACTTGTTTATTCTAATCCTCATATAGAGGTAGTAACATAATTGCATAAACTACTAAGAGGGTTTTTTAACATCATTAACTACCCTGTCAACGCATTTCTTGGTTTACTTTCATTATAACTACGTATTTTAACGCTTTTTCTCCATCAATTTCATCCCTTAGAAAAAAAGACATTCTGATAACAAATTATTGTGGTGCACATTAATTTCTCATTAGTACAAAAATATATATTCTATTTGGCAGTTTTTAGTACCAGACGTTAATGGTGGAACACTTCTACGTGACAACTTCAAAAACATCTTTTAAACCAAGCTTTTAAACCGAACCGTTTAGGAATAAGACTAATGGTATAATATAAGTTGGAGATTTGACCAGAAACATGTAAGAAATTAATTGATATATTCGTCATTAATGGTGTTTGTATCGAACGAACCTACTCAGATCATCGCGATGTACATTTCACAAGCGTACCGTGGTCTTACTCTTCATTGTTTGAAAGCAATGAAACGTTGATTAATGAGACTAAGAATAACTAATCAATGACATTTGGAAAGTGTTGGGACTTTTTTCTCATTTTGTGTTGGCCAAGCGTTTTCGGAAGGAGATGAAAGCCTATGCATTGTAAATCAGTATTTTGAAAGGGCTTTACGAAATAGCTCGCCGGATATGTCGATTAGATTATGCTAAATCAAAAATAAAAGTATGTGAGGTATTAAAATAATTATTTTTGAAATTTATATAAATTATTAAGTCCAAACCCTATTTGTCTATTAAAATACACACACGAAATCTAATGAATAAGATAGGAAACTGGCGTCGTTGCAGAAGCGACAAATTTTAGAGTTATATCAAGACTCGAATAAAAAAATGCTGACAAGATGTATTTTATAGTACATGTTGAAGTTGTTTGATCGATGTAAAATCCAGTAGTAAATGTAAGTTAGATTTTAAAAATTAATTATGTCATAATCATCCATTTTCCTTTTCAATAAAAAAAAGGAGGATATATACATTAAATGAATATAAAGAGACAATTAAGATTTCAAGGAAGACTACATAGACAGCATAGACTCGACTTTGATGTGCTAGTCATTGATGGTTGATAATAAAAACTGACACGTTTAAGGTTCATCATTACCTTTCGACAAATATGGCCTCAATTTCAGCAAAAATTTCGCTCTGACAACAGACAAACCTGCGTGTCTTTAAGAATTTTAAGGCATAGCATCCACTAGATGTGAGAAATTAATTTTATGTAAAACTACATCAAAAACTGTTAGGTAGACATCGGAACTACCCCTGCATACAGTTGTTTAAATGTCAAATTGTTCACTGCAGTAAACTGCACTCATTTGGACACTATTCTAGAAGAAGAAGGGGAATAAAAAAAATAAGTAACACTATTACCAAACGACAAACAACAGGGTGCTATTCGTATCTTTTCAATTTAAAACATACAAGGTTGTATTCGCAACCTCTCCTCCAAGCTAGTATTAAGTTGCGTGAATGAAGAACTTAATATTAGAAATCAACAGACAGAAAAACAATCAACGTCAGTTTTGAGGCACGTGGTCTGAAGAGGAAGTAAGTCGTCGGTTTCATGTCGAGAGAAATTTCTATTTGTTAAATCATACTTCTCTTGGAGTTTGTTTAGATATAACGTTAGCAGCAGACATGGCATGATGAAAAAAAAACCGCACAGTGTAAATTGTATGAATCGACTCCCTGTGCTATTTATTGTGATTTTGTTTGTTCGTAGCTAAAACACTTAAAAATTGTGTCTACTTTAAGGGAGAAATCCCATTGTATTTCAGTCAGTTGGTAATGAAAATGACCTTCATTTAATACACAAAAGAATTCAATGCATCAAAAATGCAAGTAATTAGAGAGATCCAATTTGTTCTTGTTGTTGGTGGTGTGTGTTTTTTTAATTGGCATGTGCGTCTTGCTCAAGTTTAATGCAATGGGACTTGAGCAATCTTTTGGTGTACAGGTTATTGATCCTCGACTGCAAGGATGATATGAAAATGATTGCCTAAAGTTAATATGGGAAAACCATAACCACAACCACAACCATCATATTGAAAAACTACTGTTAATTATTAAATCTGAACCTTGAGTTTGCCTTGCTTGTCTATTCAGAATTGACTGTACTTGCATAAACTACCAGCACAAAAACAGAGGATGGATTTTAGAAAAAAAATCATCAGTAATTTCTTGATCTTCTTTATAAAAAAGATTTGTTGGTGCCTGCTAACGTTAAGTATTTGATTGCTTCTACTAAGTAAGTTAAGTCATGTGTGTGCAATTCATTGTTAACACTCATGATCTTCTACACTTCCGTTGTAACGGTTAACAGAACATATTTCATTCGCGCCAAAGTTCGGCCATCAGACACATTACATCTCGAACATCTTGAACTTAAGGACTAAGGTTATAAACGGAAAACCACTCTCTGTAACATAACGATTAACAGTTTTATTAAACCAATTCGTAATATTTTCGTGATTGACAAGCAAATCTAATACACGATCCATGTCAGAGTGATAAAACCCTACACTTCATGTGTCGGAAGTGCTTGAAGCTATGGAAACTTTGCGATCATTTCCTATGATTATAACGGAACAGGCATATCTTGACCTCGTGTTGAACGTGCATATGGTGCATATTTTGAACGGAAAGTGATTAAGATAAAAGCACCGACCATTTTATTAGCTGGGGTGGGGGTGGGGCTGGGATCTTTAAGAAATATAAATACTAATCAATGTTCCAAATTTTGGAAAATTTAATTTTTTACTCGTCCATTCAAAAGTACAAATAAGGATTCCTAAAAGGATTGCAAAATTTGTTTCTTTATATATGTTAACTTGTTGAGAAGTAGTTCGTTGTTAAATTGTCAGAAGTATTACATTTTACATTTTCTTTCAGCTTATTTTGCCTGAAAATTGTTTTCTGCATACTAGTTTTAATCTTAATTTCTGTCTAGAATTTTCCATTAGACTGCAATCGGAATAAACTTTTACTGCAAGTCTGAATCAATATGAAGATAAACTAGCTATTCATGGCATTTCAGAATGCTTAAATCCGTTTTCGGCATGGGGCTCAGTCCCTCCCTCGGACATCCTACAAAGGCACTACCCTAGACCCACCGAGGACCTTAGCTTGTCGGTCCCTACATTTCCATTTATCACTTGTTATGCTCACAAGCAAAGTCTGAGCCTTTTTCTGTTTTAAGCAGATGGTGTTTGGGGCCAAAGCTCTACCCTTTCTGCTCATGGCACTCGGATCAATAAAAGATCATAAAACTTATATGAAATTGATTTTTTTTAAGTAGAATAATGTAAAAGTCTGGAATTAACAATTAAAGATTTTGAATATCAGCACAATTTGCCAATCACAGTGTCCGGAAGTATTTACTTAAGTAGGGCACACAAAAGTAGAACCTAAAATAACGAGAAATAGTACAGTTCTACCTATAAACAATGCAAATACCTAAGCTAACTGAAAAAAATCTTCCCACCTTGAAGATTGATTTTTATGAAACACTACTAAAATTTCTAGGTAAATCTTGCCTTTAGAGACATCTTGTTTACCGTCGCTTCTTTTTTCTTCTATTTCTCAAGTTTCTTCCTTTTTCGTGTTGTTTTCAATTATTTATTTTTGCAATAAATTAGGCATTATGTTAGGCTTGCGTAAGCAACAAATCTCCTTAAACAGATGTTTATTTTACCCTACAATTGATCTATCACTTATATATGCTGATATCGAGTAATGTAACAGCCTGTCAGATTAACAAAAGGAATGACTCTCCTTTAATCTGATTACATTAAATGCCAAGGTCAGCTTGGATAAATTTCGATAAAAACTTTTACACAAAACAATTTCTGCTTTATCAACCGAAAATAATTTCCTTGTCAGAGAAATAGGCTTTTTTATTCGATTTTCTATAAATCTCATTATTGTAAATGACAAGGTCAATTCCGGAAAGACAATGATTATGATTATGACTGTTTATAACAAATTCAGTGATGACCATTGGTCTTTTTGAATTGCAGTAAGGACTAAATGTGTGTCCAGATGAAATCCGCATTATGGAGAAGAGAGGAGGATCCAGGGATTTATAAAAAGGGAAATGAGAGGGGGGGTCTATCCAGAAATGTAGAAAAAGAGGTTACATGCTATAATTGTGCATATATTTGCCAAACATTCGTCAAAATTAACATTTTTTTCAAACACAAAATGGGGGTTCTGCACCAGCCACTGAGTTTCATTCGTATGGACAACAATCTGTTCGTCATAGATTTTCTTACCAATTTGTTTGTAAATAAGTTGAAAGCTTGATATCGAAACAATTTCTTTGTCTAAGTTTACTTGTGGTTGAACAATTTTAGTTTTAAATTTGAGATATTTCAATGAGAATCAGAACGTCTGTATAATGACAAGGATTGTTTTGTACAAAACCGAACCCTTTCGATTATAAAATTTGTTCAGTTTAGACTGTTGTGCAATGCATTTAAACTACTATTATGGAATTTAAAAGATGACCGGTTCAGTCAGGCTTTCTGTCTATTTAGTAGACGGTTTAGACGGGCTTTCTGTCTATTTAGTAGACGGTTTAGACGGGCTTTCTGTTTATTCAGTGGACAGTTCATACAGTCTTTCTGTTTATTCAGTGGACGTTTCAGACAGGCTTTCTGTTTATTCAGTAGACAGTTTATACAGGCTTTCTGTCTGTTAAGTGAACGGTTCATAAGGTTTTCTGTTTATTCAGTAGACGGTTAAGACAGGCTTTCTGTTTATTCAGTAGACATTAGACATGCTTTCTGTTTATTCAATAGACGGTTCAGATAGGCTTTCTGTATATTCAGTAGACGATTTATACAGGTTTTCTGTTTATTCAGGAGGCGATTTAGATAGGCTGCCTGTTTATTCAGTGGACGGTTTATAAGGCTTTCTGGCTTTCTGTTTTCTGTGCATTCAGTAGACAGTTTATAGACAGGCTTTCTGTTTTTTTTTCAGGGTTCGGTTCAGACAGGCTTCCTGTTTATTCAGTAGACAATAGACAGGCTTTCTGTTTATTCAGTTGACAATAGACAGGCTTTCTGTTTATTCAGTAGACGGTTTAGACAGGTTTTCTGTTTATTCAGTAGACGGTTCAGACAGGCTTTCTGTTCATTCAGTGGACGATTTAGACAGTCTTTCTGTTTATTCAGCACTAGTAGACTGTTTAGACAGGTTCAAGATATTGGTCGCAGTATTTTTGGTGTAGATGCCATTAATCTTTCTGAAAAGGATTTGACAGCCTATAAGTTTAGTGCTCGCTTGGAGTATGGGTGGTCTTGAGTTCGATCTCCGACCGATTCATACCGATCGTGTCGGACAAGTACAAAGCAGTATCTGTTTTATAGAGGACACGTTGTCGTCCTGAAATCCGTAGGATTTTTTTCTATAGTAAGTTGAACTACACTCAATCAATCAATCTTTTTTTTTTAGTTTTTAAAGTATCTTGTATATGCATTGTAAATACTTATTATAACTATATTTTAGCTATTATTTCCCCTGCCGATACAATTAGCTTCCTACAGTGCCTCATATACAACATATACATTGTTTGTTTTCGTAAAAAAAATTAAGACTGTCATGTCGGGAAAAATTATTTCCTATTTAAAAACAAATGACTGTTTGTCGATTGGAGTAGGCGAAGAAAATTACTAAGATTCCTCGTTACAATATATTCATTACAATGAATATGTCTGTTAATTGTAAGCTTGACCAGGACAACATATTTTGAATGCTGAATTTATCAGTCTAGACATTCTTAAGCAGACTTTCATAGAACTTGTGCATCTTTTTACATTAGTGTTCAACAACTGCTCTGTACATACATTTTATTCTGTGTAAATTGTTTTCTGTTTGTTTTCTGTTTGCAATAGGTACAATTAATTAGGGTTTTCCATTTCAAATGACTTGATTCACATGAAAATTATGTGAATTTCAAATAAAATTATCTTGATTTTCACGTGAAATTAACCTAACATGAACTTCTGGTGAAAGCTACATTAACATGATTTTCACGTGAAATATGTCACATATTTTATTTGCCCAATTTATGTGAAAATCTCGTGAAATAATTTTGCATGTATAGACTTTAATGTACGCCGTCACAACAATGTCATTTTTTCTCTATTTTATTTATAAAAGAATCATTGAAAGTTTCCACAAATATTTTACAGAATTGTTACATACATGTTGTATTTCTGAACTTTTTTTTAGGTTGTTCTCCGCAAATATTTTGGACGTGACCAAAAAAAAATCATCATTGTGTCATGCTGACAGTTTATTCTAATTTGTTGCTTTTTGTATGAGATGTCATATTTATTTGAGCAAATTAACATCTTGGCTTTGTGTTTGCTCTTTTTAGCTTCATAATTATCCTTAGTATGGTTATTACATACAGAGGTAACAGCTTGAATACCAAATCCCACAGACCATCCCTGAGTTAATACTGTGATTGAATTATTGTTTAGTTTTGATCTATTAAATCGCTCTCGTTTTGATTAAAATCTACATTTTGGTTACCAATAAATCGTTAAAAAATTGCCATTTTTTATTGTTTATAGCTGTTTTTGTTAATTTCTTTCTTTGTTCAGATTTTGCATTTCAAACAAAGGTTTGAATTAAGAGGCTGTCCATGTAAAAATCAGGCGTAGCATTTCCCCTTCGGAAGTACAAACTGAAGTTGCTCAGAAAATTAGCACGAAAGGGTCTATGACATTCATCTTTTAAAAACTATTTTAACTAAATGCTGTACCTATCAAACGGGTAGATAGAATGAAAACGATTACCCGAGACACAGATTGTTTAAGACCAAATATAAATCCCAATATGAGACATCATGTGACATTTATCACTTACAGCCGTGAAATCGATCCACGACAATCAAAGTAAAACGACATGGGACATATCGACAAAGGGAAACACGTTTTCGGAGCAAATCCTCTCTTTACCTAGCAGAACGTACCAATAGACAATCTTCCAAATTCGTCTATTTTGGTACCAGTTTTTGGCAAGTTCGATCTTATCATTTTTTAACACTTCCGGATTTCCCAATTAGGAAGATATCTATAGCATATCCCTTCTACGCGGTTTTGACTTGTTCGTAAAAATCTGGCATTTTATAATGCCGTCTATTGAAATGTTACATGCGTTCATCAGCAAGAACTCGATTGTCCATAATCGTTCTCGTCCTGAAAGTACATTATATTTCTACAAAAAAAACCCGTAAAACTCCAGACGTATATAACAAGTACAATACTATCTTTAAAAAAAAGATAGCCGACGCGGTAAAATTTTGTTCTTTCTACTTATAATTTTCTGAATTTCATTCAGGAAATAACACGACACGCAATTTAGATACAATTTTTTTTTCAAACGCCACTATGGTATCAGTATTTGACCAATCGGGAAACAGAACTGCGATCAGATGACTTGCTTTGCATGGAAGAGCGTCTTTAAGGTCAAAGAGTAAATCAGCGAAAATATACCGATTGCGTCAAAAAAAATGTCAGCGTAATCCAAGTACTAAACAGTACATATGAGTATAGTACGGCTGTTATATGTCCAGTCGAGTAACCTAAAGCTGTTACAATTATATCCTTTAATTATTATATAGAGTTAAATATGATACAGAGTTAAACATTTTTAAAGATTTTTGTGGAGATGAAATTGATAAACACGGCTACATCTACATGAAAATATTGAACAACTGTTTTGATCCAACCTCCATTACACAGGCATAAAAGAAATCTTTTCATAGCGATCATCTGATCTTTATTTTAGAATACGAATAAAACAATTATTTGTTTACCACGGTTGATTTGTGTACCAAGAACTCGATTACTGATTTGGCGATATAGAACGAACAACAGTGTTTGTCATTTGGGGACGACAACACTATGAGAAGTGAAGCCTTCATTTAAATATTCTGCAATGCAGGAATTAGCAGGGGACCAACCTAAAGTGTCATGGCTGTAACAAGATTGCAAGATTGTGAATTCAAAAGATGATAGTTATAAACAAGTAACTTTTGCCACACAATATATGCTAGAAACCACTGTGTATGCAAGCAAGTTTATATAAAATAAAGAATTACAATTACATCTAGTGCGTAATTATTCATGTATATATATGAAAAAAAATGCATCGTACTTATAGAATAGCGACAGTTGCTTCTTAATTGTACCAATAGTATTGAAATTGATGACATGCCATAAAATACTTTAAAAAGTGGATCAGATTGAAACATTTTTTTTTACTTTTTAGTACAATCATTGCTTCAATATCATGCAAATTCACCAAAACAATATTGTAGTAGTTATAACTAAGTAAAATATCATGTCTAAAGTATTTAAAAAACAAGTAAGTATTTCTTACATAAACTTAACCAAAGCATAATCAATTTAAAGTTGAAGTTTAAGAGACTAGTTCAGTGACGAAACATTGAAAAATGGACACCCAATGAAATCTCTACCGTCATTTAACGTACATAAGCAAATAGAATCAAAGACTGAAGTCTTCAAAGTCGCTAATCGTCAAGTATTCTCTGTCACTGATTTTGGCTAACTTTCAACAACCGAAATGGCACGAATGCTATATGCTCTAAAATCGGGTGACTTCCGCTAAATCTTGCAATTGGTTCCCTTGATACGATTGCGTACTTTTTCGTAACTGTAAAGACCCGAATGTTTTCAATTACCCGGGACCAGATTAAACAACTTGCTATGGATATTTATCGGTCCTGATAACATTTTTGACCTATATATATATATATATATATATATATATATATATATATATATATATATATATATATATATATATATATATATATATATATATATATATATATATATATATAGTCAATTGTAACGAGCCCCTGTTTTTGAATCGGAAACTGGGTCAAATTACGAAATTTTCAATGCTAACCGATCATTTAATGTAAACTTCCCGTTCTCATACCAGCAAAAACACACATAGACATGTGTATGCTATTTTTAAAAGGAGGTACGTTGTAGCGATCTCTGGGTCGCTTATGATATTGACCAGGGCCAGATTAAACAATTCGCAATGAATATTCATAGATATCGGGTATATGATCTACATAGTCTTGTAAAACGTGCCCCTGTGCCTGAATCAGAAATTGGGTAAAGTTCAATGCTAACCGATCATTTCATGTAAACTTCCCGTTCTCATACAAGCAAGAAACACACGTAAAACACATGTGTATGATATTTAAAGGTACATTTTTTTTATCGTATCACGAAGCTAGAACTATGACGCTATGGCGGTTAACACGGCACAGATCTGCAGCATTACGTGGAGTATAAGCATATAATTATGCGAATATAAAGCACTGAAATTACGAGTGCAAGAAGTCGCTAACAATATTCCTTACTTGCGGAGCTCGGGATGCAGCCATATTTTATCGTGTTTTTTTTCCTCCCGTAAGAGCAGGTGTGATTTCGATGTTCGGATTCGGTTGCACAAAAAGAGGTAACTCGAATGAAAATGGAATCCCCAGCAGACAAACACAACGGTGTTTCTAAAATTTACAGAGTGTTTCATTTTGTTGGTAGGTTACATAAGGATGATTTTCATTTGTATCCCGGGTAAAGAAAATTTATGGCAGGGTCAGTAGAACGAGAAATTCCCTTCTGACTTTCGAGGTTTTCTAAAGTATAACGGATGGAAAACCTTACGTATTCCGAATAGACACCTGCTCCAAAGGGAGATAAATGTTGACAACATGTTGGTCCGCAAGTCGGGAATTAGTGATTTGAGAATAGAAAGGGTTTAAGTAATTAGAAAACTCTATATTCACGTTGGCCATTTATGTTACATTCTTTTACCTCGTGCGATAGTGAAGGGTTAAATAACGACATAAATAGCTAGCCCGTGATAAAACAACGATAAAGTGGAGTTTCTGTGATTTTTTTTTCGATTCTAATAGGATTAGTTTCTTCATAATTCAAAATAGACCCAGCCTATGTGTTGCGCGTAATGTTGGCCGTGTGTTTATCACTTTGTTTTGCATGGCTGTGGTCTATAGAGCTTTGAAGCACGTCATACAAAAACATTCAGATGATAGACAATCTTCTAAGGTAGAAACATTCAGTATTAAATTTTTTCCTATAAGTGATTTGCAAAACTTTTTATGGGGAACAAGACTGCTCTTGCAACAAAACATTTTTTTGTATTTTTATGCAAAAGCAAAAAATCAACGCCTTTCTATCGAAATCACTTTATTTTAGTTTTTATAAAAGAGTAGAAAAGTGTTAATAGTAATTTATATTGGGTTCCTCTTTCGCCACAGGATTTTTGTCTTGACATTAATGAGTAATTATTTGTTTCCTGATAAAATCCAATTATTACCACCTAAACCAAATAACAAAGCCGTGACAGAGTTGTCAAGTCATACCAATACGGATAAGATACAAATGTATTGATATAACAATAATGCAATTATTAATTTGATCTCACAGTCTTTTTATTCTTTGTCATTAGAGCTTATATTGGGAAAATTAAACGGTTAAGCATCATCTTTACCGGAAGTACTGCACATATTGGAATAAAACAAGATACAAGTCTAAATTTTGTTTTCTTCTTCCTTGTAAACAGCAAATTGTGTCGTATTTCGAGAAATCCTATACAACCACGGTTTATATTTATCTTATTTTTTTCATATAAATCCTGAGTTTTATGGTCGTCATCATGAACTCGTTGATCGTTATGGTGTACCCATCTGCACCTTGAAAACTGATCTATTCAGCGGGTCATAGTTTTCCTTTCCTCTTTTGTCTACCCCGGACTTGACTTTTTATGAGCAACTCGGCGGGTGTTTCTAGAAATGCACAGGACGCTTACCCTACCGGATCACCTGGTCCATGCTCCCAATTTTTATTGGAGTCCGAGTTGCTCATTTGCTTTTGTTACTTTGTATGTATGATTTTAGTTACTTTATGTTCTTTGTTGTGTATGTCTGTTTTCCATGTCTGGTCTTTGTCCCTGGATTGCATTCTTTTGATTACCGCTATAACCTTGGTTCCCTTGATTATTGTTTTTTTCCAGTCTATTATAGGAAAAAAGAACGGATATGGTGAAACGTAACAAATGCACCATTGTATAACCTAGCTACAAATTAGTAAATGCTTTCAAGTGATCACCTAAATATCTTTTCCTAGTGTGAACACACCTTTAAGTGAGCTCTGAAAGACTCCGATAACAATGTCATAACAGAACGGTGACACTTCTTCACAATCAAACTAAAATTAATATAACGACACAAAGACATGTTCGCGACATTATGAACATAGTAAGAAGTTAATCACATCGTTACAACAATAATTAACTACTGCTGGTACTGTTTATCATGTTGGTGTTTTGTTAATAAAAAACTCGGATTTCTTTGATGGTTGTTTATTCAAATTGTTGTTTTTACGCGCGAGTTAAACTTCTGATCAATGTGTGTTTTTTTTTTACAATATTTATTCATATATATTTGTTCATATAAATTATTATTCAATAATACTGGTAATTTAAGTTTTTACTTTAGCCATCATAAATACCAGCGCAAATCTGGCAATGAAGATATCAGAATGATTCTTATTTTTTTTTTCATATTCAAAGCCGGTGTTTTAAAATGCACGTGACATTTTAACTAAGTTACTGCGAGATTTCCCCGCTCTTTCACATTTCCGAGTTTTCTACACATATCATGGGAGAAACCAATTCACTTTAAGCCTTTTCTTAATTTAAAGTTATTTCTTTAAATTAATTTTTTCTCTATGGTAAAATTAAGATTTTATCATGCTCGCATGTTGAACATTTTAATTTAACATCTCGAGTGGAGAAATAATTTAAACCACTCTTTACTGAAGGAGAATCTGTATGTTTCAATTTCTTCAGAATAAGTTCTTTAAGGAAAGCCATTCAATGACAGAAAAAGTAACCACCTACGCAGGAAGGTTCAACACGTTCACGGAATAAATAATACCCGCAAGTTACTATTATATGGAAGATGGATTACAGAACATCAGGTTACTAGAAATAATGGCGTGAAACTCTCTTGTTGATGAAGTCACATTATTCATTTAATCATGTATATATCAATATAATGCACAACAATTTGGATATAAACTAAAAGAAAAAATAGTGTAAATTATAAAAGCTAAAAGAAATCAAAATTTTACAAACGCCTCTTCATTCTACGAAATTCATGCAATGCTGAAAAATGGAAACAATCTTAGGGAGTCTTTAAGTGATGTAAGAAGTCGAGTAGGAAAATATACAATCAAATTAATCTTGTAGCAATTGAATAGTTAGACAGAAACGAACATCTTAAATTATACACTTGTGTTAATGTCAAATAAATATTCTATCGAGGCAAAATAATTACTGTGTCTCAGTTGTGGTAAGTAATCATAATAGTTTAGAGTTTTTTCCAAAAAAAAAAAAAAAATACAGAATGAAAAGAAGTGCAAATGTAAGAATGTGTGTAGTTTTAGTAAGATACACAAGGACAAACAAACAAACATTCACGAACAAAATGAAACGCCAATTTGATTCCATGAAAATATGTTTGATTTAGTGTAAGAAAGGTTATGCCTCATTCAAGTCTATATTATTATTTTCCTGAATTAATATGTCCATTAACTACTTCATATATCAATCAAAGACTCATGTTTTCTATGTCGCTTATCGTCAAATATTCTATGCTATTGATTTTGAGTCGCTTTCAACATTTAGGCGAATTCAATGCTCCACTAAACTTAACTCACAATTAATCGGTGATTTTTCTTAATTTCGACTTGGTTCATAAATCGAAAAATTACAAACATTAGTGAGCCAAAGGTCTAAGGTCGATTAATAATATACATTCATGTTCTTTTCTATTTCACATCTTTTGACATATCGTTCATTTGTACATTACTAGTAAAATAAGTATATTCCTTTTTCGAAAATAAATTAAATTTGACATTTTAGAACGCTTAAAAGCTTGTGTCGGTTTTAAAAACCCATTAGAGCTTGTGGTGTAATGTTTTATATGTACCGACTTTGTTTTTGAAGTTTGAAGTTTGTTGTGTAACGCAGATCGATAGTTTCACTATCAAAACAACACAGCGACTATGCGTTTCTCAGCTATATTACAGAAAGTTCAATGCTTACCGATCATTTCATTTTTTAATGTAAACTTCCCGCTATCATACAAGTAAAATACACACGAGGAACACATGCACAGAGTAGTATTGAAGAGTACATTTTGATATCGTATGAAGTTCTACGGCACCGGTCAGCAGCATATGTTAGTTTTGTAATATATGATTATGCAAATCATATACGAATGTACAGTAATGAAATTATGAGTGCAAGTAATCGCTATTAATATCAGCGACTTGAAAACTAGGAAACTCTATTTATCTCATCAAAAGAAAGGCCTTTCCGGGTCATAGAAACATTGCGGATGGTAACGTATCTTATATAAAGGCATATGTTTGACGGTGTTATTGCCATGATATACATGTATTCTATGTTAAATGGTGATATAATCTAATCTTCATAGATAAAGTTTTATATGGACTGACAGAAAAACCGACAGACAAACAAACAAACAAAAACAAAAACAAAACAAAAGATAAAAAGAACTATGAGAAATACTCTAACTTGGAGACTTTTTGCGTTTCTTTTCTTTATGAATTTGTCAACAATACTGTTACCAGCATCTAATGTTGCTGTAAAACACTGACAATGCAATTTGTGTCAATATAAAGCAAAGTAATGAAACGAGCGAGAAGAATGATCGCCTACACAATCCAGTTCAATCCGTTCATTAAAAGAAGAATGCCCTCAAGTTTTGTTGTAAATACTCTAATTGCAATATCACAGGAAATTTACTGGAAATGCGACCTGTATTTTGAAGAAATATTTTGTTTTTATCTGGCTTTTACTGGTCGTGGTTGTCTAGTCAAATATCGTTTGTTTGTTATTTTTGGTTTTCCTATGCCATTGTAAAAATGTGCTTATTTTGACATACACATTCTAAAGAAGTATGAAAAAGAAATACTTTAAAAAAATTAAAACACCACTAAACCTAATACCATAGATCTTTTTAAAGGAATAATGATGATAATAATAATAATAATAATAATAATAATAATACTCTAGATTTTGTTGTGCATACCATTTCATTTAAAGACTTATGTAATTACCAACAAGTGGGCAAGCGAGAAGAAATCAAATCAATTTTAATGGATTAGAAAGAACAAAGTGTTTGCTATACGGCTCCTCGACATACAAAACCAAAATAATAAGAGGATGTATAATAGATGTGAACACATAAAAACCTAGTAAATATCAAAGATATACTTATCCATTTATCACACTGTCTCAAAACCTTTCAAACACTATGCTATGATTATATTAAAATCTATTTTGTCAAAGATTACCTGTTTATTGGTTTAGTGACAAAACCGAAAAAAAGCATCGTTGCAAAATTAAAACTTTTTTGATTTATAAAACAACAAAGTTATAAAAATACTGTATTTAGAAATATTTAATATAAATTCATGATGAAAATACATTACTTCTGGTTTTAAGACCACCAAATATTCATGACAGTAAGATTAATAATGATTTGGAAAGGAAGGTTTGATTCACGGTCCACACTCAAAATTTATTATTTTCATTGTCACAGTGTGTAATAAAACATATATAAGGGAAATTTTATGGATCGAAAGTCCATGTCTAACTGTAATGTATATATATGTTTCAATCACTAATGATTGCAAAAATATGCAACTAACTCAATGCGAAACAAAATGTGCAATTTTAGTTATTTTAAGTAGAACTATTAACAAAAAAAGGAAATCTCTCGAATAACAAAATTCATACGTGTATGTATATATGTATATTTCTTTGTTAGTCTCTTTCATTGTTTTTTCTTATTTGTATAATATCTTTATATTCACCTCTGTATTGTTCCATTTATTATGCACTGACTGTTTAGATTATTTGTATACCATTGTTTTCTGATCATGATCATCGAAAATAAAGTATTGTTTTTTTTTAAATATATGATAATTTAAACTGACAATAGACAAGTGTGTCAGTGAATAAACTAGTAAATTTATGGGGACTACAGTGAAATGAATTTCTGGTAAATTAGAATGAAGAAAGTGTTGACGAATGGGAAAAAGAAAACTTTCCAACCACCCACTCACTGAACTATATTTACAATATCATTGAAAGTCGCAAACTCTTGACGAAATCCTGTTATAGATAAGATGCTAATTCGGACAAACTAATTCAATGATAGAATTAAATCAATCTTGTAGCTATTTGGTAGTTAGCAAGAAGACAATCCGCTCCACAAATTGGACAATTGAAGTTTCTGGTAAATGTCAATGAGGCATTCATTGTAGCGAACCGATAATAAAGTCTCTTTTTTTCCAATTGATCAACAAATTGCGCAAGATTCAATATTCAATTGCACTATATGCGGCCTGCAACTATAGTATTTTTTGCGTTTTGGTGCATTTTCATCTCAAAATCAAAACATTGAACACACAATTACTGGTTATATGTATTTAAATTCATTCAGGAAATAAATGATTTAAAGATTTTTTTTCTTTTTGATAACAGAAAATATTAAAGCCTGAATAAACATAACAATGCATTTTTTTTTATTATACCATGCCGTTACATAGAAGACCTTTCAGTTATTGAATCTTAGTTTAGAAAGAGTAATCAAGGGAACCAAAAAATGAGCGGTAATTTAACGAATATTTTCCAAGTATAATCACTAAGACAGGAAAAATAGACATATACAACAAAGAACATGAAATAACTAAAAGAACACGTACAAAGAAACAAAAGAGCATGAACAACCCGGACTCCATTATTAACAAGGAACATGAACTAGAGCAGCAGTATGGTAAGCGTTCTCAGCTATTTTAGAAACCCCCATCAACTTGTTCACTTGCTCACGTCCACAGAAGACTAATGAATAACGGGAAACTATGACAGACTGGACAGTTCGGTTCTCGTGGTGCTGATAGATATACATGTTTGTACCATAGCAACACACGAGTTCATGAAGACGACCATAAATCTTTTGAAGTGAGGAATGTAATATTGTAGCAACAGAACCCTGTTCCAGAAGCCTATCCATTCTAACACGGTAAAAAATGTCCGGGTTTTTTCGGTAAGCTCTTGCATGATATGTGAGTTGGGATATGATTAATACATATGCAGGTGCTGAAACGATATTGCCATATTTAAGATAAAATTTAAAAAAAAACGCAATGAGGAGTCATAGAATTATCGTATAGTTAGGTCATTAGTTTGCCTTTCCATCGATCTCTAAGAGTAGGTAAAGATATGAGAAAATGAATTCCGTCTTATCCATCTATGAAGCTTTAAAAATAGCGATTTCACCCTTTTGTTTTTTTTTACGTTTAGTAAAGGAGTAATCAAGGGAACCAAGGTTATAGCGGTAATCAAAAGAATGTAATCCAGGGACAAAGACCAGACATGGAAAACAGACATACACAACAAAGAACATAAAGTAACTAAAATCATACATACAAAGTAACAAAAGTAAATAAGCAACTCGGACTCCACTAAAAACTGGGAGCATGGACCAGGTGCACCGGTAGGGTAAGCGTCCTCTGCTTTTCTAGAAACACCCGCCGAGGTGCTAATGTATTCAAAAATCATGTATTCAACTATAATATAATTGCCTATATAAATAAACATTTGTGGGTCTTTGTTTAAGTAATTCATGTTTGTTTCTAAATTGATCAGGTTATGTATCTAACCATCTTTACAACATTTAAATTTGCTGACACTAATGTTTATAGCCTTTTTTTTTATTGTAATTGTAAAGAGTGATATTTGGAGGAAAAGTTAAGTGATTTGTATAAACATCTAAAATATTTTTGTTTCATTAATTAGTATTTCAAATTATAAAACTAATTACCTAATATATTTGTGAAAGGTTTGATAATATGAATCCTGTTATGTTTCATTCTTTCGTGGAATGTTACCATTTGAAATTTAATCATTGGTGTTTATTTATTATCCAAATTGAGATTCAATATCAATTAAAATCAAAAAGGGACATGCTGAGAGCTTCAAACTTTATCCATGCCTATAATAATAGACAATGGAAAAATGTCCTCAAGAAACTTTGCAAATGAAATGTAATCCAAGTTCCATAAGTCTACTTCTAATATAGAAAAGAAAATCAAATCTGGTAGAATAGTAATATTCAGTCGACGATTTCTTTTTAGTTGCTTTTTCAAAAGTTCAAAAATTTCATTATATTTCTCACGAGAATATATATTCCTAGTTTTCCCTTCTCATAGCGATTTCTCATTTCTGCGTTAAATTTTTCCTCGAAATGAGACATGTTGACACGACTACACAAGATGATCAAATGAAAACCATTTAATGGAAATCAAGTGAGTAGTGAAAAGAACATTTACTAAATATTACTTGAAAACAACTCAGAACCTTATAAACTTATTTAGTTGTACATTGGTGTGTGTAGTGGCCTTTGGCAATATCTGATGTTCTCTCTATAGTTAAGGATTAGCAGTATTAAAAAAACTAATAATTTATATGAAAAAGAGTGGAAATGGAGAACATGTTAAAGACACAACAATCTTTAAAAGATTAAAATGCAATGTTTTCTTTCTTTCATTATTTATTATTGCCTAGGAAATAAGTAGATTTTGACCACTATCATTTCAGAGAATAAGCCTAAAGCCTGATTTTTTAGGCAATTAGTAATTGACTAGTCAATAGCTTATTGACTAGGCTTTAGGCTTAATGCCTGATTTTGCTTATTGCCGCTAACATATATATTTCTCTGATTACAATGTGATGATACAAAAATGAGTAACTTTTACAATTAATGATCATTTAAGCCCAGAGCGGAGATAAATTACAAGTAAAAGTAAATCAAAATGTACAGAATAAGTTTGGCTATAAAAGTTTGGTAAATTTTAGCCACATATAGAACAGACGAAACAACATAATTATATAGCGAAGTTCTAACGTGCCCAGCCACACTTACTTCCCTTTATGGTTATCCTGTCAAATTTAGTAAACAGCATATTACAAATGTAAACCAACAATTGGTCAACGGAACGATAATATTGCAAAGTGAAATAATGCACGAAACACGAAATCACAACAACTCTAATAGTTATTGAAATTAGGCAAACTGGATTTTGAAAGACAGTAGATCACATACCATCTAGGATATTATAAACCAATCATGTACAACCAAAGATCCTCAAACTCATTTGGACTGCCACAAAAATTTTGAGGGTAAATGGAACAGTACTAGTATATCTACACCATACCTGTTATGACTGTTTATGGGTCCATATAACCACTTTAATTCAGCTAAGTAACAAGAAACCAGAAGTTTAGTTCACCCGATCACTCCATTTTTTAATCAATAACAGTATAAAACATTATTCCGAAGAAACCGCACGAAACACCAACTAATATGAATAATTTACTATTAAAAATGGAATAAACAGGAAGAAACTCAGAAAGTATTTTCCGTTTAATTACTCTTTAAATATTGGTTCTCAGCTTCATTTGGGATGGATGAATGTTGCTGTTTTGAATACAGGCAAAATAGTTTTCTTGCAATTCATATAAATGAAGCATCACACGGACAAAACAGAAAGTACAATGTGATATTAAATTATTTTTATGATAAATTCAAATACCAAAATACTTCCATGTCGATTTGTTCATCCTGTTATAGTTTTCATTTTCTGTTCCGTCTTCCTCGGATGCGAATTTCTTATCAACTCCGTGTATCTAGAAAAGTAGATGACACATGCCCAACCGGTGCACCTTGTCCACAATCACAGTTTTAGGTGGAGAGTCCGGATTGCTCATTCACTTTTGCTTCTTTGTACTTTTTGTACATGTTATTTTGGTTGTTTCATGTTAATTGTTGTGTGTGTCGTTTCCCCCTGATAGTCTTTATCCTTGGAGTATATTTAATGAATATCCGCTATTCTTTATTCCCCTGATTACTCTTTCATAGTGCTTTTTTAAGCAGGATAGATATAATGTACAATAGATGTTCCATTCCCAGATCTAACATTTTTTTAAAGACAACATGTCATCTATACATGTATAACGGATGGAATTGATAACGTATGGAATTTATAATGGATGAAATTGATAACGGATGGAATTGATAACTGATGGAATTATTAACTATTCGCTACTTTCAAAATGTTCACACCAATTTCACATGCAATCTTAAAAAAGACCATTGACATTCTTTTGTCTGTATATCTGCTTTACACCAAGCATAAAGAACATACTTTAAGCGTTGATTGTGTCTTTATGAAATATATTTAACCGGCCAATACATTTAGAACTTAATTAAATACATGTATGTTAAAGTGAAAATAGTGGTTGTGTGATAACTATTTTGTTAAATACAGTATGATTATTATTATTAAACTATGTTTTACATATCTATCTCGATTTTTCCGCGAAAAGTGAAAAAGGAACATCCTACTTAATCTTAAAAATAAAACAATGAGAGCTCCTTATGGTTAAACACGAACCGATACCAGCTGATGCCACAGTCATGCCGCGCTGTTCAACTACTATAGATCAACATTGAAAGTAATTTAGTATCTGATAAACGGCTTTTATTGTCTGAGAAATTGATCAGCTTTATTCAAAAGAAATTGACATGGCTCTGACGTAGTTAATTGAACAGACCATAAAAACAGCTGATGATGACAACATACTTCTTTTAAAGGTTGTGATTACATTTGCAAATCAAAGGTTCAGTTGTAGGACTATGATAAATGATAGAGAAGGAATCGAGTTACCAGGGCAATAACGTTCGATTTGTTGGGAAATCGAAACGTACTTGAAGGGTACAAATTTAACAATACTGTTGATTTTGAGATAAATAACAGCTGTTTATTTTTGTATTTAGAAATGTAGTGTTCACTCTATATTCAGTTCCATGACAAAAATCTATTAAAGAATCTACATCATTTTTTTTAAATTCCATTTGTACATGGTTTAAAAGCACTATGGATTAACTACAATTAATTCTTAATTCTTAAGTTAATTTTGAAAAAAATATCTTAAACCAAATTTTAGGAAGAAAAATACAGAATTTCCGTTTTAACCGATTTTCACTTTATATGTACTCATATACACATATTTCCTATGTACTCATATATATACACATATTTCCTCTAAGTATGCAAGTTCCTTTAATGAATAAGTTTTTATATTGTTTAACCGAATTTACTTATTCATTTGCAATAAAGAGATATTTTGCTTTTTTAAGTAACACGTTTGCTTTTCCCAAAACAAAAAAAAATGTGAAGGAAGTTCCTAATTCTCCTTCAAATATAAAATTCCAAAATCAATGAAGAAAAAAACCTTTTTCACAATATTCTTGTTTACTTCACCTTTGATTTGGTGCATGAAACGTTCCCGCCATTTTCAGTGCAAAATTAGCATTGACATGTTTGCAATTAGTCAGATATTTTGAACAATATACGAATATAAAGCGCACCTCTGTAATGAAGGAACATACCTATCGCAGTGTATATACTGCTAGTATAAAAATTTAACCGGTTGTTATCAGTAGCTAGTTGATAGGTATGAGTGCACTTGATCGATTGGTTGATTAATTGATTGAAAATATTCTACGTCCTGTATTATTAAAAAAAGTTTGATTAATAGAACACGTTGACGCCGATCCAAACAATTGTTACGCCATTTTTTTTTGCAACTGGCTTTACAGAGCAGTCACTTACCAATTTAAAAAGCATTTATGAGTGACTTAGTCGGAAAACGAACCTGCTACTTCACGCAATCGAACTTAATACGCTACTACGAAACTCCCGTTGCGGTCGACATGCTATGAAACAACAAACTTTTGACATATATGTTAAAGTTAACCATCTATAAAAAAGAGTGATTTGTATTTTGTCGTATACAATAGTTTGTTTCACAATCAAACGCCATTACTGACAACATAGACAATAAACGTAGTAACGGCGCTCAAATCAGTGCATTTTTGACTAATCCGTTTGACTATTGCCAAGAGTTTATAAAGTTTCCAACTTTTATTATGAAGTATATATTGTTTTTTTTACAATCAATTTGTATCCTATAAAAAATGATATTTCCGGTGGGACATTTTGTGAATCGTGTGTGAAAATAAATAGGATCAATAGGGTTTTAAATAAGGGCCTGGGAAATTGACCTATCAATTATTTGAGCTCCCGGTTGAAACATAGAGCAATATTATCTTATTTGTGTAAAATGATTACTTGAGTTATTTTTTAACTTTGCATGCAAAACAGTAGTTATATTGACTGGAATTTTCCCCCAAATAAAAAATCCTTGTCCAGGGGAAATACTTAATTATATACGTTTTCAGATTGTTATTTATTCAAACCTGTGTGGACGAGGATGGGTATTTATATTGATTCAAATCTCCTTAAACTAATAGATGTTTGTGAATACAGCACTTCTGTGAATGAAAATCTATTTACGCGACACTGATGACGTCATGCTCTATATAATCAATTTTGATATTGTCAATGTAGTAAATAATCTGAATCGGATCGGAAAATCACAGAAATAGATCAGGGATTTAATGGAGGCAGAAATAGTTAATTGCTAGAATAGTAATCCATGTCATATTGTACACATGTTCTAATTATCTGACCTCATGGACTATAACTGTTTTTCTAATACCTTATCATCCATTAGAGAATACAAAGTAAGCTGTAGTAAGTAAAATATGTTAAATATCAAATATACAAAGAATCAGACTCCAGAAACAGTCAATAGCAACTAGTAAAATACGTTAGCATAAAATAGCCTTAAATCTAGTGCAAATCAACACATATTGAAAAAGAAATATAAGATATTGAGTTATACCAATTCTTTTCAGTAATTTTGTTTCTGTTAACGGTAACCATTCAAAATTCTACAAAAGATAAAGAAAAATGCATTACATATAGCACCACACCGTGGAAAATAGAACCTTCTTATCAATAAAACTTTCAGGCTGTGTGGACCAAATTATTTATCGTATTCTTGCAACCAGAATAGTTTCTATATGCTAGGATAACTACATTTAACTGTAACGAATTGGTTAGGCAATCACCCGTCAAAAACACAGAAGTTTCTACCATTGTCACAATATAATTTCTATCACAGGCAATTGCACATGACATTATCGTTATACATAAGTACCACTGGTGTCCTTCATACAATGCAAATAGAAAGTAACCTTGTTAAGTAAATCGTGCTCAGCATAGGTTGACATTATTTGCCTAATATCATTTCAATGTCACTCCTTAACTAAATGAGAATTGATTGAAGTAATAACATGTTTAGAATGAGAGCTAAACAAATACAATGCCACGGATTCTTTTTAGTAAAAGATAGAAGTCTTGACAAAGTCTTGATAACCCATAAAAACGCAAATCACTTTCACAAATAAATAGTTGTAACATAAAATTCCAAACTGATAAGTAAAACCTGCAGGTTATAGCGAAAAGGAGGTTAAGCCAAAATAGCATCAAATAACAAACAGCAAATATCAAGACATAGAAACAACCGCAATGAATTGGAGCCATTCAGAGCTTGTTTTTACTTATACTGAAGAAATTATTTTTTTTTATTTATCATTGTTTAATTTTTTCAAAGAATTTTTTTCTTTTGACTATTGCTATTTGGTCAATTGTTTATTTGTCTGTGTTATATGTTTTATATGAATGAGATATGATCTAATACCCTTACATCACCACCGCCTCACCGCCGCAGTCCAGACGTAAGGGAATGAATTCGTACCTCATATATATTACACACCATTATTTTCATTGTTAATTTGAAAAAAAAAAAAGTTGTGTATCGCTAGTCTACAGTAGCAAATTCAATGTATAGCAAGTGTTATATGAATAATATACCGAACTACTATAAAAAGAAAATGCAATTTTTCAGTGGATGTTACTTTTAAAAAGTACCCCACAGAAGTTTTCTTTTCATTTCTTTGTGTTATGATGTGATTTATTACATAATTAAAGAGTTGGATTGTACAATTACATGCTACATAAAAATGGTTCGGTTTTAAAAGTAGTTCGCATGCAGAAAATTGACCTCTGGGAAATCTTTATATCCTAAACTGTGCATGTCTTTTGGCAATGATATCAATAATCTATACTCACAAAGCAGTTTGCAAACACAAACTTGTCAAAAATAGATTTCCATTTAGTAGTGAACTACCCAGAATAATTAATTGTTTGTTTTCTTAATATAGTATTTCTGAAAGAAATATATTCTTGGAATTAGCTGTGACGTCATTTTGTTCACATGTTTTTCGTCTTTTTTTTTTTGCGAATAGCTTTGATCAGTTACCTATTTATAAGAACCCAAAGTAAGATCCGAAAAGTACATCTTACGAAAAAAAAGTTAGTGTACAATTTGTTTTGCATATCATTCCATTGTGGTAATTGGGTTCAATGAGTCTTGCACACATCGTTTCCTGCTTTATTTTATTTTATCAATATATTTTCTCTGAGAATAAGAATATTACACTTTAATAGTTTATCCAAGAGATGATTCCGTAGATAGTTACTCAAAAGCAGAATAATTATCCAAAATAGTTTGTGAAAAGAAATTGTGAGGGTTGTATTTTATTTTGTAAAAGTCTAGCTATAACTAGTTAGTAAATTTCGTAACGGCTAATGATAATACTACCCTTGTAGTTAAGCATTCGTCAGAAAATACAATAAAAACAATATTCCACGTTTGTGATGCATTATCTTTCACTACATGACAAGATACGGAGCCCACATGTAATTTCCTGATAAGGAAGTAAGGATTGGTTTGAGATATCTGATTTCAAATCAGAACACGGGAAACAAACCACGCATGACTCCGTCTAACTTACAATTTATAACAGAATATTATTGTACAGGAGTCAGTACTATTAAAAAATACGTGTATTTGTTTTATTATTTATTTGTGCAATTTTACAGAAAGTTGCAAAAATGAAAGGCTACGACTGTATGAAATATGTAAATATAAATATGAAATCGTGGATATATATATTGTGTCTTCAGTTGTACGTAGTACAATTGCTTCATTTTAATACCTACATTTTGTGACACACAAAACATCAACAGACAATATTCAACATATGGGTATATTTTGAAACTTAACCTACCAAAGCCGTTTCCTTTTTTTTCTTCTAGGTATTTCTTATCTTAACAACAATAAGTAATAAGAATACCCTGCACAAAGTTTTAAAAAGTTTGTAGAACACTTTTTTAAACACAATTTTAAAATTTACCTAGCATGAAACAAACATCGTTATTTAACGTAAAGATAAAACGTCTAAAATATTAGGAATCATTTCAAGTACGACAAGTTTAGAAATCATCCACTGCAAGGTAAGTGTCTGCTTAGGTGTGAAAAGGAAGACGCCAGTTGGTTAAGCTGCTGACAGAATACAAAATTGGTCCTAAGTAAATATAGAAATACTTTGCTGCTTCTATCTCTATTTATTTCCGCGAATTAGTTTCTATTCGATTTAAGTCATTTACTATTTTTACGATAGTCCGATAGATAATAAACAATAACGTCATCAACATTTCCATGAATAGATATTCATTCGCTAATAAGCCGTTTTTTGCAAGCAAGTGGTTATTATTTACGTTGAGTTTTAAAGAATTTGCATAATAAATAAGGCTATCTGTGGGAAGATGGTACATGTAAATTGCTATTTAGAGTTTCGCAAATTGTATTTAAAAGCCAAAAGACATCATTGCGGGGTTATGAATTCCTATGATTTTATCAACAGCAATGTTGCCTGCAAAATTTACATTAATTATTATTATTTTGAAATGATAAGGATTATATATTTATAGTTCATTGAGGTGAATTGACTTTGGTACTGTGAAAGTACTTTAATTCGTGGACCAGGGAAGAAACACAAGTTCGTGGATTCTTGAATTTGTGGTTTTGAAGTTTTCAATATATACATTAATGAAAATCTACTATTTGTTAGGAACCAAATTTCGTGGTTTGATCTACCCACGGAAACCACGAAAATTATTCCCCAAGACCAATATTACTTTCACAGTAATATCGTTATGACCGTACATTATTCAAGTTTTGATAAGATAATGTTTTTTTCATGATTTTCGAATTAATATCTGTAGAAATGAATTCCCCTGATATGAATACTACCTTAAAATATAAAATATTTTGAATGGTTTTACCTTTGTATAAATCTTGTCCATTGATTGAAATTAACATTAGAAAGAACTAATGTTGGGACTATACATAAAAGAAGAAACATCTCAAACGAAGGAAAAGTAAAAAATAAAACAAGACGACCAAAGAACCAATGACTACACAAAACCAATGTAAAATTGTCACATTCATTTTTGAAATTTTGACATTTGTTGGAAAGTGAAAACCTTTCATAACAATTTCTTCGGGGTATAAAAACATTATGCCGTGGTTCAGTAAATGGAGAAATAAAGAGGTTTCATATATTGTCAAAGACCAGTTTCTTATACCTGTTTGGAATGTTTTTGGTTCATCTATATCAGATGCAAAATACTCCTAAAAGCAGTACCCTTTTTACAAGAAATTCGCTAGCAATCGACAAGTAAATGTATTGATTAAACAGCACATTACTCGCCCCTTAAACTTGCTTTAGACCAATTTTAGTTTATCATTGTGTATTTTATGATGCATGAGAGAATTGAAAGCAGCTTATATCGACTATGAAGAATATTTAATAAGTCTCCAGACTTTAAAAAACTAACGTTCGGAAAACTAAAATTGAATGGGCAATTACGTCTTCATCAAAGCCTAGGCGTATTGAACAAGTACACCGAATGAGTAATCGTCTTCTGCTTTTACTGACAAATCGGTTTGCTTCTGTCATGTCCGGTAGACAACAGAGAAGATAAATATGTACTTATCGTGGCGATTGACACCATATATCGATCAAGCAAGTTCCTGATTTCGCCAAGAGGCAATTATCATGACAATTTTAGTTACTGGATAGAGAAAGTAACTAATCATTTTCCACGCAATATCATACAATAGACACAACAACAATAAAGTTCCAGAGTTTAAGTTGGTTTACTCAGTGAAGCTTTGAAGCAGTATTCTTGTTTCATAGTATTATGAATTTGACTACCGATTTAACATTGCTCGTTCACAATTTTAAGCTGCCTGTTTGTGCTATACTTTACAGGAAACGATACACCACAATAGAAGCAAATGTTAGCGCTATAAAACCTGGTTCAAGCCGCCGTTTCCACGGAAATATATGCACCAAATCAGAAACATCGCGGTTGTTTCTAATTTCCGGCTTATGCCTCATTATTGCCATTCGTAATACGGACATTTCTTACGACTTAGCCCAAAGTTTTTTTCAGTTCAGTAATTTTGTAATTATTCTTTATTCGAGTATGACTTCAAGTTTGCATTAAAAATTGTGTTTTACAGCTGAAGGATTTATAGGATACCGTACTATAATTATTGTCTGTTTTACACACCTGTCGAATTAATTTCCGCTTTATATTTGATATGAGGAAATTACACTCAAAAGTAAAAAAATGTGTCTAACGGCTAAAGGAATAGCTCGAAATGTACTTTTTTATCATTTTGATTTTATGAATAGTATTTATTCTCGTTTTCATTTCAATTTCTACAAATAGACAAATACATAACACATTCAAAATAATTTGAGAAAAAATATCAAGGTCTTACATATGTTTAAGTTCGTTGTGTGAAACACTAAATTCTAGCAGACTGATAGTATTTAAGTACACGCCCATATAAAATTCAGACATTGCCTATTGTAAGACGATTGATGGTGTAGAAAGAATATCGAACAAACGATGCTTTTTGGTCTACATATGCTATACTTTTTATGTGACAATAGTAGTCCATGGGCTGGGAGGGTCCACCGTGCACCCCCCATTCATCAACTTCATGGTTTTTTTTTAGGTACCTTTATACCTCCCATTACCAAATCAATTTGTCGCCAAAGAATATTCTCGGATTCTTTTTCATTATAAGCCTATATTTGTACCCCCTGGGTAAAAAGCCAAGATTTTTGTGACTCAATTGTTTGAGAGTCTTAGCCTTCCGGGGATAGCATGTGTACATAAACTAAAGACTTACAGGTATCATCGTATAGCCCAATGTCTCAGGTTGATAGCAGTACCAAGAAAGTTGCGACAACACTTAGGCTTTTGTGGAAAATGCGAAAAATGTACCCCTACCCCGCCGAAAAAAAACGCTTAAATTGACATATTTTTCAATGTCAAACCCATAGAGTATTAATGCTTCAGTAAAAATTGCTTATGTGGTATTTCTGTTTAGTTTTATCAGAAATTATACTTCTGGGGTTCTTTTGATGAATTTTGGCGATTTTCATAGTCAGAATTTATCAAAAAATGCGAAAAATGAGATTTTCGATTTTTCGATCAAAAGTCACATTAATTCAACTCTACATGTTAATACTCAACTACAACGTCTCAAATTTGGTATCATTCGATAGATATAATTTAATTTTCTACATAAATGAACCACGAAAAAAAAATTTTCAAGAAAAGATTTTCAAAAAATGTTAAAAATATCACCCCTACCCCTGGAAAACTGGTCTCAGTATCAAACAAAATTCTTATTCTCAGCATACTGACATTGTAGAACTCATATTTTAGTCATTCATAGTTAACATAATGATGAACCTTACATATCTGATCAATTCAAGCTCTTATATTTTCCTTTTGGGTTTAAAACTACTATAAAATCGTAAAAAGGGGAATTTTCAGAATTTCAGAATTTTCTACAATATCATCCGATATATTATCTTTTTCTTAGAATACCGTAGTTTTAAACAAGCTTTTGTGTGATACGGTTCATTAATATAATGTCTTAGCTTTAAAATGAGCTCAAGTAATAAATATTTGAACTTTTCCAAGTCAAGTTAGGTGAAAAATTGCCACCCGTACCCATGATAAAAAATGCCTCAACTTATGTTGAATTAAAATGTTAATATTTTTTACATAAACGGTATACAATAGACATACTATTGTTTTAATTATCGATGTATTCAACATACATTCTCATTTTAGGGGACTATTTTTCAGTTTTAATGTGATAATAATGAGTTTTTCATAAAAAGTGGAATTTTCAGAATTTCATATTTTCACCTATAAATGGCAATTTCTTTCAAATACCGTACTTCAAACAAGCTTGTGTTTACTCAAAGACAATTATATAGTGTCTTAGTTTTCGAAGGAGCCCAGGTAATAAATATTTGAACTTCTTTTAAGTCCGAATAGGTGGAAAATTGCCACCCATACCCATGATAAAAAATGCTTCAACAGGAACTAAAATGTTAATAATTAATATATAAACGGTGTACAATAGACATGTTGTGTTCTAGTAATTTAATTATAGATGATACCTGCTCATTTCAGGTGCGTATTTTTCAGTCTCAATATGACAATAATGAGTTTTTCATAAAAAGGGATTTACATATTTTCTTCCATTTCAACGGTAATTGGCAATTTTTCTCAAGTACCCTACTTCAAACAAACTTTTCTATATACAAACACATCTATGTAGCATCTAAGCTATCTAATGAGCCAAGGAATCGCATACTTTAACCTTTTCCAAGCCATAAAGGCGAAAGAATGGTATCCCATACCCACTAAAATGTCTGTAAAAAGATTTGCAACTCGGCGGGTGTTTCTAGAAAAGCAGAGGACGCTTACCCTACCGGTGCACCTGGTCCATGCTCCCAGTTTTTAGTGGAGTCTGAGTTGCTTATTTACTTTTGTTACTTTGTATTTATGATTTTAGTTACTTTATGTTCTTTGTTGTGTATGTCTGTTTTCCATGTCTGGTCTTTGTCCCTGGATTACATTCTTTTGATTACCGCTATAACCTTGGTTCCCTTGATTACTCTTTAAATGGTGTTGGATACATGTATGCCAATCATTCATCGTAGTTGCTTCTTTGAAACCTTATATGTATAAAAATATTGATAGCAAACAAAATCAAATTATGTAAAAACTGTGATATTTTAAACAAAAATTATACAATTTACGTGCTAAAATGCGTGATAATCTGTTTTGTTCTTAAATTTTCCTTTTTTGTAATATTTTGTCGTCTACAGGACAATAAAAGCATAATTTTGCTTGACAATATGATTGATACAAGAAGATCTCCATAATAAATGCCAGACAGACATTGCATACAGTTCGTGTATGCTATAAACGATCATTTTCTTTCACATTGGGGCAGATTTTAGTGGGTAAAGGTACCATTCTTTCGCCGAAATGGCCTGGAATACGTTTAATTGCACATTGCCTTGGCTCATTAGAAAGATAAGATGCAATTTAAATGTGTTTGTATATACAAAAGCTTGTTTGAAGAAGGGTACTTGAAAAACACTGCCCATTACAGGCGAATTGAAAGGAAATATTAAAATCCGAAATTCCCAATTTTATGAAAAACTCATTATTGTCAGCTTGAAACTGAAAATAACTCGACTGAAATGAAAAGATATGTTGAATACATCGATATTTAAAACAATAGTACCCAACATGTCTTTTTTACAACAATTATGTGCTATAAATTAACATTTTGGATCATATTTAGGTATTCTTTGGATGGGTGGGAGTAGCAGTTTTTCACCTAATTGGACTTTGAAATGTTCATATATTTATTACTTAGACTCATTACAAAGCTAAGAAACTATATAATTGTATTTAAAAATGCAAAAGCTTATTGGAAGTACGGTATTTAAAAGAAAATGCCAAATATAGGTGAAATGAAGGGAAATAGGAAATTCTGAAAATTCCCCTTTTTATGAAAAACTCATTATTGTCAAATTGAAACTGAAAACTCCGCCCCTGAAATGAGGATATATGTTGAATACATAAATAAATACAACAATAGTACCCAACATGTCCATTGTACACCGTTTATATATTAATTATTAACATTTTAGTTCATGTTTAGGCATTTTTATTCATGGGTACGGGTGGCAATTTTTCACCTAACTTGACTTGGAAAAGTTCAAATATTTATTACTTGAGCTCATTTTAAAGCTAAGACACTGTATTAATGAACCGTATCACACAAAAGCTTGTTTAAACTACGGTATTCTGAAAAAAAGATAATATATTGGGTGATGTAGTAGAAAATTCTGAAATTCTGAAAATTCCCCTTTTTACGATTTTATAGTAGTTTTAAACCCAAAAGGAAAATATAAGCATCTGAATTGATCAGATATATTTGGAACATTATTATCATTATTATGAATACCTAAAATATGAGTTTTATGGTGTCGGTATGCTGTGAATGAGAATTCTGATTGATACTGAGACCAGTTTTCTAGGGGTAGGGGTGATATTTTTAACATTTTTTGAAAAACTGTTCTTGAAAATTATTTTTTCGTGGTTCATTTATGTAGAAAATTAAATTATATCTATCGAATGATACCAAATTTGAGACGTTGTAGTTGAGTATTAACATTTAGAGTCGAATTTTTTGATAAATTCTGACTACGAAAATCGCCAAAATTCATCAAAGAACACCAGAAGTATAAATTGTGATAATACTAGATAGAAAATACCAAATAAGCCATTTTTACTGAAGCATTAATACTCTCTGGGTTTTGACATTGAAAAATATGTCAATTTAGCGATTTTTTGGCGGAGTAGTGTACATTTTTCGCATTTTGCCAAAAATCCTGAGTGTTACCGTAACTTTCTTGATACTGTTATAAAGCTGAAACGTTGGGCTACATGATGATACATACATATGTCAGTTTACTGCGTTTTGTAGAAAAAAAAAGGTTCGTATAATCAATAACACTTAAAAATAGATTTTTGCCTCAACGAGGTTTAAAAAGTAGCCAAAAAATAAAAAAAATGCTTCAGTTTAAATTTTGGCGACAAAAAGATTCGTAAATGGGAGGTATAAGGGTACCTGAAAATCATGTTTTGGTTGATGAGTGGGGGTGCAGGGGGGTTATTTCACGTACTATAGTTCTTTTTCTAAAAAGATCTGTACTTTTGTGAAAAACACACTTTTATCTCCCACTAAAATCAACTAAAGCAAACCGAATTAAGAACGATAACGCTTGTAAAGTGCTAATTTCAAGTACAATCTATGTAAATTTTATGTCAAATGGACAAAACACAAAAGAAAAGCTAATATTGTCTCTGTGGTCGGTAACTGATTCTGAACAAGAAATGAAAGTGATTTTGGTGAGTTTTGACATGCACGAATTGCCTCCTGTCTGATATTTATAAAGATTGCTACATTTCTAACATAAATTTCAGATCAAAAGATCTGTAAATTTCATTGAACTATTCTCGACATCAACAAATCAGAACATACAACAGATTTGATTGTGTGTTACCTGTAATAAAGTTTTATTGTCATATCAAACACAAAATATTGTTACACTGTTAAAGAAATAGAAATGATTATCCGACTTCCACGGTTAATATATTTAAATCAAATAAATTTGAGCCTCTGCAACCTTTGAGATCGAAGAAATTTTATTATTAGTTTCTCCGTGAAATGGTTGCTTTTGTGTCTCGTTTTTCCCCATATATGTCATATGACATATTTCTGTATATATTCTGAATGTATGTATTATCAGATAACCTATTTGCCCCACAACAAATTTCGACCAATTTACATCCTAACCAAAACTCAAGTTTAAACGTAACAAATGGAAGGAGAATGCAAACGATTTATAGAAAAATATTGTGATAGACTTGTCGATTCTTAAGTATTAATATACAAGTTGATAAGTCTGATAAAAGGAATAATTAAATGCTTCTATTAAGAAGAGAAAAGAGCTCGAAAAATGTTAGATGTACAAGTGGTCACGTCATTACGGGAGATTAAAGCATCAACTAAAACGAATCTCTGCGAAAGTTCCTTTCTAAAGGTCTTTAATTTTGAAACGAACAAAAGTTATAAGTAGATCAATGAGTGCCAATGCTGCGTCAGTTTTCAAAGACTCCGATGTAGCAAAAACATTGTCCACTATACATGACAAATATGTTGTAGTACCAGCAGACAAAACTCAAAACAACATTGTTGTCAGCAAAACTTATAACATCCATGATTATGATCAGAGGCAGACGTTGGAAATAATACCAGTGATAAGACCTATACTGCCACCACACTCTTCAAAGAAGAGATAGTGGATAACCATAAATCTGTACTATCCTATTTTGGTCCAAGGACGATGATTGGGATTTACCGTCTATTTACTGGATTCCTAGGCACCACAAGAATCCATACAAACAACGTTTCATGTACCATCAAACCTTTTCAAAACGTTTAACTTCTGTATTCACAGTTGTCAAAGAGGGTCTCCAGTCATAACACAACACCTGTTATTCCCGTAGTGGTATTAATTCAATGTGGATCCTGAAAAATTAGAAATACCTTTTGGAGACCCTCAATTCAAGATTATTGTCATAATATAATATCATTAAAACCTATGATTTTTCAACACTGTATACTTCTATTCCCTATACTCAGTTAAAATCCCGACTCAAAAACATTATACATCGTTGTTTCTCCCAAAAAGATGGTACACCTAGACACAAATATATAGTTCTTGGTAGAGATTCCTCATACATTGTAAAAGATAATTCCAAACCATCTTCCAAATATACAGAATAAGATGTTTTCAAAATGCTGGGGTTTTTTTATCGACAGGATATTTGTCCGGTGTGGTGGACGCGTTTTTCAACAAACGGTCGTCTGGAATATTCCATTACACTTATGAGGCTGACTTTATAGCTGATCTGATCAAAAAGAAAGAACATCGTTTAGCTAGATCCTTTAATCTCAATTTCCGCTATATAGATGACGTATTATCGTTAAACAATCCTTGTTTCGTGGGATTTGAAACATCGCATCTACCCCAAAGAACTTGAGATAAAGGATACTACAGACGCTGTGAAGTCAGCCTAATATCTTGACCTACACGTAGAGATCGATGGTAAAGAAAAAATATAGATCAAACTTTACGACAAACGTGATGACTTTTCATTCAGAATAGTCAACTTTCTATTCATCTATGGCAACATCCCTTCAGCACCTGCTTATGGAGTTTTCATATCACAACTCATACGTTATGCAAGAGCTTGATGTAACTACGCAGACTATTGCGTTAGACATCTTACAATTAGGCTTCTGGAACAGGGTTATGTGGCTAAAGTCATCACTACAGAAGTTTTATGGTCGTCATCAAAAACTCATGAATGTCATGAACCTTGAAAACTGTATTGTTCAACGTTTCATAGTTTCTTTCCTCTTTCGTCTACCCGGACTTGAGCAACTAGGCGGGTGTTTCTAGAAAAACAGAGGACGCTTACCCTATCGGTGCATCTGGTCCCCGCTCCCAGTTTTAATTGGAGTCCGAGTTGCTCATTTACTTTCGTTACTTTGTATGTATTATTTTAGTTACTTTATGTTATTTTTCCTGTTTGTCTGTATTCTATGTCTGGTCTTTGTCCCTGGATTCTTTTGATTTCCGCTAGAATCTTGGTCCCCTTGATTACTCTTTAGAACAGCGTCAATCCACGTGAACACATGCAATTCCATTCATGTACATTTGTTATGATTTGAGGTCAATTATACTCCATAATGATATAATTTCGGTCAAAATTCATTCACTAGTATTCCTTCATATACCTTGGTTGGAGTACGCAACCTCTCACACGTTTAGCTGTTGTATTACTACCTAACTAACAAGTCTCTCAACCTGGAAATCATATCATAATGCTTATGACGCCGGCTTTGTGTGCATTTGCCCTTTTTAGTTTTTTTGTTTTCTTTTTGTTTTGTAACGAAAGAGGAAAAACTTGACTTCATGGTATTCATTAGCATTTGAAATCCTGGTTTTAACTGATAAATGAAAACTGTAAAATCTATTGTATCAAAACAATTTAAAAAAATACTAGTAACTAAAAAAACCACTATCACATAACATTGTTAAAACTACATACGATACTGATAAGAAATTACAATTATGATTCAATTGCTTTTCTCAGATTAAGCTTCTATTATGTCGGAGACAGGGTCAGTCAGTATATTATTACAAATATGCTGTACAATCATTTTGATAACACTTTTTATCTCATGTATTTGCTGTACAAAGCTTACATTCCTATTAAAACAGCACTAAAATGACTCATAACAGATTCTGAAAAGGAAATCGACTCTTGTTCAACATGAAACACATGAAATACTTTTCCTTTTTCTCCGTACATGTCAAGTATTTATCCTAAAATAGCAATTATTAACAAAAAATCACTTGATCAAAGAAATAATTTCTCAATAGCTTATTTTATGCGTTTTGTCTCGTTTTATACACAATTATTCTTGTGAATTGCAATATTTTCTGTTTTGTTTGAGTAATAAAAGACAAATAAAATAGAAAAGGCTTAGAATAATTAACTTCGATCTATTTTGAAATTCTAGTCACCTGATAGAAATAATTGCAAAGTAATGACCCAAGTCTCCGCTAACGGCATTTTTATTTATCAATCAATTTATGTATCTTGCTCAACCTAGTTCACTAATGAAAAGACGTATGAAATCGGGAAAACTGTATTAGTTAGCTTTTAATATCCAGAAAAGGACATAAATAAAGTGTAAAATAATCAATGAGGAATCCATTTATCTTATCAAAAATAGCAACAGCTAGCCCAAAAATAAAAATTAACGCAGCAAACAAGTCTTGATTTTTTTTCTTACGCCATAAGTGAAGTTAAGAATGTTTTAAACAATAAGTTTCTTGTCTACTTGTGATAAGTTTAACAAAAGCAATCATGATCCATGGTACTGTTTGAGTTACTTGATATATAATATTTGTTTGTTTGTTTGTTGGGGTTTAACGTCCGAGCAGCAATATTTCAGCTATATTCAGACGATGATATATAATAAACCAAATTTTTGTTATTCTGTGTGATTACCTAAAGTAACTGCATTATTCATTATTCAAAAACTCCACAAATATCCATACGAACAACTCTACACAACTGGATCTGCAAAATGTACCTCCAAACCTCTTTCAAAACTTTTAATTTCTATCCTCACAGCTGTCAAAGAGGGTTTCCAGTCCTACCACAACACTTCTTATTCCCGTTGTGGTATTAATTTAATGTTGATCCTGAAAACGGTTGATTTTTTTTATCGAGAACATAATTGTCCATTGTGGTGGACGCGCTTTTAACAAACGGTCGGCATTCCAATGGGAACTAATTGTGCTCCTATAATCGTTGACCTATTCCTACCCTCTTATGAGGCTGGCTTTATAGTGGATCTGATCTACAGGCAGAAATATTGTTAAGCCTGATCCGTTGACCTCAGTTTTTGCTGTACAGATCACGTATTATCGTTTATTAATCCTAGTTTCGGGATTCTATACATCGCATCTTCCCCAAAGAACTTGAGATAACAGTTACTACAGACCTTGTGAAGTTAGCCTAATATATTGACCTACACTTAGAGATCGATGGAAACGGAAGACTATTGACCAAACTATACGACAAGCGCGATGCATTTTCATTCCATTCTGTCAACATTCCTCTCATCTGTGGCAACAACCTATCAGCGCACGGATTTTTCATATCACTACCCATACTGTAAACCAGAGCTTTCGCTAACTACGCAGTTTTTTGTTCTGCGCTAGACTTCTTACAATTAGCCTTCTGAAACAGGGTAATGTTGCAACAAGATTGAAGTCATCATGAACTCGTGGACCGTTGCGGTTTATCCATCTGCACCATAAGCCATTTGTTCAATGAGTAATACTTTTCCTTTCCTCTTTCGTCTAAGCAGCTCGGTGGATGTTTCTAGAAAAGTAGAGGACACGTTCCCTACCGGTTCACCTGGTCCATGCTCCCAGTTTTAAATGAATTCCTACTTGCTCATTTACTATTGTTTCTTTGCACGTATTATTTGGTTACTTTATATTTTTGTTGAGGGTGTCCGTTTTTCTTTTTCCTGGTTTTTATCCCTGGATTGTGTTCTTTTGATTACCACTAGAATCTTGGCTTCCATGGTTACTCTTTCAGTATATTTTGAAAAAAGTAAAGAAATAGCTTGTCAGTTAGTTTGTAGTAGTAATGGAAATGGTAAATTCGGTACGTTCGATATTCTGTGAATCACGTAAATTAGAAAGGCTCTACAACTTCCAAATTATCTAACTGATTACGATTTCAAATAGATTGAAGTCGAAGAAGCTGTTCATTTTCAGACTATTTAAAATGAACTTGTCTCATTTCGCCAATCCTATCTCCCTTTTTCCCAAAGTTAAACGAAGTTAAATGACAGATAAGGCATGTAGCTAATACATTTTATAACAAGTTAGTGTCGTAAATTTGTATCTTTCGCAGATCTCTATAATCTTTCTTCCATTTAAGTACAAGTATTTCTAAGTAACAGGTAGTGAGAGGAGTGTGGAAACTTATACTTATTTGACGTTTTCATTATTGCGCAATATTTCTGTTAAATAAATTTCGTCTCATTAAATGCGTTGGTTTATGATAAGCTGTGAAAGAAAATCTAATTAAACCAGAACAATCGTCGATTTAATGCGGTATTTCAGCAAGAGTGAACAAACGACGCATACATGATATTTTTGTTCTGTTGAGAAGTCAACTAATTCTATTTTCAATTAATTGGAATTAACATGGATTGGATATGTTTGATTCTTTATAGGACTAGTATCCAACTGTCTATAAATCATAACTCAGCTGTCGGCAGCATGCAGGCTTCCTTTGTCACTCCCTAGAAAACGAAGTTTTGAAAGAAAATTTTCTATTTATGGTCTTTATTTTGATTTCAATTTAATAAGGTTCTTTGGTTAACCAAACAGTTACAAGGCTTCCTAACAAACCAGACCTTATCCTTATCATTTACATAAAATCCTGATACAAAGATTTCACAGTGCAAGGCATCAATCAATTGACAAGGCCTTAGACGTATCATTCGCAATCAATTACATAGTATTTGAATTGAAAGTGAGTCAAGTACGACATTTGTAACTATTCGAAAACACCATAATCTATGATAAGTACATAAATTTCAATAGAAAATTGTGTTTAATATTGAATGAAAGGAATAAAATTTCTAAAAGTAATCTTTTTATTTTATTGATGTAGGTTATTCACATTCATTTTTAGTATTATATTTTATTTAATTTTTAGTGTTTCATCATCAATGTCTATCTTTTGGCCTTACTTACACCTCCAATTCTACAAGGAGACTTTTAATGCCCTACAATACTACAAAAAGACAATGTTTTTTGTAGGAATAATCAAGGGAACCAAGGTTAAAGCTGTAATAAAAACAGACATACACAACAAAAAACATGAAGCAACTAAAATCATACATACAAAGTAACAAAAAAAAAATGAGCAACTCGGACTCCACTAAAACCTGGGAGCATGGACCAAGTGCACCGGTAGGGTAAGCGTCCTTTGCTTTTCTAGAAACACCTGCCTAGTTGCTCATAAAAAGTCAAGTCCGGGGTGAAACGAGGAAAGGAAAACTATAACACGTTGAATAAATCAGTTTTCATGGCACAGATGGATACACCATAACGATCCACGAGCTCATGATGACGACCATAAAACACCTGTAGTGATGACTTCAATCTGGTAGCAACATAATCCTGTTCCAGAAGCCTATTTGTTAGAATTCTAGCGCGATACAAAATGTCTGCGTAGTTTCGGCAAGCTCTGACATAACGTATGAGTTGTGATATGAACACTCCATATGCAGGTACTGAAGAGATGTTGTCACAGATAAAAGGAAAGTGTACAATTCTGAAAGAAAAGTCAAAACGTTTGTCGTAATATTAGGTCAATAGTTTTCCTTTACCGTCGATTTCGAAGTGTAGGTCAAGATATGAGGCTAACTTCACAGTGTCTGTGTAAGATAGACGAAAATTTATAACGGGCTAAACTTGTTCTGTTGTAATGAATAAACAGATTTTTATTCAAATGAGAATTGCTGGATAGCAAGAAAGTTTTTAGTAATGTGATAGGTCTGATAGCCTTGTATGCCTGTTGGTTTTTAAATAGTATTGTAGAAGTACCGATTTGGTCTGTTTTGGAGCTCTTTATGAAAAGGTAAAGGACCTCTTGATCAGGACGTGAGAAACAGACATCTGACACATGGATGCCATGGCTGCCAACATTGTACTTTTTAAGTTAGTTGCAATATCGCCTACTCGAAGCAAGACAAAAAAACATAAACTAAACGCAGAAGAAAATAAAGCAGACCCGTAACTAGATTTGCATACCTTGGAGAGGGACCGAATCAGTTTTTGAAGTAAGTTAACTGATGTAGGCATACGAATATCAGGTTTAGGAATATTGTTTTTTCTTTTAAATCCTTCAAGGGATATGTTTACTAGAATTTACTACGAATTGTCATGTAAACCTTTAAGTTTATGGTAAGTACTGATCCCACTTGTGTAGGTATTGACTGTGGCAAAGGCATAACCTTTTATTGAAAGAAATGCAATATATTGTAACAAATTAGACAATGGGACGGGACAAATTCTAGAGAGGCTATATGATATGCGAAATGAATTAAAGGATTCAATAGCAGATTCGTCTAAATCTTCCAAAGATGGTTTTGGTATTTCTAATCTCGCTGCATTTGCTGTGGGTATAGAGGATGAAACCGCTGAAAATCACAACGTGTTAAAGAATCAACCAAATTATTAAGCTTGTCCCTGATGTGAACTGCTTTCAGTAAAGTATAAAACTGCAGGGTACAGAAACAAGCTATCTCATAAAGGACATCATTCTTTTTGATTTTGTTTATAACTGTCACAACTGCTTCATTGTCAATTTTAAAGGCAGTTTTCTGGTTTTAAAGGTCAGAACCCCAAATGGATAAAGCGACTACCACTAGGAATATCAGATAAAATACCATCTTCAAACCACTGCCTTGGACAGCAGTTTTGAGCCCAATTTCCGGCAGATCATATTCCGAAACCTCTGTCTTTCCCCCCAACACTGTCAGTGAACAGCTCAATAATGTCATTAGAAAATCACGTCGTCAAGCATGACAGTGGTACTATTGTAACTGTCTAAAAAGGAAATCCAGAATCTTCACACATTTCATTTGTAACCCGAATTTTGTGATGCAGAAGCTTAGCTTGACAAGTTGGGTCAATCAATCGTCTGCAAAAAGCTCTACCTGGAGTAATTACCTGATATGCAAAATTTAAAGAGCCTATCATTGACTGTAACTCTCAATGTGACTTTTTTAAGACTTTATAAACATAGGCAATGACTGACGGATATTGTTCAGCTTGTCTTCTGGCAGTCGCATCAGAATATTTATTGTCTCAAATTCGACCCTTAAAAATATTAAAAACTCAGTTGGTTCTACTGTTTCGTCTTCTGCTATAGGAACGCCCCATGACATACATAAATCTCTGAATTTGTCAAGTGTTATCTGACATACATTAGAATGAACCTCACCTCCAAATAAAAAATCATCTAAGTAATGGGGAATATTTTCGTTTTTTGACATCACTACAGTAGCCCAATGACGTACAGAGGAAAATTTTTCAAAGAGTGAACAGATAATAGAAGCCCTCTGTGGTAAGCAACGATCAAATTAAAATGGTATTCAAAACTGAAACCTAATTGGTCAAAGTCAGCAAGGGCAACTCTCAAAAAATGGAAAGCATTTTTATATCAGTTTTCGTAAGTTTTCTTCCAATTCCCAATCGATTGATCATAGACACAGCGTCATCAATACTTGCATGTTTTACTTTACATATCTGCTCATCAATAAAAGCATTAACAGAGTTGTTTTGCAGATATGAGAGATTATGAATTAAGCGGAAATCTCCATTCCCTTTTTGGTGTTAAGAAAATAGGAGAAACTCTGAAAGTTGGGAAAGGACCTGATGGTCATTAACACTGTTGTCGGATACCGTAGAACTTCTCTTGTTTGTTGATGTTTTCCGTTTTGGACGAGAAGCATCATCGTCAGCTAACCTCACATTTTGAGAAGGCTTTCTCTCCTTTTTGGAGGCATAGTCAATTTCGAGCAAGTTACACTAATGTACACTGATCAAATGTGGGCGCTCCATTGAAAAACCGCTTAAATGGTAACTGAATACCCGGATCAAAAATTAAACTAATTATGACGGGAACAATAACCGAATCATTTTCCGTATACTTAAAACTTAACACACAATATTGTCTCTTCGATTAAATCGGTTTATCTATTAGCTGATAAACCCTATTATTTTCATTTTTTGTATTATATTTTATTTATTTATTTACTTGTTTATTTATTTATTTTTATTCTTAATAGCATGTAACAAAATCATTTAAAAATTTTTCGGATCAAGTTGTTTTAGAGAAAGGTACTAACTCAAAGATTTCATACGAGCTCATTTACAACAAGGAAGGTTGCCTAAGTGAAACACTTTACTTACAACGACGAAGTGATGAGTTTAAAACAATAAATTAAAGTCATTTCATTTACCAGACAAAAACCTTCTAAATACAGAAAATGGAAAGCTAGCTAAGGATATTGCTTTAGGGCTTCTTCCATGTATGATTTATAATGATGTTGGATCCCCATTTCAAAATCTCTGGATCAATCCCTGAATGTTGATTTATCTATGAGCAATTAATGTCACATTGTAAAGTAGAAAACAAATTAGATACATGCATTATTATAATATTACAAATATCATAATTTCATGTATGAAATCTTTAATTGATACTGTACTGTTTATGCCAGTAACCGCAGTAGTTAGAGTACATGCACATGTATTTTTGTAGTTTTCAGTCTAAATTTCTTGTTCACAGACATGTAAATGTAAACTGCAAATTTTGCTAAGAAATATGACTACACTGTTCTACACTAGCAATAAAAACAGCATACCTATCACCAGTTTTGAAAATTTTAAATACTTGTGTACATACAAAGTATATGAATAAAAATGTATACCTTTAACACTTACCTAGTACATTGTACATGTAAGAATGTCCATGAAAATCAGCTCTTAGAAAAGGTCTACTTTTGGTAGTCTTGATAATTCCAACACGTTTTCAATGCACTTTCATGGACACAGAATTTCTAACATAACTGTGTCTTTCTTGTGTCATGAAAATCATGTTTCTTATTTGATGATCTGCATTCTAAATAAATGTATCTGGTATATGTTGACAAAGTACTGAAAAAGAACCATATTGATAATCAGTTATGCCTTACATTGATATAATACATACGTATATTGTGTTACTATTTCTTTTAATTCCATACTGAATAGTACATGCCAAAATCTGTATCACATGCAGTATCAATAGGAGACTCCTATATCAACTGATATAAGGTATGCAATACATGTGTGTGGGTGTTATATATAGGGTACTTGAAATGGGTTTAGGGGTGTGATATACGTATGCAATATACCGGTAGGTCTAGTGGTGTGATATACAGAAGGCAATAAATATCTAAGATCTAAGGGTGTGATATAGAATGCAATATAGATCTGGGGGTGTGATATAGAATGCAATATATGTCTAGGGGCGTGATATACACTATGTGATACAGGTCAAGGGTGTGATATAGGTTATGCGATAGAGGTTTGTGGGCATGATATAGGGTATGGGATAAAGGTCTATGGTCGGTGTGGAAGTTTAGATTTTAGGAACATGTCATGGCTCATGTGTCCACTCACATCCCAAGGACATTACTTTATTTCACTGGATACCCTCCTTTTTGATAGTTCAAAATTACCTACTGAATGTGATGAATATGCCACATGACCTACTTTCATCCTTACCGTTGAAACAGAGACATTGTTTATATCTCTGCTTTGAAATCATAATACACCAAGTCTTCTGTTTATTTTCTGTTTTAAATGCATCATTGTTTGCCACATGTATCTACATTTGTGTTTACCATTTTATTTTATTTATGTACATGTACATGTAATAATGAACATATATGTACACAATGCTTGCATTTTATGTACAGAAGTTAAATTCCTGAGATCAAATTAATCACACATGAAATTTTCCAGTAAAAAGGAGGGGTGTCAATTCCATGCACCCTCCCCTGGATCCGCCACTTTAATCTACTTGCTACACAAAAAGTGTACATTGCAGCTCCGAAAATCCGTCATAAGAAGCTCCCGACTTCTTAACTAAAAGGGTCAGATCGAGAGAAAAAAAATGGCAAATCTCGATTGCGCTTTCCTCCCTGCGAGTGCTAATGTTCGGGTCGGAGGAGCGATATCTTAATGCAAACCAAACTTTGCGAGGAGAATAACCCGCGGAGTGTTATTTTGTTTGTTATATGTTGAAATGCCTACCCTGGTTACGTAATTTGCTTGCCGGTGATCTCTACTATAAATAGACTTTCTTGTCAAAAACACAAAATTAGTAAGATAAATGAGCAACGCAGAATATGCTAATCATATGGAGCGTTCTTCAATAGCAAAAATGTTATCTGATTTTCAAGAAACACCCGTCGAGTGATATTTGTGTTATGTTCGGTTGAATATCTTAGTGCAAGACTTTTGCCTGCACTTGATGTTGACAATTTTTTTTTTTTTTTTTTTTTTTTTTGAGATTAAATACATCCAGGAGAGGCATAGATGATGCTCTAAAACGCTATCGCCGCGGAGCTTCGGGGGTTTCTCGCCCTGGACCTGCTGGGGCTTAATCGGCCCCAGACCCCCTGCCGTAATTTTGCCTACTCTTCAATATGACCTCAGCTACGCGCCTGCAATTTAAATGTTTAAAAATTGGTTGTCCTGAATCTAAGGTATAATTAAATACCTATTCTTTTTTTAACACAACATCGGAAAATAATTTAACAATCAAACATGATATGTCAGACTACAATTTACAGATGTATGATTAACAATTTATAAGAAAGGTGAACAATGCTATGTATATGCTTTTCAATCTCATTATAAAACATGCCGTATAAAATCGATTTGTAGTGTTTTTTCTGACCTAATAAAACGGTAAGTGAGTAGTACAACGACCACATGATAAGATGTGTGTTGTTTTCCTTGTGTCGATATGACATTTGTTATACATGTACTAGACTTTTGTTTGCCTCTGACATTTTATATAAAATCTAAGGAAACATATTTAAATCACAAATAAATTAATTTGAGATAAATACTGTAATCTGATTGGTTAAAATAATTTTGTTATATATCAATGGATAAAAAAAATATTGACACACCCCTATTCAGTTAAATTCAGAGCTACTTTTTTCATGTTTAAAGATAAAAATATGTTTTAAAATTAATATATAAGAATTGGCTATGAAAAAAATTTTGTCTATTGAAAAATAACATATATTTTCCATGCTCATATTTTGTTTATTGCACTTTGACAAAATTTGTTTCATACCCAATTCTTAAATGTTCAGCGATTACGACAATGTCTGCAGTTCTGTAGAAGTTATATCAAATAATCTCGCATGTTAAGTCTTATTTTGTGTTTTTAATTTAGAAATATGTATCACGCATACATAATACAAATTATACTGTATAGAACATGGATTGAAGGCATCATAGTTTGCCGTTTTTTACGTGCCCAAAGTTTTCTGATAAATTGTGAATATACACCAAAAGTTGACGAAAGTTTGAAATAAAAAGTTCGTATTCTTGTCAAAAGTTTTTTTTTTTTATTTTTTCAATAGTTTATCATTAAATTTTTCAACTTCAAAAGTCTTTGAGAGGGTGCCCAGACAAAAACCAGGCAGTCGGTGGTACATGACAAATTTTGCTTTCAAAAAAATTTTCACCCATTTTCTTTACACAAATGCATCCCTTCTCAAAGTTACGTAATGTTGGCTTTGGTTTAACTGCAACGATAATAGAGAAATAAATTACATAGAAAGCATTGAAATTCATTGAGAAAAGGGAAATAATTCTTAATTTGTGCTTTATCATCGGATCTGCTTGATTTTAACATTGACAGCCTCTTAAATCTATATCATAAACTACCTTTTTTCATGGCCATGCAGAGATTCACGGGAATATGGAAACCAAGTATCAGATTTTCATATGTTAAGTTCCGGCTTTCTCATTTTATTTTTATAAATTACAGTTACAAATCTTAAATAAAATGACGTTCTATTGAGGTTAAATGGATGTAGTGAGACCATCTACGTTTCTCCATTATGTTGCTATATATAGCGATGATAACTGGTGTACAGAAGACTCCGAATAACACAGATTCAATAATGAAAATGCTTTTAAACAAAAAACTCAAAATCAGTCATAAAGCTTTTATTTGTTCCTTGTCTGGATAATGTACGTGATGCAAATCAGATGCTAATGATGGTCATATTTTTGAATGTGTCTATCCTACAATAAATGTTAAAGAACGAATGTGAACTTTGATATTTAAGGAAAACATACTAGCACCGGGAAAAATATGATAAAACCACAGCTCCATCAATCAGAGAATTTACAAATATGATGCTTAATTCACGAAAAGGAGGATTGTTGATTGCATCATAACAAAGGCACGCTGCTTCTGTCAATTTAGGCAGATGATATTTCATAGACACAAAACACAATGTCTGAAAAACTGATGCTTGGCAAATAGATTAAATAGATTGAAAAATATGTTCAAAAATATATTAAGAAAAATTGGTTGTTCATAATGTGATAGAAATTTCGATGGTGTTTTTGTACCTGGGGTTTTACTTTTTTGTTAAGAGAAATTTCGTGTTTGATTCCCCCACATATACACTCTAATAATGAACAGTGTGAAGCATGAAATAGCAGTACATATTTTTACATTCTTTCATTCTCGCACTCAAAAGTTCTGTTTATGTTTAAAGCACTGAAAAAAGTCATTATTTTTTCTTATTTCTTTTAATTAATATTGTCTGATACCGTAACATCTTTGTGGGTATCAATGTACGTTCCTGCAATCTTTAATTACAACGAATGAAGAAAGTGACAGCATGGAATTTACAGTATTTCATCTTTTTTGATAATTGTGTTAAGAAGATGATATTGACATCTATTCGTCACTACGTACATAGTGTGAAGGACAAAGATGAAAGATAATAAAACCATCGTATATCATACTATGAGTCACTTGTCTGAAATGATTCTTATCTAAGAAAATATAATTTCTCTGTATAGTTACATTCTACAGTGTGGAGTAATTAAAGTAAATGTTAAAGGTTTATAAAGAAAGGATTCGTGGGAAATAAATTCATATTTTATGCTTTTTAAAAACCCAGGTTTTATTTTCATCACGTAGCAGGTCCCCTAAATAAGGAAGCGTGGGAATAAAGTATATCTTGAAATGCGGTTGTTAAGAAGTCGGATAGCTTTATTGAGATGAAATTCTAATTCCAATCTATAGAAAGCTGCATGGGATGCGAGTGGTATACTTAAAGATGACAATGACTCCTTATTGATGATTAACATGACATTTGAGCATTTCAGTTTAAAACTTATCACGCTATCGTCCTTGTAAGGTGCTAAATACATCATTTTCCTATTAAAGACTAAAGGTTCGGTTACTTGTTTTTGTTATAGACATGGAATAAATTTCAGTTATGTCTTTAATATATACAAACTCGATGACTATATCTACAGAATAAGAACATGCAGACCCTACCGTTGTATGTCATTAAAATTGGTGGATTCCAAGTTACTTACCTTATTTTCTTTTCTAATTGGTTTGTTTCGGTTTGTATGCATTTGTATATTATCCATTGTTTTCTCTTTTTTTCTGTTTTTTATTGCAATTTTTATATTTTAATCGTGTAACTTTCTGTAATATGTAAAAAAAAACATGAAGTTCATACAAAATCTCCCACTGCATAAAACATTAGAGACACTTGAAACACATACACTCAAAATTTACAAAATATATGATAAAAAATTGAGAAACAGTTGCTTTATAGAGGGCTAATAGTCAATATTCTTTTCTTTTAAAATACAATCAGCAGGGCTGTGTAACTTTTCCCCTGTTATTTTCATCATATATTTTAGAATTTAATTTACAATGAATATTTTTAAGCAGTGTTTTACATCATCTGTGAAAATAAAGATCGTCAATAATCATTATTAAAAATTATAAAGTATGTTGTTATAAGATTAAACATTGTATTCCATAGTATATGGACCATTCATACCTTAACCTGACTTAAATGTAATGTCCGAAGATGTTTTTTCTGTCATGTTTGGGAGTAGTGGTAGTTCTTTTTTTTCTCCTATTTTGTTTTTAAATATACAATGTCGAAAATGAAAAAAATAGAGCCGATACTAGTTATAACGTTTGACGCCTTTAATCGGTCCTATCTGTTGTCGAAGCGATGGCAGCCATGTTTATTTACCATATGTGCATGGAATTTACATCGTTGTAAGTACTTTCATCACTTATGCCTAAGAAGGTAAGCAAACAATCACGATGGACGAAAAAAAAGTATGCTAATAAGATTGCAATTGTAGAACAATAAGTGACTTTATTTGTTCAATATATTATGTAAAGATCTGATAAAATGACATTGGCGGCCTCAGACTCTTTACAAATGTATTTGCCACATTGACACACAAACAAAGCAATGCGGACATGTTTCTAAAAACAAAACATTGTGTTTGTATTACTTTCGACTTAAACAAGAAACACTTTTTTCAAATATATACCCGACACATTTCCGACGAATTACAAAAGATTGTGTTGTTTTGTTTGTTTTGGAAATTCATTTGATTTTCGGGGTTTATTTATTTGTTTATCATTATTGTTTTACTATTGATATTTTCAATTGTCATCGGATGACCATCTGCAGGGTTCTTTTGTTAAAAGATAACATGTTATCCTATTAATGCCTATTAATCTTATTAGATTGAAGCCGAGATACTTAATTTCTTTCATTCTTCTTTGTGCTTGATTTCAATTTTCATGCCATTTCTTTCTCTCTTTTACTTTACCCCCCTTTATTATCAATATTTGGGCGTCATTTTCAAATATGTTGAAATTCAATTCACTTTAAAGATCCTTGTTCAAATATGTCCCAGTACTTTGAAATTCTATCAATTACGTGAACTTTTCCACTTAAAAAAATCAACTGTCGATCGCTGCCTTTTCAATAATTTGATTATCTAAAACTTAAAGGGGGATAAAACTACACAGAAATCAGCAAAGATCTGACTGAAACTTAAAGGATGATAAAAACTACACAGAAATCAGCAAAGATCTGGTTAAAACTTAAAGGAGGATAAAAACTACAGAGACATCCGCAAAGACCTGGCTAAAACTTAAAGGAAGATAAAAACTACACAGAAATCAGAAAAGATCTGACTAAAACTTAAAGGAGAATAATAAAAAATCAGCTGTTGTAGGAAGTTTGATAAATATTGACGTAACAAGGACATTGATTGAACACTTTTTTCGTGCTAATCAATGTCCAGTCTGAAAGTTCCAATCTCCTCAGCAGACTTTGAGCCATTTTCTTATTTACTCCATATTAATCCCTGCTAGTTTGTATAGGCTCTGATTTCAAATGTTCGCAAGGCATGAGCTCTACTTCGTACAAGTAATCATTTACGCTTACATATGATGTCGTTAAAACAAAGCAACTAAAATTGTTGATATTTTATTTAAAATTTTCTGTCGAGTACGTTTGACCTTTTTTATTCACACAATTTTCATTCACAGAACATGTATGAGTTTGTTTGCTTCCTGTCTGCAATGTAAACTTCAAAATGTGTCTGAGCTGCATAATTTAACTACATGTATATTTATAGATTATGAAAACGTCTAACGGAAGATTATATGAGTATTAATCAATATATTACCAATATTATCCAACATAAATGTAAATACTTGTCATGTACGTTTATGACCAAAATATCTTGTATCACCTAATGCAAGGGGTTATTACCTGAAAATAAGCAATTTGACATTAATTTGCTAAAGTGTATATTAAGTAAACTATTAAATCTGTTAGTAACCAAGAAATTTGGTTCAGAATCAACAATTTAAGGCCAGTGAACCACACATTACAGTGAAACTTGTCTGGACTCAAATTTTTGTTCGGTTCACACACGCTTTATAACTGATGAATGCTTCTACAGATGTAGAATTTACACGGTTTATCCAGGGGTTAGTTTAGACAGGTTTAATTGTATGGAACAGAGATTGCCCTGTCATTTGCCCATTCAGTGTGAATATTTTATTCAAAACAGTATAGATTTATAGCAATGTGTTAATGTTAAGTATCGCTTACAATATAATAGAACAGATTATAAAATACAGATTATGATGACTTCAGGAGAATTGTTTTGTTTTGTTTTGTTTTGTTTTTGTTTTTTTTTTCTTAATCTGAGGAAATAGTAACTTTCTTTCACAATGAGGACATTTTCCTCACTGTTCTTTCATAAAACAGATAAATGTCACGGAACTAATTTTGGTGATACATCATGGTGATAAATTGCGGCCAAAAAAATTCTCTCTTTTGAAATGTCAGGTATATAGAAACTGCCATATCAGGTTCTTCGAGAAACCGCAATTTGAAGCAGATAACTTTGTGACCTTAAAAAAAAACAGACAATAAACATTCCGATTCGATTACAACTGCTTTTTTCATTAGATAAATTTTGTGGTTTTACATTATAGATGTGGTGATTACAAAAATATCTTTACAGTTGTACTGAGGTTTAGCAGACATTAAAAGTGTGACAAGACATTAAAGGTTTTTTTGCGTATGTAATGAAAGAGGTCAGTAGGTTATTAAGAAATTCTTGTACCAATTCGTTACCTGCAGGCAACACGAATACATCAGTTTAACACAAACGTGGCGAATTTCACAGATATGGATGTTAACCTGTAAAAGGTGGTGTTTAATTACATATAACCATTTTGTAGGTTTTTAGTACTATGTATGATACAATTTGGTCATTAATTTCCAAGGAGTAGTATTCAGACTTAAAAACAAATTACAATAAATCATTCACCTCCCCTTTCTATTGATTGAAATAGTCTGCTAGCCTTCCTACGAAAATGTTCTACTAAGTTGAATTTATTTATTCAAGTAAGTGAACTTTTGCCTTAAAATAAATTGTATTACATTTAGTTCGACATTTATTTGACAATGGAAATTGATTTTCGTCGTTTGGGTCGACTGAACTACTAAACTGCGAAACTATCCTATAATAATGGTTTGTTTTCCTAGTGAAATCTGTTCATTAAAGAAAGGTAACAATATTGGAATTGATAACTGGATGGTAACATCGTATGTAGAAATTACAAATAACATAAAAAAACGTTTAGAAAATAAAATGAAAATGAAATATAGTACAAAAACTAGGGGCGACAAAACAAATACAATTTATAGCATGTGTGTCGTATACAAGAGAAGAAGAATAGAGTTCAACAGCTTTAGAGAGATGACATTTTGTGTCGACGGACAATGCATTATGGTTTCCTGTGATTTGTGCACAATGAAAGGTCAGTCTCAGATTAATAAAACACATTAACTTCTCAAACTTATTTCTAAAGATTCATGCGTAAAAGAAATATTCTATGTAACTCGGTCTAGAAAATCTCCTCAAATGGATTGTTTGGAATAACAACTTAAATATCTAATGCAGAACTTGATAGGTTATTTCTTAGAATAAGTTGAAGTTTAGCCGTATTAAATGAGAGTCGCCATATGTTTAAGTCAAAGGTTTCTTTTTTTTTTCTGACGGCAATATCAGTAATAATGCCCTTAAAGAGTGTTGTGTCTTTGACTATTCAGTTGCAATGAAGATATAAAGGAATTGATGAATTTTCCTTAAGAAGACGTCATAAATCGAAAAGGTAGAAATAAAAGACATTTGAAAAATGAAGTCTTTTGAACCAGGTAATTATTAGAGAGTTGCTGTTATCAAATCACAACTTTGTAATACGTCTAGAGCTGATGAACATTTTATTCGGGTATTTTGTGGCTATATATAGTTCACAATCCTTCACAAATCCTGAAAATTTTGAATATCTGTGATTAATGTATGGCTGCATGATTCATGCTTATATTCAGAATCGTGATATTCTGAACAATAACAATTATTCTATGGTTTAAAACATTGCCAAGAAAAAAATGTGTATTACCTCAGAAAGGGGCAAAAAATATCCTAATAATTTCTACCTTAATTGTGCAATAATTTCTCTTTAATGGAAACTTCTTGGCATTTTTACAGATAATCAATTGAATATTAAAGGAAAATAAACATTTTTTTTCTGAAATAAAGTATGTGTCATCGCCTACGACTTGGTTTATCAGCGCCGGAAACAGTTAAATACACTATTAATTGGTCTCTTCTTTCATGATACAAGAATAATTATGAATGTTGAGTTTAAAACGTCTGTGGTGAGAATACAGAGTGCAACAGTACGTTCCTGATGCAAGGTAATTGAGACGCATCAAGTTTATCACTTGCAACCGGTTTCAAGAACTATTTTCAGGGCTCAGATCCTAACAATTATATTAATCATTCTCAGTTTCAAAAAGCATAGTTTCTAACCTAGCGAATCCGTTGATGTATTTTTTCTATGACTATGTCGGTCAGTTAGACTGTTCCATGACTATGTCGGTCAGTTAGACTGTTCCATGACTATGTCGGTCAGTTAGACTGACGGAAGAACAAAGTTAAGGGATATTGCAAAAATAGACCAATTGTCGATCATGTGATTCTTTTTTTTTTCAAACTGCACATAGAATTTAAAGTTAAAAAATCATATTCACAGACAACGTATTGCATCTGAAACCGCAATAATTGTTCATCAGACAAATTAAACACAATTCATGAAAATAGTACAAGCGACACTAAAACAAAGCATGTTAATGTAACTATATAAGTTAGTCAACAAAACGATATTCATTTTAAAAAATATATATCTTAAATGAATAGTGTCTGCTTACTCATCGGTATAGCCTGACCTTAAAGCGAAACAAAAGCGTCTAAAAAGGTAGTTGTATTATAGTTCCATGGCAAAAAATCCCAGCGACATAAAAAGCATGTCACTGAATGATCTATGGATTAGGTACTCGTCTTTGATGTCCAAAAATTTTATTTTTCATTTTTTATCAAAACGTAAAAGTTCGATGATTGATCGTTGTTAACTTTTTAACATTTTGATCTGCACATACATGCAATAAAAGTTTTATAGAAGGAAACAAAACTTAAATTGTAAGTGAGACTCGCGGCTGTTGCCTTCTTTATATATAATTGTACCTATGAACACGTTAAAAAACGGGAAAAAAACGGGGAAAAAGGTTAGCGATTTATATCTTTGTGGATGATTCATGTTAAAGTCAAGTTCTTAACGACATCAATCAAACTGATGTGCACTTTTATTACAACAATTTCATAATAAGCAAAACAAACCAACAAATCGGCAAACAGAAAATTAATGTTTTTTTTTTTTCATTTGTAATGATATTTTATATAAAGAATTTTGAATAACTAGTATTGCCAGTATTGTGGCTGGGATCACCATGGTACACTCAATAGAAATGAACAGCCGGTGGAGCAGGACATGCTTACTCTTCCGGAGCAGCTGATGTCATTCCCGTTTTTTTTTGTTTTTTTTCATTTTGCGGGAGTTCATATTTCAAGTGCTTAAGTTGTATGTGTGTGGTCTAGTTATCCTTATCTTCAGTTTTTATATGTAACTGTATTTTATTCTATATTGTTTATGTAGATCGCCTCGGTTTCTTGGTTTCATTTTTTATGAGCAACTCGGCGGGTGTTTATAGAAAAGCAGAGGACGCTTATCATACCGGTGCACCTGGTCCATGCTCCCAGTTTTTAGTGGAGTCCGAGTTGCTCAATTACTTTTGTTACTTTGTATGTATGATTTTAGTTACTTTATGTTCTTTGTTGTGTATGTCTGTTTTCCATGTCTGGTCTTTGTCCCTGGATTACATTCTTTTGATTACCGCTATAACCTTGGTTCCCTTGATTACTCTTTCACGTTTTGGCATTGTACTTGCACCTTGATGTCTCTGTATTGTCCTTCCATTTCGTATTTGTTAGCACTATCTATAACTTGGTGATTTATATATGTTCTACTGAGGAACTTGAGATAACGAAAATTCTGCGGCTGTCCACGAATTACCAATTCTTTGAAACTGCCCAAAAAGGAGGAAAACATGACAAACGCGATTAAAAGTTGCTACCTCAAACTCTTCAATTACAATACAAACTCTTATTTGTAGATCATTTTGTCACACTAACCATCTCAAAATAAGGAAATTAACTAGACAATATGAAAGAGTTTTTGTTCTTTTATTACACTAGCTGTGCATGTAACTAGCATAGGGATGATATTCAAGCCTCCGAGTAATTATTATTTTCTATAACTAATAAGTCCTTTCGATTACAGATTTGCTGACAATAAGCAGTTTAATTATCTTACAACACCTGCGACAAATGGACGCCAAATGTTGTCTTGGTTTCTTAACAAGTTAATCGTTGAAAATATACTTCAGGAAAGGTATTTTCTTGATAAGTTTGTTGAATATATACATATGAGTACTAATGGAAAACGTGCCGAAACTCTTGCTACATTCTGTTAAATAAGACGGAAATCCTTGATGTTTTACTGTTTCCAATAACCAATCACAACAGGGGACAATTTCATCGTACATGAGAAATAGGGAGGAAACTTATACCCAATAACTGCTGATGTTATATCATACAGTTGGCTCTTCGTTGTCTTCAACTTGTACTAGTCTTGTAATCTGGATCAGATTGTGTTGTCTTTTCCCAAATGCTCTTTCGCCGAAAACATGGAATCTCTTAAATTTCTTGAAAAGCAATTAAAACACACAAAGAAGATCATTAAAGAATACATTTGGAAAATACTGGCTAAAACGGGTCAATATTGTTATCATCGTACAACTCTACAAAATAATCCTTAAACCACATAAAACAAAACTATGAAGCACAAACAAAAAACCTGGCTGGTAACATTCTAAGTCGATCCATTATATTAGAATTATGATTGCTAAGTGTTAGGTATGCAGTAAATTTATTGAACTCAGCAAAATATGTCACACACAAGCAGACCCAGAGCTATAAGGGAAAAACATTAAGTATTGATATAGTATTACTCTAGTACTCTGATTTTACACGCGCTGTTCGTACTTGTTTCAATCGACCATTAAAATGCGATAAAACGTATTAACCGGGAGTAACCTATAGAAATATGAATTATTCTTAAAGAATACGGGTGTAGCAATATATTTAGCTGAATAAATGTCAGAGTACAGCGGCGTAGTCATACATATATACATTCCTAAATATGTTGAAAACCGTAGTTTTTCTTTAGTCGTATAAAAAAAACTTCAAAAAGACATAGAACTTTGTTTTTTGAAATAAAACAAAAATCAATATGGAAAAAAATCGGCACATTTCCACTTTTTGTAACAAAATTGTCCTACAGAAGGCAACTGAACTAGTACACCGATTAATTTAAACAAAGAACAGGGGTATTAAATATGGACAGAGGTACTTTCTATTTACATTTAAGTAATATTATTTTACTCAAAATCATAAATTTCAACATATTTTAAAAGAAAAAAAGAGTTTAACGAAATACGACAACTATTATTGAGTCTTTCAAAATCTCAAAAATGCTCTTTTTTCTTACTACGACAATTTATGCAAAGTTCACGGCTTATTTTTTTATATTATTATAACATTCCGTTTTCCAACAAAAACTGCTTTCTAAATATTATTTTTCTTAGCTTTTCAGTAAGTCCTGGACTTTTAATATCTGATTCTTATTTGTCTTGTCTTATATCTCTATAGTTCCATTTCTGTCTTTCATCCTGCTTGTAATATCTTATCATCGGCCCTGCCCTTGTTTTTTTCCACACTTCAGTGACTGGTAAAACACAAGGGGGAGTGATTTAATTTAATTAAATGGAAATATAAAGAACTACATAACACACGGCTGGAATTAGGAATGTAATCATGATAGGTTTTATGGTAATTAAGCAGTATAGTGGATATTTTAAACAAACACTCAACAAACAAGAAAGTTTCCATGATTATATACCCTAAACATAACTTGACATAACCGATTTGTTCACCGTGTCATAGTTTTCGTTATGAGCAACTCAGCGGGTGTTTCTAGAAAAGCAAGGCGAGGACGTTTGTCCTACCGGTGTAATTGGTCCGTACTCCCAGTTTTTAGTGCATTTCGGGTTGCTCATTTACTTTCTTTCTATGTGTGTGTTGCTTTGGTTGTTTGTGTCTATTTTCCCTGTCCAGTAGCTATATATAGTTGATTTTTGGAGTCTTCCTTAAAAGTTTGATTAATTGACCTTTATTATTATTACATCAGGGAGTTTACATCACATTCTCCGCCTGTGTGCAATGCACTTGTTAAGTTGCTTTTTTATTTGATATTACCAAAATATAAATTATTATCTCAATTATAGCGGATAATATGGTTCACTGCAGATAATAGAGTTGTCTTCCCTTGATTGAATAGCCAATACCTATTGAAATATCTGAGGTACATGTACATGTATTGAACTAAATGTCAGTATCAGTATGTTTTGTATTTAGGGGATAACAATACACTTTTAACCCCTTTAAATGCCTGTGGGTTATAATAAGTACTTATAAATTCTTATAAAAAAGTAGACATTTTAGTTCGGTACTTTCGAGCAAAACAAAACAAAACAAAAAAAAAAAAACCACAGATACCGAATACATATGTTAACGGGCATTTTGTCATTAGACCAGTCGTTTATCTTTACAGCGTGAAGTTGAACTTAGACAGATGTTGCCACTCAATAAATTTATTGACATTTTGAATTGACTCAAATCTTTTCGTGACTAAGTTGGACCAATAGCCGATATTCCTGATCAAAAACAAATACGCACGGTCACTCAAGGTAATTTTATAAGCGCTCAAATCCATTTCATTCTTTTCCACAGCATGAAAGCAATTTTCATTCAATGAAGTGGCCAATTACACAGGTACTATTACACCCATCATCGAAGTTATATTAGTTGACATGTGGAAAATAGAATGTTACTATTCGGTTAAAATGGAGGGGGAAATTCACTGTAATTGCCTAGTAGAAGTTCATACTAGAAGAAAATTCGCTTTCTGCGGCCGTTATCTATGCTCACAATTATGCTAGTCGATGGTTCTCATTCAAGCTGCTACGAATATCACTATGTATGATAGCCTTAAGATGAATTAGAAAAAAATAATGTTTGCTTTTTTACAGCTTAAGCGCGTCAATTTCATTAGTCGTTTTCAATGGTGATAAAAGGTAACAGTTATATTACTAAGTGTACATATAATTATGCAATCGTTTTGGGATAAAAATCGACCATATAGGTATTTTAAGACTCAACAAATCCAAGGAACACATTTATGCTGGACATAGTCTGCGTCTTACATGTATATAAAAGCCAGTTAGAATGAAAATTATTCTTCTCTATGTGTATCTATACGTACATCATCGTCGGAATACTCTACTTTGCCGACTTTACCAATATATGAACAAAGAGAGACAACTCAAAAACATAAATTTTCTCCCTGAATAGTGTCAGGGGATACATTTAAAAAAAAATGTAAGGATGCTTTAACATTGTTCATACCCAGAAAAAAATATAAGGGTGGGGTAGTGGGTGGTTATTTGTTGGTTCTATTTTATTGGGATGGCTGTAAAAAAGGACAGATGTACACCATGAATAAAGAAAAGTAATAATTATAATTGAACCCAACGAAATACTGCACAGTAGAAAATAGATTGATCAAAAGCCTCATTAACTTGAGGTGTATAAGGTGTATATGCACCTTCCATGGGCGGAGTCCGAGGGATTCAAGGATTCTTACTTCTCATTTTGTTGGAAATTTTTGGTTGATATCAAGCATTAAGGTGGGGGGGGGAGGGGGGGAGTTAAAATTGACAAAAAAATGGCTGAAGCCCCTCCCTGGATTTGACACTGCCTTCCAAAAACTAGGACTCAGTATTAAACAGTGTGTTAAGTATGTGTCCTCCATATTGATATTATCAACCATCATTTAGTTGTTCAAGATCTGACTGATGTATTAAAATGATTCAAAAGTAACATACTATTGGTTCAATATTGCTGGGGCCAATAACCTAACAACGAAGGTTAACATTATATTTAATCACAGGTACACAATTGGTAACATTTAGCCTGCAGACTAGGGTGTTGGTGGGTAGGGATTACCCTCCTCCCACACACCCAAACACACACATTTTAAATTAACCCCCTCAAAACATCCATTAAGATATTATTGGAACCCAAGTAGTAATCTTCCATCTGGAGGTGAATGTGCTACAGTCCCTGAACCTTTCCAGGCAATGATTTTAAGGGTCAGTGACTGCTGACTGGTCTGATTGCAGTTTTCTTATGTAAAATGACGGATGATCAGTTAAAGATAAAACAAATGTAAAATAAAAGTTTTAATTGATGTTTTAATCTACTGCATTATGTTTATATGTGTAAAATTGATAAATAAACCAATGGATTCTGTAAAATATATTGACTCGTCTGTGGTCCTAAGATGCGATCACCAGTTTAATGTATCACCAGTTTAATGGATCTATTTGACGGATTGATGACTGATTAGAAACTGATCAGTGATCAATGACCAATTACAATATTTGTTACACAGACCAGTTCTGTACTACCAACAGATCTAACAAGAAATCATTGCTCTGTAACCGCTAAATTATCTGACTCAAGGCAACCACAAAATTATCTGACTTACATGTAGTAACATTCAGATCATGAAAATTTTTTACGACCAATTACATAAAAACATGATTTTTAACAATTTTATTTCTATTAACCAAATGTGTATCAATAACAGTGAAAAGTAAAAACAGCTTCTGAAAAGTAAATTTAAAAAAATGTACACAGAAAAATAATTGTAACTAGTCATTAAAAAACGTGTTGGTGCAATTTAATAACTACAATATTCAAGTGGAAGGAATTACAATTCCATAAATTAACAATACATCCTACTTAAGCATGTTAAAATTGAGAGTTATTATACTGTTTCCAATATTTGTAAGTTTCGAAAATTAGATTTTGAATATTTCATAAAAAATAATCTTCCTGTCTTTATGGAACAATTATGAGGGGCAGTAGTAAATAAAATGGAGATCTCAGTCTGAAATGACAAATTTTGGAAAAAAAACAGTTATTGGAAATCATATTCATCTATTAAAATTGCTAAAAAATTACTGTGATTGTTTATAATTTACCTTGAATAGTTGACAAAAATGAATGCTGTCTGATTAATTAGAAAAATATGTACTTTGAAGGAAATAGCAATTAAAGTTAAAAAATAATATAAGTATTGTACTATAAACTTAAAAAAGTCCTCTAATATCACATCTGCGTAAAGCTATTGAACAACAATAGTCTAAATACTGATACACTTTAGAACAGTTAAAAAACACATGAAAAAAAAATAAGACAAGTAAAACAAGAACTTGTGATGAATAATTAAATTGAGCAGTAAATACCAAACGCTGGACGGATATCAAGTAAATTTAACTCTAAAAAATATTTTCAATTCATAACTAGTTGATATACATTGCTATTTACTCAGAACCATTTAAAATTATATGTCTCTTTTAATACTGTAAATTGCAATTTAATGCTAGTGCTTCTTTACTTACCAAATTAAAGTATTGACTTGATCATTGAATGAGATAAAGAAATAGTATGGAGGTAGACTCAAAACCAGAGCCAGGTAAATGTAGCTCTAAATGTGCTGATATACTTTCATTTTGGAGTAAGTGAAATAACATACTGAAAACTATTCACAAGTTTATCTTTTATTTCAAGACTCTCAAATTTTAAATTCAAAATTTCAATTTTTTATCCTTATTTTGCAAATGGTGATAGCATTTCAACAACATAATTTAACAGAACCTAGTTCCAAAAAACTTTCAGAAATTTCTTGTCAAAGATGTATTTGCATGCAATAAAAAGATCATTTTGAGTTACTGAAGACTCTAAGAATATATTTTAAGACAAGATTTTATAAAAATTTGCAGAACAAATGCCTGTTCTTTCTGTCCCATTTAACTATTATCATAGTATTCTTTATCTTTTCATTTACTCACATTTACTGTAAAAAAGAATTGAATTTTAAAATTAAAACAAACTTAAATGATCAAAAAGGCACTTCTAAATGTTGGGATAATACTTCTAAATGTTGGGATAATACTTCTAAATGCTGGGATAATACTTCAAACAACAGTCATCATGTAACTATTGATCATGGTATTTTCAAAATAATGATATCATCTTAATGATAATCTAAATGATATTTATTCCTTGGTCACTTTCTCTATTCTTATTAAATCTTCAAACTAACAGAATTATGTCTAACACCTATGAAAAGTTAAGATAGATTGTTTCTCTTACAATGGACATAAAACCCACATTACCTGTCAGGCATGTTATGGGACCAAGCTTCTACGTAAGAATGTTTATAATATTCTATGTTTCATACTTATAATGAATAAGTTCCCATTTCCTATATTGTTCTTTTCAAAGTTTGCAATTAAAGCATAAAGGATGTTTGCTGGTCATGTCCACCCATTTTGTGTCCAATTTTTGGATTCCTCTGGTTTTATCCATTTCATAACATTAATCTTATTTGTCCAGTGACCCACACTTTTCTTTTCATAATTTCAAATGTGATTTGAGAAATTATTTCTTCAGTGTTTTTAATAAATAAAACCTGCTAAGGCAAAACCAATGATAGTCTAGAGAAATACTTTTCCCACCAAAATTTCAAATGCTTATATCTAAAAAATGAGCACATGGACCCATCTAATTTGTTCTTTTTATACTGTTCTAGCATGAAAGATGTTAACAGATTTTAGAACCCTATTAAATCCTTGTTCTTCTTTAATAGACCAGTGACCTTAAATACAGAATTAAGTATTGTAATATAAAGAAACAGAGAAGCAATATCTACTTCTATGATCAAAGGGTAAATATCATAAAAGATCTTCCCAAACTGATAAGTACATTTACAGTTAACTTCTCTGAATACATGTACTTCAGATAATGTATAAATCTGATGGGCTTCATAATTTGATACATTAAATTAATATAAATTCTTAATGACATGAATATTATTTCAATACATAAATAGCAAAACTCAGTAACATACGTGATCAGTCTAAACAAGTGATGGAAATTATTGAAAATGTAGCTGTGTAATCTTGTAGGATATGTCATTTAAAACACATATTACAGTACTTTTATTGTCCTCATTAATATGTATTTAATGTTCTAAAATTTTCACCTATTAAGTTGTAATTAAAGAATGCATTTATTGTTTGATGTAACAATATGAATATCTAACAAGTGAAGGGGGAAATAATATTTTGAGTTCAGTTGTTCAACAAATTGATAATAGCTTCATGTATCAACCTTACTGATAGTCATTGTTTTATTTGAATGAAACTGGCTTCAACAAGGAAGACGTTCATATAAAAAAATTCACAATGCCATTAGAGAGCATATTTTTTACAATAAGACATTTAAATTTAATACTTGGTAATACACAAGATATAGAGATAAAAGAACAGCTTAGAAAATAAAAAACAGGGAAGTGATGTCTGTTTCAATCATTATATGAAGGGGAATCTTCCAAATAGACAGTTCCTTCACTAGTTTGAAAAACTAATCTTTATTTAAATAATGCAAAAAATACAACAGAGGTACAAAACACAAATTTTAACATCTATTAAGGAAAACAGTAATTTAGATGAAAATTTGGAGAAAATATTTAAAATATGGATGGCCATATTTTATTATTCATTGTAAAATATCAGCTGGAATGTGGTAAACTATGCATAAAACCCTCTAGACAATGAAATGTATAATTAAGTTGCTTTAATTAACAAATCACAATGATCAAAGATATCATATGCTTAATATTATAATATGGTGTCAAATATCAAGGTGACCAGTACTTGTGTACAGAGTGGGCCTTAACATTAAAAACTTACAAAATAGTATTCTATAACTAGATTTTTGAGCTGTTGAATACCACAGATTTTAATATCAAAGTGCTGAAAAGCTACAAGAAATCTTATCTCTCACTGTTCCTGCAAAAATGTAATGTGAGCAAATAAGCTATTAAATATATGGTAACATTTTCAAAAGGGCAGGACGGAATATAAGATTAATACTTCAACATTTGCATTATCATGTTAATACCCCATGATGTCAGTAACATTATATAACCATTATTCTAATGTAAAAAATAAGTTATACATGTTCAATGTAAGTTTTTCATCTTAGAAATGGCAACAAGCCATTTTATAATCAAAATAAACAGGTTTTCCTTTTAAAGCTTTACAAAATGCATTCAAGCAGCTGAGTTATATAGACACACACACTCTACATAAATAATGATAATATAATGGCATGAGATAAAATTTTATAAATCTAACACTTCAGCAAAGTTGTCCAAGCACCAAATTATGTTCATTGCCACCAACAGCAAATAATCTACCTCCCATGGTAGAATCTAAACAGTTAACAGGTCCTTTCATATTTACTTCGCCAATTTTCTACAACAAAACAAAATAAATAAGGTCAGCAAGTAAGGCCACTCAAGACTTATCTATGGATATCTAAACAAGAGGGTGTAAGACTTGAATATTTCATTTTGTTTTCCTTCAAATAACACAAACAATAAAATATTTTCTATAAATATGCTTGACCTTGGTGACCCATGCCTTGATCTGGAAACTGTAAAAAGGATAATGTGAAAAGTCCAGACCAGTTTCCTAATTTAAAGTATAATTTTTTTTTTCAAATATTAATTTAATCCGTGTGTCATTAACTATGCAAATTCCTTCCATTGGTGCTAGATGTTACTGAATATGGATTTCCTATCTAAGCTTACAACTACATGCAACATTTGTGCAACAGAATAAGATGGACAGAATTTTGACAGGCAGAACTACCATCATGTAAACATAAATGACTAGACAACAAATACCTATCTAGCCAAAAAAACTTTTTCAAAGATTTCTGAATGTTCTACAAATTTTGAAGCAATTTTATTTTTGCTTCTTAGAAAATGTCTTACAGTCCTAGTCAAATGTTGGATCAAATGATGTGAAGGTCAAATAAACATTAAATTGGTTCTGTGGCTTATTGCACTGTTCATTGCCTGTACACTGATTTCACTCATCTGACCAGTTATGCTTATTGTCTGTTTACACTCACCTGGCCTGTTGCCATGTTTACTGGCTGTACACTGACCACACTCACCTGGCCTGTTGCAATGTTTATTGGCTGTACACTGATCACACTCACAAGGCCTGTTGCAATGTTTATTGGCTATACACTGACTACTCTCACCAGGCCTGTTGCCATGTTTACTGACTGTACACTGACCACACTCACCTGGCCTGTTGCCATGTTTATTGACTGCACACTGACCAGACTCACCTGGCCTGTTGCCATGTTTACTGGCTGTACACTGACCACACTCACCTGGCCTGTTGCAATGTTTATTGGCTTACACTGATTACACTCACCTGACCTGTTGCCATGTTTATTGGCTGTACAATGATCACACTCACCTGGCCTGTTGCCAAGTTTATTGGCTGTACACTGATCACACTCACCAGGCCTGTTACCATGTTTTATTTTTGCAAGTACTGATCACAATCACCTGATTTGTTGCCATGTTTATTGCCTGAACACTAATCAGACTCACTTGGTCTGTTACCAGGTTTATTGCCTGTACACTTATCACACTCACCTGTTGCCATATTAATTGCCTGTACACCTACTACACTCACCCGGCCTGTTGCCATGTTTGTTGCCTGTACACTGATCACCCTTACCTGGCCTGTTGCCATGTTTATTGCTTGTACACTGTTTGTCCCACTTCCTCCCGCCAGAACAGTATCATTATCACAATACTGAGAACAGTATAAATAGGCACCATCATGTCCTTTGTAATCAAATTGAACTTCTCGTTTCACCTTCCCTGATGTCCAATCCCATTCTTGTAGAGAATGATCACCAACCCATGATCCTGTCAATATCTCCCAGTCCTACAAAATTAAAATGCTATTGAGACATACATGTTGTATTTTTACTGGTACTGAATTTTTTTTTTATTCTGTATTAAAGAGGGACAAACTGAGAGGTTTTAAATTTTCACTTTTTTGGGTAAAGGGGAGCTGTTTCTTTATATTAGAAAATACTTTTTGATGGTCCTTTTTTATTTGTACTTTTCATCCATCAAAAACATAAAAACTAATGCAACACCAAAAATACTTCCTTTAAAGGTAGATTGTGAAAGCCTGAATAATACGAAATGGTTTCTTGGTAACTCAACCAATGAATCCAAAATGTTTACATGTCCTTTACAAAAGAAAACAAGATCCTATCAATTAGTTATGACTGCCCAGCATGACATACACATTCTGTAAATTAAAATCTAGGATTTGCTGATAGCTTGTTATTAAACTATTTTGTGATTAACAGAAATCTTTCTTTCTTTTCCCAGATTTAGTAAGGACTATTGCAGTGGTTTCCAATTTTCTTACCCTGATATAGCCATTTGTTATACAGAAACTCCTTTTGATTATTGCCTTGAGTTTATCAGTAGTTTTGTCATTACCCTTCATTTGTTATTATAAGCATTTAAAAATATCATTCCTGTTGCAGTTTTCAATCATAATATTTGGCATAAGGGTCCAGACTTCATAAAATAATAATTCTAATCATGAGATTCTTCATGCTTGTAGCTGTTTTTGATTGGTCGAGAACGTCATTGCCAGAAAGTTCAAACATGCATGAACTTCGCCAGATCGTTCATACACGCATGAACACCAGTCAACTTGAAACCAATATGGCGGCCGTGTAGTTCAAAATAGGGTGGCAACGGACTGAACGGCATAATATAGCCATAAGAATAGTTTATTACATATACAGTGAAACTTCTCCAAACCTGCCACCACTGGGACAAGAGAAAATAGCTGGTTTATAGGGGTGGCCGGTTTTGTGAAAAATAGCAATGCATTCCAAGAGCTGTTTCCATTAATGTGTTCTATAACCCTACACCTCGGTCAAACATGTTGAATGCCAATTCAAAACTTTTGGCCTTTTATTACATTTCAAAGCTTGCATTAGTTGTAAATGATTTGATTTTATTAACGGTACTGTCGACAAAAAATGTTCTTGGTTTTGAAAGAATGTGTATTAAAGATCAAAGGGCTATTGATGGTAATTAATCATTTGTATTGTTTTCATAAATCACCTATGAATAAAATCTAATAATTTCACCCCTATGTTGTTTTGGCATGGGCACAGCTCACATTAACTGACAGTTAAAAGATTGTAAAGATTGTACTATTAAATGTCCCCGATTGCCTGGAGTGTGTACACACCAATTAACAGCCAACCAGTGACAAAATGTAATGTCTGGATTAAATTTGTTGTTTAAACTACTGTCTCCTTCAATTATCACTGATGAAATGCAAACCGGTCAGTGAATGAATTATTAATTACGTAATTTTACGTAATCATTTACAGTTTTGTTGACACATTTATTATTTTACAGGTGAACAATAACTGGGTGGCCGGAATTGAGAGGTTGTTTTTATTTGAAATATGCAACTAAAACCATGAAAAACTGGCCGGTGTACGGTTTTAGGGGGTGGCCGTTCTACTGAAGACAAAACACACAGGTTTTAAGGTACATCGGCCGGGACTATTGAAAATGGCCGGTTTGAAGGGGAGACTGGTTTTCTGAGGGTCCAGTAATGGGAAGTTTCACTGTACAATGATTTTACCGGTCAAGTTTGTTTGCAGAGAGTAATTTTCAGCTCGGGGAAAGAAACTTATAACTGAGTCTAACTGATCCCTTAAAAAAAACCTTGTTGTAATTTTCCTTCTTTCTTGTTGTATTTCCTTAATAATTATATTCCTGATGAATTGTTAACATCTCGTATTTTTCAATGCCAACTATCACTTCATCCATGCTGCCTTCACTGTCGTTGTGCAGACCATTATGTGTAAATATTCATTTACGCTCCCATACGAGTGCAAAGGAATGCGGGTGTATTGAAGTGTAAACATAAACACAGTGTATCAATATAACCGACTGAGGGTAACTTTGACTGTCGGATAAAATTATAAGGATTGAACAGCTATTTTCGGTTGTTCATGTATGAATGGATCTCTCTACTCTCAAACATTACATGAATGGCCTTTGGCCGTTCATTGAGTTTGGGAGCTCCGAGATCCGTTCATACATGCATGAACGACCGAAAATAGCTGTTCAATCCTATAGTAATAGCCTGTATTTTAAGATTACGTCTTATTTCATTCTTAGGTAGAAACATTGCTATTAATTAATTATACTAGCATAACCTAAGATTAAATTTCTGAGAGAATATCATACTATTGGCTTGTCAAACTGTAACAGGCCAAACCTTAATAATTCTTACAAGTAGTACATAAATACTGATATATTTGTTTTCCCCTCTACTAACCTTTAGGTCAATACTTTCTCCACATATATGAGGTCCATGTATTGTTCTCTGAACTCCGTTTTTAGTGGTGTGATCCCATATCTGGAAAAGTATCAGTTGATTTTAACATGTCAATTTTTCACTAATTCTGAACTGAATTAAATGGTTCTTTCATTCAAAAATTATCATAAGAATTACATAAAACGTAGAATATTGTGTGCCTTCAGAATTTTGCTTTAAAATGATGACTCTACAGCATGAATCAGCTTAATTTGTGTGTATTATATAGTTGAAAAGTTGATCATACCCAAGTCTTTCAAGCAATGTTTTAAACTAAAACTTTCATATCAAATTATAGGTATAAATTACATCAATGGGTATAGGTTATCTTCATAGATCAAAAATGGAATTCCTAAAGTTTGCATCAAGGACCATACATTAAATATCAAGCTTGAAGAAGTCAAATAATCATCTCAAAACATTGCAAAAATTAATGTTTTATTTCTCAAGTCTTCTTTTTAGGTTTTAATACCAAGGTTTAACAATGATTGATGACAATTTAAAAATATTATGAAACAAACTACAAGTAAATGGTCATGAAATAAGTGTGTAAAAATAATTTGAAACCTTTACACACTGTTTTTCAAGAAAATCATTTATTGAATTTCCAACTTTTCCCATTACAAGTAACCATACCTTCAAATGATTCTCCCATCCACCTGTTACAAATATATTATCTTTATTTGGATGATATTTCAGACAGAAAACTCTCATGGCACAGGAAGCTATTTCAGTAGGATTTTGTGTGTTATCGTATCCACCATACATTCTGTCAAGCTGGGGAAAAAATTAAAAGTCAGTCAATTCTTTTTATAAATTGTATTCAATTTTTGAAGTTACATCACCTTATACATTGTATCAGATTATTTTCTTGTGTGACTAATTTTCATTTTGTTAGCAGTAACATATATAACACTAAAATTAGACACACTGAAAATTACCCTTAAAAGTTGAAGTATTTGATTTTTTCAAAAAGAATTCATCCATTAGAAAATCTGAAGATATAACTTCTCCTTTCCCCTCAGGTCTTCATCTTACTACAGTTTACTTCAAAACACAAAATACAGGTAATGATAGTTCCCTAATTGAGTATCAATTCAACAAATGAAAGAATTGAGATGTTTAATCCATCAGCTTGGGTGCCAATCATAAACTTGGTTAAAAGATAAGTGTGTAAAAATAATTTGAAACCTTTACACACTGTTTTTCAAGAAAATCGTTTATTGAATTTACAACTTTTTCCATTACAAAGATAACATGTGGCACCAAGAATATTAATTAATAAAGTATTTGAATTAAAATTCTTTCCTACCAAGCATAAAATCTAGAACTGGGTATAATCCTGAAATATTAATAAAGCATCTTGTTATTCCTTAATTCTTTATTCAACCGAATTAAATCAAAACATCACATTATCGATTAATTTAAATACCCCTTACAGTACCCCAAAAGATATTGTTTATTTGTACACACATCATGGATCATTGATCGTCATTGTGAAGTTACTTTTTTTTCTGGAAATCTTGTTCAAGCTAGAAACATTGTAGTTAATTTATACACAAAAATTTATGCATATCATTTGACAAAACACGAAATTTAATACAGCAAAAATTAAGCTATTTTACCTCTCAAACTGCAAAAAAAAGCCTACACAAAAATTTTCTGATAAACAACAAACATTGGGTCAATTAAAGCTTCATGATATGTAGAGCTGCAGTATTTTATACTGGTCTTTTTGGTATAGTGACTATAATTTGTGCTGTGACTTTTATTTATTTATGATAATTTGTACTGACACTTCTCTTTGTATATAATAATTTGGTACTGACTTCAATTTGTATATGATAATTTGTGCTGTGCCCTCTCTGTCTATAATTTGTGCAGTGAATTCTTTTTGTATATGATAATTTGTGTTGTGACTTTTATTTTTATACGATAATTTGTACTGTGACTTTTATTTATAAATGATAATTTGTGCTGAGACTTCCCTTTGTATATAATAATTTGGTAGTATGACTTCAATTTGTATATGATAATTTGTGCTGTGCCCTCTTTGTCTTTATAATTTGTGCAGTGAATTCTTTTTGTATATGATAATTTGTGCTGTGACTTTTATTTGTATATGATAATTTGTGCTGTGACTTTTATTTATATATGATAATTTGTGCTGAGACTTCTCTTTGTATATAATAATTTGGTAGTATGACTTCAATTTGTATACCATAATTTGTGCTGTAACTTCTATTTGTATATGATAATTTGGTACTGTAACTTCTATCTGTATATGATAATTTGGTACTGTGACTTCTTTATGTGTATGATAATTTGTACTGCTTTAAGTCATCACTACAGAAGTTTTATGGTCGTCATCATGAACTCATGGATCGTTATGGTGTATCCATCAGCACCATGAAAACTGATTTATTCAACGGGTTATAGTTTTCCTTTCCTCGTTTGTCTACCCCGGACTTGACTTTTTATGAGCAACTCGGCGGGTGTTTCTAGAAAAGCAGAGGACGCTTACCCTACCGGTGCACCTGGTCCGTGCTCTCAGTTTTTAGTGGAGTCCAAGTTGCTCATTTACTTTTGTTACTTTGTATGTATGATTTTAGTTACTTTATGTTCTTTGTTGTGTATGTCTGTTTTCCATGTCTGGTCTTTGTCCCTGGATTACATTCTTTTGATTACCGCTATAACCTTGGTTCCCTTGATTACTCTTTATGATGATTTCTAAACTACATACAGGTCTTCGAGTGGAAGGATGTGGATAATAGAAATAAATCACCCCCTGTCTGTCCGTCTATAAATTATATAAACACAAGCTTCAACATCCAATAGATTAATTTCAAAGAACTGGCTAGAATACGATCAAATGGTTACCAGTATATAATTGAAAGCAGTTTTTAAATGAATAAGTGATTGCAATTGAGAATACTGGTAATATGGATTTTCTTTTTACATTACTTTGTTACATGTATGTAACATCATGTTTAATGATGGCTGATAATCAAACAAATATCATTAGGATTTAATTGTGTGTGGGACAAAGAATTTTTTTCAGAATTAAAAATGAACTTGCAATGCTACATTAAGTATACCAACCTGGAATGTCTTTGTGTCATAAATTCTAACATTGAGATCTTTTCCTGCAGTTGCAAAGTTAAAGCCATCATAGTCAAAGTCCAGACAATTTATTTCATTACCCTTTTCTGCAAAATACGGTATAACTTGAAAACAGTGGGAAACGTTAAATCCATCTGTACTATAAATGTTAACAAAGCTAACTCTTTACTTAATTTAGCATTAATGTTATTTTTATCTATAAATAAAACCATACAACAAACAAAAAAAAAGTGATACATTTTGCAGATTTTCCACCTTTCTAGGAGTAGATTCTGGGTAAATTTAAATTTCCTATTAATATATACTCAGATGTCATGTGACTTCTGATTCTTATAACCATCTAATGTCAATCTAAAGGACATCCAGTTGATAACCACTTTAAAAGTATTTCCACCCCACAAGAGATCTAGCAGATGAATATAAAAATGGATCAAATGAATTATTTCGTATAAATACACTGCCTGTTTTTACAGTATAAGATTGAAATTATATTTTACATGATTGATTGTCAAAGAGAAATTCAAATACATACATAGAAATTTGAATTACATTTTAGCAATGCCTTTAATATCCATATAAGTATTTCATGTGATAGACTACATTTTAACCTTAAAATAGGTTGTCAACATTACACATTGAGAAACAAAATATAAACAAAATGAAACAAAAACAAAACAAAAAATTTTGAAACGAAATTTGAACAAAATTTTGAATCAACACATATTGTGTGGATGTGCGGCTTTAGTAGTGGTGAAAGTGCCGATCCCTTAGAAATTAATTAATCTTTTTAGAAAAGGTAGCAATACTATGTAGATATTTGGAAAAAAATACCGAAATGTCACATTGT